>JAJTWR010000371.1:560000-700000 GCA_021613335.1 Whitmania pigra | reverse complement strand
AAAATTTTTCGAAATTGCTCGTTGACAGCAAGTTATCGAAGTTTGCGAATAAAATTTGCTTTAGAGTCGATCACGTCGCTTATGAAATTTCCTTGCAACGTAACCGCTTTGAGAAGTTGTTTCGATTACAATTACAGCGTAAACGTCATTTAAGTATTGTAACCTTTTGTAGCCAAAACTATTTACAACCTTGTACCAATTAAAATTACAGCCTAAACTTTTTTACAACTTTACATTTACAGTAAACCTTTTTACAACTTGTTTCAACTACAACCACGACAAGAAAATCACTTGAGGCAGGCTGGTGTATGGCATTTATCATGCATTTATTATTATCATGCTCCGTTCGTTTGTTATTACCTTCTTATTATTGATGCTGATTTTCAACAATTTAATGCTGATTTAACAAACTTTCAATAATTAGATTTTATTAGATATTACGTCATTACGTAATAACACGTTTTACTATGCTTCTGTGTACTGCGTGTTTTACAAAGAAATGAATGGATTCGTGTATTAAAATATACTCATAAATAAATATAATATTGTTGATATTATTGATGTTGCGTGGTTATGATAACGATGGCGATTTTGTAACGAAATAATCTGTGTGATAATAATTGTGATATAATTTTTATTCTTACAGAAAGATGTTAATTTAATTAAAGGTGTTATTAATATAATTTTATTGCATTATATTAATAAATAAGTCAAATTAATCGTAAATATTTATAATCTATGGAAACGAATAAAATGTTAATTCATATTAGTATTATTGTTATTGACAAAAAAAGTCGAAAATTAAAATATAATTACAAAAAATGTTGTTCCGAGATTTAACAGAAATTTCCTGCTAATGAGACTCCAGTGGAAAGTCTTTGTTCTGAAGATTTCCTTTCATAAACATTAATTGCGCTTTGACGAGCTTTGTTTCGTAATTAAAATAACTTTTCAATGAAATTGCTAAAAAACAACATTTAATGCTAGAAAGATCTCAAGTTTATTTTAAATGAAAAGATTGTGTTATTACGTTGAATACGACAATTTCAAAATGCAAATTCTCATTGGCTGATGCTTTCATCACGTGTTTATCGTCATAGAATGCTTAATTTAATCTCATTGGTCATTGGATGTTACCTTAAATCTGATTGATTATGCTATGGACATTTTTTATATTAAAGTTTGTAAAAATATAACTAATTTAAATCGCATATCTTAATGAATTCCTAATTTACGTTATTTAAAGTTGTAACTGAAAGTTACATGAAGTTGCAAATGTTTTTGGTCCTGAAGAATGATCCAATCGTGACTTTGCCATGGCAACGATAACAAATAAAAAGCTGAGCACAAACGACACCAATACATTGCATCTGCCGTCTAATTAAGCAACATATGCCATCAAATGCTGGAAGGAAGAATGAGTGAATGAATGAATGAATGAATGAATGAATGAATGAATGAATGAATGAATGAATGAATGAATGAATGAATAATGAATGAATGAATGATGAATGAATGAATGAATGAATGAATGAATGAATGAATGAAGAATGAATGAATGAATGAATGAATGAATGAATGAATGAATGAATGAATGAATGAATGAATGAATGAATGAATGAATGAATGAGTGAATGAATGAATGAATGAATGAATGAATGAATGAATGAATGAATGAATGAATGAATGAATGAATGAATGAATGAATGAATGAATGAATGATGAATGAATGAATGAATGAATGAATGAATGAATGAATGAATGAATGAATGAATGAATGAATGAATGAATGAATGAATGAATGAATGAATGAATGATGAATGAATGAAGAATGAATGAATGAATGAATGAATGAATGAACAAACGAACGAACGAACGAACGAACGAACGAACAAACGAACGAACGAACGAACGAACGAACGAACGAATGAATGAATGAATAAATGAATGAATGCATAGTTGGGAAGATGAATGGACAGATGGAAGGAAGGATAACATCAGATGAAAATGCTCCACCCTGTGGGGGTAATGTATTTGTTTGTAATCCTACTTTGCCACCATTTTGATGGCAACTTTTCTTTATCCATTTCGAATAAAATTGAGCTTTAATCGCGAGTTTATCAGGAAATATGATACTTAACTTAGATGTTAATATCAGATATTAAAGAAATTATAATATTCGTATTAGATATAATATTAAAGATTATAATCACAAATTTTATATAAATATTAAAATATATAAATTAAATTTATAGTCACAAATGTAATATTTATTATTCTCGGATTACATGTGATATTTTTGAAATTGAAATTGCAATTGAAAATATATTGTGAATAAGTTTCAGGACAAGTTTTAACATTTTTAAAAGCATTAAACTGTCTTATTTTGAATGTTCAAAGCGACTAAAATTCCTTGGGGGTTGTTTCTTTCTCTTTGAATGTTGAGTTGTTTAAAAGTGAAATTTATTTTTACATTTTTACGAACAATTAATTTAAGAAGAGATTGAAATAGTGCATCTGCATCATTTTCAATTCTTTACATTTGAAGATTTATGCTATTTGGACATAGAACAGCATAATAAATCCTGTGTAACCTTTATAACAATAATAATAAAAAATGTTAATAATTATTATTATTTGTTATTATTTTAATAAATATTATTAAATATTATAAATAATTATTATTTAGAAATTATTAATTAATATTATTAATATTGTTGTTGTAAATATAGTATAATAATAATATTATTATGATGGTAAATATTATTATATTATATTATGTTATTATTAACAAATAAATTGCTTGTACTGAAATTGATTATAGCTGCGTAAACAATATTTAATAAAATATAAGTTGTGAATTAATAAAAAATAATTAAACAAGAAAAGAAAAAAAGGAAATTGAAAAAGTGAAAAAGTTGAAGTCTTCACCTCAGTCTCAGGTGTTGAGATCATTTTCCAGGTGTAATTAGGCAAGTATAATTATGCACCTTCTCCTTTTTCAATCCACGTGTCATGCCTCCAGGTAAAAACTGAACTAATTTTAAGTCAAGTATTATAAAAAATTTGGGTTTGGGTTCACAAGGTTCACAGGTGATACAAATCAGGGTCATCAAGTAAAAGGTCATTCGCTTGAAGGTCGTAACGTGGGGATTATTGATGATATCGCTTGCTGAAGATGTCAGTTTAATCCTTAGAGGTGGAAATTAATTTTATTTATCTTTATATTTTATTTAATAATAATTACGTATAAAACAATATTATTAATTATTATAGTTAAAATATAATAATAATAATATTACTATTATTAAGTGTTTATAGTTTTAATTATTTTAAGTTATTCGATATTGACATGCATATGTCATAAATTATTAAAGTTTTAATAAAAAATTATTTGTTTTATAATTGATATGTAATTGTCATTCAATTCCAAGAAATCCGTGGAATTCGAAGGAACAGGTGCCATGACAACACCAAAACTCTTCAAACTTTTTGACTCATTTTATTTCTTTGTTGATTATTTATTTTAATCAGATTTTTTCCACATCACTTATTTTTTATTATGCTACGATTTATTATATTATTCTTATATTTTTTAAGGATTTAAATCCTTTTTTGTACAAGTTTCAACCTCATTTTGAAGTCAAATTACCCATTCCGAAATCGATGAATATTCTGGTTCGATCATTTGACAGACTTTCGCTTCCTTCTAAGAAAATCATCGTCGTCGTCGTCGTCGTCATCATCATCATCATCATCATCATCAGCATCATCATCATCATCATCATCATCATCATCATCATCATCATCATCATCATCATCATCATCATCATCATCATCATCCATCATCATCATCATCATCATCATCATCATCATCATCATCATCATCATCATCATCATCATCATCATCATCATCATCATCATCATCATCATCATCATCATCATCATCATCATCATCATCATCATCATCATCATCATCATCATCGTCATCATCGTCATCGTCATCATCATCATCATCATCATCATCATCATCATCATCGTCGTCGTCATCGTCGTCGTCGTCGTCATATTTGTTGATTTCATCAACGCCATCTGCGTCAAAGACGAATTAAATAGAAAATGAATTTGATAAGAAATACAATACATAAAATACTTTGCAGAAATTAAGTAAAATAATAATAATAATAATAATAATAATAACAAAAACAATCATATTAAATATTAAGTTCAAAAGTAAAATTAAATACATCATCGAATCACACTCTGTCGATGCATTATTTCAATCACGAAAGAAATTTCAATTTCCAGGGCAGGTTGAAACTGATTGAGAAGGCGACGATTGAAATAATGGAAGTCAAAATGGATGACGCGGGTTGGTACGAGTGCTGTTTGGCCTTCTACGACGGTGCCGAAGAAACGGAAGTCTTGAGGTCTTGGATCAACCTCACCATACATTGTGAGTTTGTGATGTTGTCATTTGTGTTTCATGGTATCGTCATCAGTTCATTTCCTCAGTTATCTGAGACTTCAACAACGTCATCGTCATCGTTATCACCAGTGTCATCATTGACGTCGATGTTGTCATATGTCATCAGCAGCAGCAGCATCGTCGTCGTCACCATCTTCATCATCACAGTCATTTTCATTATCGTAGTATTTCTATTTTATAAATTAATGCTGATGTTTATTTTTATTAGCTCTTCATCCCCACCTTGTTGTTGTTGTTGTTCATGTCGATAATCTTAAACAACTCCATCTTTATCTCGTTTAATGCCCACCCATTACCATCACCGGTGTTTACTTCGGAGAGATTTGAACTCTCGACCTCCTCCTCAATTCGCCTGCATCACATTTTCTCCACTAAAAAACCGTTAAACTTTTTACTGGAAAAGGAATACCGTTGGTGACCTGATAGTCCTACAAATGTCGATTTCTACACGGTAGTTTCTCAAAATGACTCACCACCAGGTCTTGGTCAGCACTTTCGCCATCAATCATCTTCCACCGGTCATCAATTAGCTCGTAAATTATCCGTGCCGATCGGACGGTTAGCCGTGCAAAAAGGGCGACCGTTGGAGTTTGCTATTACGACCGGTGGAAAGATGAAGCGAGATGATATATATATATATATGTATATGTATATATATATATATATATATATGTAACAACATCATGGCGATGAAGTGTGCTGTTCTGTTAATTCATGTTCTTTTGTAAATTAAGCTGTTATTATCATAAAAGTAAGCCTTACTGAAGCTTGATTATTATTATTATTTTTACTGTTATTAATGGTTGTTGTTGATACTGTTGTTGATAATGATGTTATTGTTTTTATGCAGCAAAACAAAGGAACATCCATTCCAGGGATTTTATGTTTGTTTATTTTATTATTTTTTACATTTAAAAATAAAATAACAATAACTCGAAATAATACAACAACAATTTTAATAGCGGCAACAATGACGCAATTCAATTGAATACAATTACATTTCAGATCATAATTTCATCATTTTTTCAACATTACGCTGTAATTCGATGCCCAACCTCTCAGGCAAACAGTCAACCACTCAATCAATCAACCACACCGACTGCACGAGCGACTTGCAGCAGTCGTCGCCATCTGCGAGGATGATTCGTGTTCGTTAATTGAGAGAGAGAGAGAAGAAAGTGGCAGATGTAGTTAATTACGGCATTAATCCGGCCATTCGTAGGCCGTTTCTGTGGAGCACAATCCAATTATAAAGGCCTACTCTGATCGTTCTTCAAGCCAATGTTTCCCGCTGCTTTCATCTTTCTTCTGCCCTTTATTACTTCTTTGTGTACTTTGTACTTGTACTCGTTGCCCTTCATTACTTCTTTGTCTGCTATGTACTTGTACGCTACGTTCTTTGTACTTAGTGCCCTTTATAAGTTCTAACTTGTTCAAAGTACTTGGTGCCTTTACTTTCGGTAATTAACCGAGAAAGTAGGGTTGTACTTTGTAATTCTTTCTTTACAACTCAAGTAATCGCCTTCCTCCAAATCCGTTAATGTCTCAGCTTTACGACGTGTCTGCCTCCTTGAAGTTCCTGTGACGACCTGAAACGTTTTTAAGGATTGCACTGCTTGTTCGTTTCAATAACGTATTTGTAATGCTGTGTCAAATTTTGTAATGTTACAATGTTTGTATTCTATTATGGAATTGCATTTGTTTGTAATGTTCGTAATATTGTAACACTTCTTCGAAGCTTTGTAATGCTTGCATTACTTCTTGCAATGTTTGCCCGGTCGAATTAATCGGCCTCCTTTTGAAGTTACGATGATGAGGAATGAACTTAACTGACCTTTCGAAGACTTTCAACATTTGTCATCGTCACCACAGACTGGGTTGCATTCCCGAGAGATTTGATGTTTTAATTCTTTTCTTCCTCGTCTTCTGAATCGCTTCGATCACCTTAATGAGTGGATTCTTGGGGTTAACAATTCTGAAATCGAGTTAAACATTTGTCGCTTAATCTTAGTTAAGTTGTATTTGCATTTATCTCACTTTTTAGTGGCTTCTGTTTCAGAACAGGATGTAAAAAAGTCGACAGCATTCCCTGGCAGAGCAGGATGGGTTTCGAACTCGACACATTACGATTGTTGCCGCTACCGCCGCGTGCAGAAAGGCAACACATTATTATACAACCTGTATTATTAATTATGATTATTTATTCTTATTTAAGAATTTACTTTGCTAAATACAGATTTTTAGAATTTGAAACATTTAAAATTGAATTTGGATGATCACCTCAAAAAAACCCTAAAAACAGTAAATGAACAACAGACAGACGAAGTTGAAAGTTTAACTCTTCAAACAATTTAAAATTTTTTACAGACATTTTCA
This sequence comes from Whitmania pigra, assembly GCA_021613335.1. Taxonomy (NCBI): domain Eukaryota; kingdom Metazoa; phylum Annelida; class Clitellata; order Hirudinida; family Haemopidae; genus Whitmania; species Whitmania pigra. Next base: position 693,135 of record JAJTWR010000371.1, on the reverse strand, counting down.
GCAATTTTCTTAGACTTCTGGATTGAGTTTTTCTTAGGAATTATTTTGAATAAAATCATGACAATGAACAAAATATTGAAAAGTCCAACATTTAGTGGAGCTTCCATCGCTGAATTAAAAAGACGTCATTTCCGAACAATTAGATTAATGCGTTAACTGCGATCTTTAAGTTTAAAATTAGAATTTAATTAATTTAATAACTCTCACGCAATGCGTTTATTAAACTCGGTAGTCATTTAAAACGTTCTAAACTACCATTTGATTCCTCCTTTCTTTCAATTCCAACGTTTTTGCTGCAAATTTACGATTTGTTCGACTGCGGTAAACTTTAATTTAAGATTACTCTACATTCGATTGGAATATCCAGCTAAAAAACAGATGGAAAAGAAAATGAAAGTAACTTCATCAACGAGGCTCCATTTTTAAACATTCCCTCCATTTCACATTTAGTGACAACATCGATTTGTAGTAAACTAACTCCTAGTGGAGTTATTGTTAATGTTGTTGTTGTTATTGTTGTTGTTGACTTTTGCAACAAAAACAAGATAAACTTATAAGAAATGATGTTGTTCTGTTTCAAAGCAAATTGTGGGATTGCAATGGAAGACAAGTAAATTCATGAGACCAGAGGAAACTCCTCTATACCCCGTATACCGATGGCATTGAAGCTTACAGGAGGATTAAAATTCGATTAATCTAGTGCTCTTGTGCGATTAATTTCAACCAATCCAAATTGTCTTAAACAACAACAAAAAATAGAATTTATTTCATAATTAGCATTTATTCTTAAATTCGGTGCGTTAATACTGTAAACCATGTTAACAAAGATAATTGCTGTAGTCATTCTTATTTAATAATAATATTAACAAAAAAAAAAATAATAATAGTAATAATAATAATATAAATATTAATATTAAAAATAATCATAATAATAAAATTTATTACGATTAAAACATTCAATTCCACTGATAACAAATTTACTGGTAATTGATAACCGAAGTAACGTAATTATTAGGGTACTCTCGTCATCACTATCTTCACCACGACCACAGTCATCATCACCATCAGCATCATCATCACCACCAAAAACAACTTGACCGTATTTTAAACTTAATGCTTCCATCCCCTTTTCATTCAAAAACAAACTTTCCAAAATTAAAATAGAAGTCTCACTCACACAAAGACACTCTTTCCATCTCTTATTCATCCAACTATCGATCGATCGATCCATCCATCCATCCATCCATAAATTCATTAATTAATCAATTTATTAATTTATTCATTCATTCATTCACATTATTCATTCATTCATTTTTTTACTAACACCTTCTTTCCATCAATCTTTATTTCGTTGTCTTCATCCGCTATGGTGTTCCATTTCATTTCATTTGTTTTCGTTTCATCGCCAGCAGCGTGAAGTTCCATTTCCTCGAATCCAGTTGTTTGTTTCCAGTTGCTGTTGTACTTTTTAGGTGCTTGTTGCTGCTGCTGTTGTTGTTGTTGATATTGTTGTTTTAATGCTGTTGTTGTCGTCGCTTAATTATTGTTATTAATGTTAATCTTGTTGCTATTGTAGATGATACCGTTGTTGGAAATTTGTAGTTAGTGTTGTTGATTTTCAGGATTCTTTATTTTATTTTTAGTCAATGGATTTATTGTTGTTGTTGTTGTCGTCGTAGGGGTCGTTTCTTTTTATACTCATCCACCGAAAATTCGTTCTTGAGTCACCGAACTTTCTTTTCCTTAAGGAGTCGAAAATAAAAAAAACCCATTTTTTAAGATTTTCTTTATTTCTATATTTAGAACGGGGAGAATTTGAACCCAGTGAATTACATCATGACCATGCTAAAAGTAACCTTCGTTGTTATTATTATTATTTTTATTATTATTATTATTATTATTATTATTATTATTATTATTATTATTATTATTAATTATTATTATTATTATTATTATTATTATTATTATTATTATTATATTATTATTATTATTATTTTTATTATTATTATTATTATTATTATTATTATTATTATTATTATTATTATTATTATTATTATTATTATTATTATTATAACGATAGGATCACAAGATAACGATGATGATGATGATGATGATGATGATGATAAGCATGAAAAGCTATTTTTCAAGCTGGAGAGATATAGGGGTGCATCGCATGGCTGTTTTGTGGAATAGTAATTGTTTGCCCGTCTGGAGTTTCCAGGTGAGGGTTGGTGGGGAGTTGTCAGACTCGTTGCCTGTGACTGACGGGGTCCCTCAAAGCAGTGTACTCGGACCAACTACACAGTTTGTGAAAACTTGTTCTTGTTTGCAGATGATACGGATATATCTATATATCTATATATATATATATAGAGTGCGGACGGAAACTTTAAGGACGCCCCATATTTTTGTGATAACTCGTTAAATATAAGTTCAATAATACTCAATTTTTTATGTAATATCTCTTTATGGAAGACAAAACATCCTGCAAAATTTCAAAAAAATTTAACAAGCTGATCTTGTAAAATATGCAAAATAGCATTTTATGGCCGTTTGAAAACGATAAAGGACATCCTTACTTATTCCCAATAAAACTTGAAATTTGTCATAGGTATGCAACCAAAATGCACATTATGCAAATATTATCGATATGTAAACCCAAGGAAAGTTAAAAATTGATGTGAAGTTTATAAAATTACTATTTTATATATGGCTAGAGGAAAAATGTTGTCTGACAAGGAGAAGGGGCAGATTGAGGCCTTCAGACAAGCAAATTATTCGATCAGGGAAATTGCCAAAGAACTCAAGCGATCCAAGACAGTCATCTGGAACTACGTAAAAGCTCCTGAGGAATATGGTGCAAAAAATGATCATGGAAGATCTAAAAAACTGACGATTCGTCACCAGAGACTCCTGGTAAGAAAGGCTTCTTTAGGTAAATTTTCAGCAAATCAAATTAGAAATGAACTTGATTTAAGAATTTGTAAAAGTACAGTGTTAAGTTATTTGAGATTTAGTGGTATTTTATTATATGAAAAAAGATTAAAGATTCCAGCTCTTAAAAACCATCACAAGTTGGCAAGAGTGGAATGGGCCAAAACCATGCTCTCCAACAGAGATGGTTGGGGCAATATTATTTTTTCAGATGAGAAGAAATTTAACCTGGATGGACCTCAGATTAGAAAAAGAAAAATTTTTAGTCGAAATCATGGAGCAGGATCGGTGATGATTTGGGGAGGAATTTCCAGTGAAGGATTGACTGAATCAGCCTTTCTGGATAAGAGACAGTCTTCTGTGGATTACATCAAAGTTTTAGAAGATCATCTGTTGCCTTTTGGGGAAGATTATTATGGAGGAAATTTTATTTTCCAGCAAGATAATGTCCCGATCCACACTTCCAAGTTGACAAAAACATTTTTCCAGAGGAGAAATTTGAAAGTTATGAGTTGGCCAGCTTGTTCCCCGGATTTAAATCCTATAGAAAATGTTTGGGGAATGTTGTCAAGACTTGTTTACAACAATGGAAGGCAGTTTCATTCAAAATCTGACCTGGAAAACGCCATTAGGAGTGCCTGGAAAGAACTGGACAGAAATTTCTTAAAAACTCTTATAAAATCAATGGACAATAGATGTTTTAAAGTTATTGAATATAAAGGAAACATTATTTCAAATTAATAAACTTTTTTCCTGTTTTTTTCACAAAGTTTTTAGTCATTTTTCGATGATTTTTGCAAGTGTCTTTTATGGTGACCCGTCAAAATAGCCCAGCGACAAAATAGCCCCGTCAAAACATCCCCGTCAATGTATCTTTATAAAAAAAATATTTATATGATTTGATACATTAACCTATAACGTATTTCAAATTTTATTAAATGAAATGAGTTTTATGTTTTGATGGTGCTATTTTGACGGGGCTATTATGACGTCTTTTATGGTTATTGGACGCCCCGAAATCACGTTTTTGTAATTTTAAAATTAATGCACAAACAAATTTTGATGAAAATTTAAGAGATAATCACAAATATATAAATACATAACATATTAAAATTTCCCCACAATCAAATTTTTCATTATCGAGTTATTACGAAATAATGGGGTGTTCTTATGGTTTCTGTATATATAGAGAGAGAGTTATTACTGATTATTACCAAGGTATCCTTGGATAATGTAATTGATTGGTTCAACAGATGGCAAATGAAAATGAATATGAATAAATGTTGTGCACTGCATGTTGGTGGACGACAGCACTTAAATAAGTACCAATTATCGGACCTAGATGGAGCAAAATATGGAATTCCAGTTTAAGACTCTTTTACGATTTTTACTTGGAATTATTTTAGATTCAGATTTAAGATTTAATGAACACATCTTCTCACGGGTCAAGAAAGCAAATATGATGCCAGACATAATAATAATAAAACATTTTAGACATTTGTCGGATTTTGTTTTTATGGGTTTGTACAAGTCTTTGATGAGGTCTCAGTTGGAGTATATGGGTGTATATGGAGTGTGGGTATGTGGAACCCATATCGACAGGGATTGACTGATGTGATTGAAGGAGTTCAGAGAAGAGCTACAAAATTAAGATATTCAGTAGGGACCTTCCTTACGAATCGAGATTAGAAAATCTGAAGTTGCCAAGTTTATGTTACAGAAGAAAAAAGAGCTGATTTGATTTTGTTGTTTAAGTTGTTGACAAGTGGAACAATTACAATTGAAATTACAAGGAAATTACAAGTGGAGAGACTTAGTTTGTTCTTCCCTTTCTGTCTGAACATATTCCAAGACCATGAAAGGAGATGAAAGAAAATTGATGACAAGATTGGACCACAAAGATTTCAGGAAGTTTGTCTTTGGCAACCGAGTGGTTCAGGAGTGGAGAGGTTTGCTTCAAGATGTTGTGATGTCACAGAATGTTGAAAGTTTTAAGAAGAACTTGGACAGATTTGTTTACAATGGAAATTAAAATTTAGGTTAAGAAGTTAATGTTTTTAGTTTAATTTTGGGTATGGTGGTGTTTGCACCTCGCTTATGATTTGTGTCATTTGTTTTCGGTGAGAAGGAATTGGCCAATAAATAATTTTCATTAAATAAATATATTTAAAACTTTAAAATGCCTATAAAATCTATTTTAAAAACTTCTAAAATGAACTTCAAATTTAATGAAAAAACGAAAGATGAGCTTCTTTTGTTTTGACATGCGTTCATAATTGATGGGACGTCTGATAAATTTAATCTCACAATAATGATTATGATAACGATGACTATGCCAGCTAATTAAAGTATTACCTATTCAAATTAGGTTGTGAATAATTCATCAGGTAATTAATTTTGCAGATGAATATGAATAATGATGTGTTTTGATCCAACGAAATCCAGCTTAATATGTGTCATATAAATGTCGGCCAGCAAAATTACAAGCAGATTAACCAACATAGATTATAATCATCATCATCATCATCATCGTCGTCATCATCTCTTTTTAATTTAATAATTTATAATTTTATAAATTAATGAATAAAATCATCAAAAAGTCATTTATGTGAGCTCTGAGAACAGTACGTTCTCTTAATGTTCTTTTGAAGCCAAAATTAGGAGGCAATACGCTTGACCCGCGCATGCGTACATTACAAACATAGTTATAAAAACAACAATAACAATAATTCTTAATAATTGCCAATAATTCCCAATAAATGTTAACAATTCGTAATAATTATCAATAATTTTTAATGATTCTGAACAATTCTTATTAATTCCTATAATAATTCTAAAAAGCTCTTATTCCAAACATAAATCTGCATAAAAAATCTTTTTTACACTCAACAATGGTCAAAATGTATCCATTGTATTTCTCTTTTTTCATTTTATACTCCGTAAATTGTTCCATCCTTCTACTCATCCATTTATCCATTCACCTACCCGTTAATTTATGCATCCATCCATCCAAGCAACACCCATTCCTCTTACCTGTCATCTATTTATTAAAATAAGTTATCCAATAACCAATGAATTATTAAGCGGTGCTTGTCTGCTTGATGCATAATGAGCTGTTTTTAAATCTACTTAATCTCTTACTCTTCCCTACTTCTTTTTTAATGCATAAATCAAGATTTTAATCCACTTACCTGGACAAATATTCATTCATCCACCCTCTACCAATCCATGAGCCACATGCATCATGCATCCGTCCGATGTTACTGGTTGTACGGAAGGAAAATGATACTTTGGTGTTCCTCCACTCCATTAGCATTATTAGTTTGGTATCCAATTTTGATAATTTCGTGTCCCAGCTTAATATTATCATTCTGGTGGGTCGCCCTGGGTTTGCCGACCCCCCCCTCCTTCCCCAAGTAAGCCACTGCCCAAAAGAGGATCAGCAACCTAAACACATTCGTCTCGAGATCTTTGTTTGTCTTCATTGTTCCTTGGAATTGAGTTTTTGTGCTGCCATCCATCCATTCATTCATTCATTCATTCTCAGGTTTATGTTCCTGTCCAGTGGCTCTGTAGACCTCCCGCGCAATGAAAAGAAGCAGCAATGAAAGGATTCCAGGGTTTTTGATTTTCTGATTCTTTGGGTTTTTTTTTGAGTTTTTTTTCTGGGTGCGTTTCTCCGTTTGTGTCTCCAAACATCTTTGTATGATGATTGTCTTTGCTTGCTCGTTGCCTATTTTTTGCCTCCTTAATGTTTTCTTTCTGCGCTTCATGAGCTTCAGATTGTTTACATTTCGTGTAACTTTTTAGATCATCTTTGATCGCATTTGTTAGGGGAGGTTCACAGGCATTCTACTCCTCCAGCCTGTCGTGCATCAATTCATCCATCCACTCATTCACTCATTTACCCATCCGCCCATCTGTCATTCATTCGCCCTTCCGCCCATCCACCCGGCCATCCATTCATCCATCCATGCTTCCTTCTCAAAGTTGTCAGCTTGCAACATCAATAAAACTTCTCTCATTTCCAAGACGTCAAGCGTCGTGATATTTCTCGATTCTCAACAATATTTTCTGACTTCCATATTCGTTCATTCACAGCGGGCATTCACGAATGCATTCACGCATTCATCTTTTTGTTTCTTCGTTCGTTCGTCTACCAAATCATTCTACCTCAATGCATTAATTCATCCGTCCATGCTTTGAATCTCTAGTCTCCCATTCACTTACTCAGATGATTCCATTCAATCATGCGTCAGACATGCGCACAAGCGGCCCGAATGCACGCTCAGCAGAGCATTGACCACATTAATAACGCGAATTTTTGTTGTACATTAATAATTCTAGTAAACTTGATTGATAATATTAATTTTCAGTATATCCATTTTAGTTGAATTATTTATGTCGCAGTTAGTATTAGTATTAGAACACTGAAAAATAAAAGCAAAAAACTGTTTTTAAAAAGCCTCCAAACTAATATTCCTGCCAGCATTAGGTTTTGAACACAGAACCTCTCGCTCATCGAACACTCTTCCAATGAATAGCACTCCGCTAATAAACGAACCCAACCTTTCAGCTGTACCCAAGTTGGCCAGCTCCTGGAAGGACGTCGTATTTATCGCCGAAGGTCACGACCTCGAACTTCAGTGCAAAGGTCAAGGAGTTCCGAAGCCGGAAGTGACCTGGTTTAAGGACAACGCTGAAATTAGGCCGCTAGCGAAGCAGGTCAAGTCCGGGGGCAAAAGCGATCGCCAGCCAATCAAGATGAAGAAAAACAGGTCGAAGCATGGATGGCGAGTGATAACCTCTCCCAAATACCATATCTCCAGCGAAGGCACGCTTACTGTCGCGGCTGTTGACGGAAGACAAGATGGCGGCCTCTTTGCGTGCAGGTTGAATAATATAGCAGGAAGTGTTATGCATGAGGCGAGAGTCATTGTCGAAGGTGGGTGCGTTTTGTTTTTTACCAAGACATGTTTGTTGTTTGTTAATTATTTGCTATTATTTATTGTTTCAATATTCTTTTTCAGATATAATCCATTAATTTATGTCTTTACATAGCATATATGTTGATAAATATTTTCTAATGGTTTAAGTGGTTTTAATAACCTATTTAGTCATTGAAATATTTTAATAATTGTTATTAAAAGTTGCTATTGATTAGTGATGTATTAAATTAATATCATTTAATTATATCATAATTAATTACTATTAATATTAAAAGTACCTGACAACACGTGATGTCACAACACAGGTTACCTACACATGGTTGTCTTCCCGAAAAATTCCACAAAACCAGAAGGATCTTCAGTCTCCATGGACTGCAGGGTTTTTCCACATCATGACGTCACCGTCACGTGGTCCTTCAACAACCAATCGTTGATCAACTCGTCGTCATCGTCGTCTTCTCTTTCGCCTCTAAGTTATTTGTCGTCATCATTTGTCACACAATCACATCATTCAGCCTCGTCATCATCTTCGTCGTCGTCGTCGTCATCGCACCTGCCCAAGTACCGTCTCTATGACAACGGGACACTCATTCTGACTCGTCTGTCGAGGAGAGATGCAGGAGAGTACAGGTGCGAGGCAACCAACGGTCAGTCAACCGTGTCGTCCACGGCGCACCTCAACGTCACATGTGAGAGGATTGATGATGATGATGATGATGATGAAATATTTACGAATCGACAATGTTGATTGGAAGGCTTAATTAGCTATTGACACAACCCATCAGCAATGTCAAAAATAATTAATTGGTTCTCTAATCCATTGATCCCCTAAATAGATTTACCCATGGTCTTGGAAATGCCGGTGCAGGTGAAGGTGTGCGCCGGATTCACGGTGAGCCTCAACTGTCCGTTGGATTCCAATCCACCTGTGGTGCAGGTGAGATGGTCCAAGAACGATAAGGTGCTGGACCTCATCAATACAGGTGATCACTTGATCATGAGATGATGACGGTGATGTTTATAACTAAATTGTTGGAAATGTAATTAGTCAAAATCACTGAATAATTATAATTATATGTCAAATGAAATATATAATTTATAAATATTGTTAAAATTATTATTAAAATAAATATTGTGCTTCCAACAATAATGACGGGACGATTGATGGATACGTTGACCATTTACATCTGACTGATTGAGTGATTCATCTTGTCCGAACTTAGACATCCCTCTGAGTGATGCCAAGCTTCCTAAATTGAACATCATCATCATCATCGTTGTCGTCGTCGTCGTCGTCATCATCAACATCATCATCATCACCATCATCACCTTCTTCTTCTTCATCATCATCACCGTCATCGTCTTCGTCAGCGTCATCGTCGTCGTCACCGTCACCATCATCGTCATCATCATCGTCACCGTCATCATCACAACCACCACCATCATCATCATCATAATCGTCATTACCAGGGGGTCGTATGAGAACATCGAACACCACCCTCCTCGTGATAAGCATGCTTGAGGTCAAGGACTCAGGCAGATATTCGTGCACTGGATTCTCGAACATGGGTTCAGGTGCCCGTTCCACGCCCATTCAACTTATCGTCAGAGGTGTGTTTTTGTTTGCACGTGTTTTTGGATGTGTGTTTAGGTGTGTTTGGATGTGCGTGTGACATCGTAAGTCCGGTTTTGGCTGTATTATTTGTGTAATTATAATATTAATTATTACGACATTTTTACTATTATTATTATTATTACTATTATAATATCATTTATTATTTATTTTTATTATTATTATTATTTAGTATTATTTATATTTATTTTTATTAGTAATACTAATATCATATTATTATTATTATTATTATTATTATTATTTTATTTTTACATTCCAAAGCAATAAAACCACCGCCCCCTGACATGCAATTATGTTTCCTCTGTGAGTCTTTAAGAAGCCCGTTTAAAGTATTCCCTGTATAAATATCAATTACTTATTATAATTATTATTGTAATAATAATTTATTATCAATTCACTTAAGTATTAACATTGCAATGACAATAATTACCAAATTATTAATTATCGTATTGACAATAATATAACGTATAACGAACACTTTTTTGTTTTTGTTTTGTACATGCATATCATCAGTGCTTAATAATAGATTCGATAATATGAAATTTTATATTATAATTCTATTTTTTCCTCATTTATTTTTAATTTTCCTAATTTAAGTTTAAAATTGTGCAAAATAGTAATATTGATGGTAATATTATTAAAAATATTAAAACGTTGTTTAGAGATTCCTCGCTTCGTGGAGAAGCCAAAGTGTCGTTACAGTAAGAAAGCTGCTTCCAATCTCGACATTTATTGCTCTGCAGCCAGTCACACTCCACTGAACGTCCACTGGATGAAGGTGCTTCATTTACCACGTGTTTCCCCGAAAATAAGACCTAGCTTGATTTTTCAAAACGCTCGTAATATAAGCCCCGGTTAAGATCATCAGCCGACATTTAAGCCTGTTGCAGCACTATAATTTGTTGAATTATAACCTATTAATTAAAAATCAACAATAATAAAAATCATAACCATAATTGGCGTGCAGGTTGTTATCCAAATGGATAGCGTTCCTGTAGTTATTTGTGGTGTTCGCAACCCAGCTTGCACTGCCAGTGAGCGCCCTGATTACGAACCGTTTAAATTACTTCAATTAATAAATCATTGACGTCATACTTAATAATTTGTTTAACATAAAAAGTTCTGGTGGATTGCTGATAATGAAAGTATAAGACATCCTCGAAAATAAGCCATAGCACGTCTTTTTGGAGCAAAAAATTAATATATGACACTGTCTTATTTTCGGGGAAAAAATGGTATTAATGCTGGGCATGATGATGATGATGACGATGACGATGACGATGACGATGACGATAACGATGACGACGACGACGACGACGACGACGATGACGACGACGACGACGATGACGATGACGACGACGACGACGATGATGATGATGATGATGATGATGATGATGATGATGATGATGATGATGATGATGATGATGATGATGATGATGATGATGTGATGATGATGATGATGATGATGATGATGATGATGATGATGATGATGATGATGATGATGATGATGATGATGATGATGATGATGATGATGATGATGATGATGATGATGATGATTGATGATGATGATGATGATTGATGATGATGATGATGATGATGATGACGATGACGATGACGATGACGATGATGATGATGATGATGATGATGATGTTTTTGGTGGCAGCGATGGAGGCGATATTTAGATTATTTAGGAGGATGCTAATAACATTCCGATAATGGCGTTGTTTATGATGCTAATCGAGTGCTACTGAGCTTCAGTCACATTGAAACCTGAAAGCAACGAGTCTGGTTATTACTTCCTATTCTATCAAGCATTAAAGCCATTTCAATTGTAAACGACCCAGTTCAACAACGACACTCGAACGTGGCACGCGGCGACGGCGACGATCGGCGGCTCCGGCGACAGTCGCAACTTCACGATGATCGACTACATCTACGAGAACTACACCAACCACAAAAAGAATGACAACTCCCACAGGAAAGTCGTTGCTAACGACATCATCGTAACGACCAGCGAACTCGCCGACAATTACTACAGCAGCTTCGGCCGCCACGGCAGGAACTACACGAGCGTCCTCAACTTGCGACACCTGACGTCCGATGATCAGGGAAGCTATGCTTGCATCGCTAGTAACGACGCGTGTTCGGTCGCCAGTGAAGTCGATGTCGCATTGGCAGGTAGGTGTCAACACTCCAGCCTTCATCACCGCCATGATTATAATCATCTTCATTGTCATAAGCATCATCATCACCGTCATCATCAACATCTTCATCATCGACACCATCATCATCATCGCAGATGTCTTACACCAAGACTCAATCCTGCTCGAAATAACCGAGTCTTTTCCAATTTCCACCGGATTCGCTTTAACCTGGAGAAGTCGTTGCCATGGAGACGCAATGGTTCGCTACACGCTTTGGTTTGTGGTTTTTGTGCATTTTCCCAATCAATCCATCCATCAATCAATCCATCCATCCACAAACAATCCATTCGGTCATGCATCATTTATTTTTTCCCGTTCATCGTGACAAGTTGCAGATGCTTTGTAAACATTTACAACTCGACACGTAAGATGCAGACGAACGTATATCCATTCAAAAGAATTATTCTTAAAAATGGAATTTCTTTTTTTCTTTCCATCCATTCTTCTGCATCTCTATCGATCCATTCATCCATCTGCTTATTCGCTCGCAAAGTTGCCAATTCGTCTCTTTGCCTAACCAACCCACTCATTCACTTAATCTTACATTCAACCACCTATCCATTCATCCATCCATTTATCTATCAAACCACCCATCAACCGACCCATCCACCCAATCATCCACCCACCAAGACATCCGCCCATCTTGAAGTTTATTAACAAACCTCTTCATGCAATCTTCGTTTTCAAGTTTCCAATTACTTCCTCTTCTTCTGCTCTATTCAATCAACCAATCAATCAATCCATCCTTCTTTGATTTTTCAAAGACACTCGGATTAGCGATAATTTTTCTCAAAAACCAGAGATGGAGGGAAATGTTCGAAAATGTTTATTTTTTGTGAGTTACACTTTATTATTGATGCTTGTTTCTGGCTCCGTAATTAAAACGTGTGGTTTTGTAAATTTTCTCAATCCATCCATCCATCCATCCATCCATCCATCCATCCATCCATCCAATCCATCCATCCATCCATCCATCCATCCATCCATCCATCCATCCATCCAATCCATCCATCCATCCATCCATCCATCCATCCATCAATCCATCCATCCATCCACACACCATCCAATCAGTTTCTTTTGTTATTGTGATTATGCAATTATCATCGTCATTATCATCATCACCGTCGTCGTTGTCGTCATCACAGTCACAGTTATACAAGTGTGTGTTTGATTGTTTAATTTTAGACTGTTTAAGCCAATCTATGCTAGAATAAAAAATAGGATGTCTGTACATTTACATTTTAATTCAGTTTTGCCAGTTATTTTATTTCTATTACCAAGTGATGTCACGACACCTTATTCTGTAATTATCATAACTAACGGAATTGATAGTTTTAAAATTATAATAATTCCACGACTCAGTTTAAAATTTGATTTAAATTTATCGTTATTGTGTTGGCTACAAACTAATTAATTGTTTCAAACCTGATGAAAATAGCTTCGTAATAAAATTTTGATTAAAAAATAGTTTAATAACAAACTTACAAAATGAAAATAGCTTCGTAATAAAATTTTTATTAAAATAAATTCAAATGATTTAGGTAAATCGTGCCATTATCAGGATGTATCCTTCAGGTACAAGTCCCTTGACCATGCCTTTCTGTTTGGAATTAAAAAAGTACGGAACCATTTAAACACTCTTGAGCTTCAGAAAAGAGATTGGAAAGTTCCCCAACTCTGTGGCCTGAAGTGCTTAAGAAGATAATTACAAAACCCAATAAAAAATTTATGAAAATAATTGGTTGCATCAAAAATATTTGAAATGCTTTAGCGGAGAACAGGTTGTGATTTAGTTTTTGATTTATTTTCATTAAAAAACAAACAAACATATTTTATCTTTTAATTTCAGTCATTTCCTGAGGTTAAATTTGGGAAGAAAATTTATAAAACCACGTCTTAGATGATGTGGTATTTGTACCTCATGTACCTCGTTCATTTTATCGAATTCCTTCAATTTCTTCCGAACGATTTTACTTGTTAGCAATTTAATGCTTTTAAAATCAAATAAAATTATTTATGTTATTTCGAAACTCCTCATTAGGATATCATCATAGCAGCTTCTGACGTTATGCTTATGATTAATATTATTATTATTATTATTATTATTATTATTATTATTAATTATTATTATTATTATTATTATTATTATTAGATTATTATTATTATTAATTATTATTATTATTATGATGATTATTATTATTATTATTATTATTATTATTATTATTATTAATTATTATTATTATTATTATTATTATTATTATTATTATTATTAGTATTATTATTATTAGTATTATTATTATTAATTATTATTATTATTATGATTATTATTATTAATTATTATTATTATTATTATTATTATTATTATTGTTATTGTTATTGTTATTATTATTATTATGATTATTATTATTATTATTATTATTATTATTATTATTATTATTAGTATGATTATTATTATTATTATTATTATTAATTATTATTATTATTATTATATTATTATTATTAGTATTATTATTATTATTATTATTATGATTATTATTATTATTATTATTAATTATTATTATTATGATTATTATTATTATTATTATTATTATTAATTATTATTATTATTATTATTATTATTATTATTATTATTATTATTATATTATTATTATTATTATTATTATTATTCTTATTATTATTATTATTATTATTAGTATTATTATTATTATTATTATTATTATTATTATTATTATTATTATTATTAGATTATTATTATTATTATTATTATTATTATATTATTATTATTATTATTATTATTATTATTATTAGTATTATTATTATTATATTATTATTATTATTATTATTATTATTATTATTATTATTATTTATTATTATTATTATTATTATTATTATTATTATTATTATTATTATTATTATTATTATTATTATTATTATTAGTATTATTATTATTATTATTATTATTATTATTATTATTATTATTAATTATTATTATTATTATTATTATTATTATTATTATTATTAATTATTATTATTATTATTATTATTATTATTATTATTATTATTATTATTATTATTATTATTATTATTATTATTATTATTATTATTATTATTATTATTATTATTATTATTATTATTATATTATTATTATTATTATTATTATTATTATATTATTATTATTATTATTATATCATGACCAACATCAGGTACAGACACTACAACAGCTCAGCATGGCAGAGCGTCGGCATAGCGTCGGCATCACACGGCCATGGCTGTTGCTCCGAGAGGAGGCTTACCATCCAGGGTCTGAAACCCCGATCACAGTACGTGATGTTCGTGCAGGTCAGAATAGAGGAGAGCTACCGGGTCTTCAACAGTGCCGTGGTTAAAACCTTGACCGGGGATGGTGCTGATGATGATGATGGTGATGGTGATGATGACCTTTCAGAAGGATTGACCGAAGGAGATGAAGGAGATCATCTGGCGAGAGGTTGGTGAATGATACCAGAGAGGAAGTGTTTTGTAATTATTTTGTTAATAATTTTAATTTGGTTTTAATTTTTATTTATTTATTTATTCAACATTTCATTTATTAATAAGTGTATAATTATTAGCCATTTCTCTTTTTTTAATTTTACCAGAATAGCTGCAAAGTACTTGGAATATTTATTTTTATATAAATGTCGTTTTAAGCCAGTCAATAATAACTTGTAAATATCAACACTGTGAAAACTGGCAAACATCCCATAAGTTTTTAAAATGCTTTTTGGGTGGCAGACTTATTACTCTGACATGGAAACAGCACACGATGGCTTACTCAAAAAAATGCAATCAAATTTATCTAGAGCTAATTTTTTTAACCGAATTCTCAGGTTTTTCAAAATTTAATGCGGTATTTAAATCATGAATTTTAAAAATTTTGGTTTCCTTTCGAATACAACTCAACATTGCTTGCTGCAACTGATGTACTATTTGAAATTTGTAATTTTTTTTACATGTGTTTCTAAACGAACGTTACTAAAACATTCGGAATTCTCTGAATTTTTTTGTTTAAATACATTCCCATATGTCCTTGTCAATTTAATGGAAGAATTGTCATAAGAATTATGAAAAAAAATTAATTACAAGAAAAAATGGACGAACGGAAACAAACAATTGATCACCACGATGATGCACATTTTTCTGGATAATTTATAAATGTTATTTTGATTAATTAAGCAGGTAATGGAAAGGTACTGGTGATGATTTTGGCAAGACCGATAAAATATTTTTTTTCTGGCATCCTGTGATGAATGCTAAGCTGTCTGGTAACTGAAGTTATGATGATGGGTTGGTGGGCGATTGAATGAGTGAGTGAGTGAGTGAGTGAGTGAGTGAGTGAGGAGTGAGTGAGTGAGTGAGTGAGTGTGAGTGAGTGAGTGAGTGAGTGAGTGAGTGAGTGAGTGAGTGAGTGAGTGAGTGAGTGAGTGAGTGAGTGAGTGAGTGAGTGAGTGAGTGAGTGAGTGAGTGAGTGAGTGAGTGAGTGAGTGAGTGAGTGAGTGAGTGAGTGAGTGGTGAGTGAGTGAGTGAGTGAGTGAGTGAGTGAGTGAGTGAGTGAGTGAGTGAGTGAGTGAGTGAGTGAGTGAGTGAGTGAGTGAGTGAGTGAGTGAGTGAGTGAGTGAGTGAGTGAGTGAGTGAGTGAGTGAGTGAGTGAGTGAGTGAGTGAGTGAGTGAGTGTGAGTGAGTGAGTGAGTGAGTGAGTGAGTGAGTGAGTGAGTGAGTGAGTGAGTGAGTGAGTGAGTGAGTGAGTGAGTGAGTGAGTGAGTGAGTGAGTGAGTGAGTGAGTGAGTGAGTGAGTGAGTGAGTGAGTGAGTGAGTGAGTGAGTGAGTGAGTGAGTGAGTGAGTGAGTGAGTGAGTGAGTGAGTGAGTGAGTGAGTGAGTGAGTGAGTGAGTGAGTGAGTGAGTGAGTGAGTGAGTGAGTGAGTGAGTGAAAAATGTTTCAAATATCAAAACTAATAATGTCATCGTGAGAATATTTTAAAAGTCATTATCTGTTTAAATATATTCCCAGCGATTTCCATTCGACATTTCTCCAAACATCCAACATACTCGCAACTTTTTTTGTATCTATTCTATCTTTCGTTTCGATATCTCCTATTTCCTCCTCAATACTCCCCAATCTCTCCCCATCCCTCTGACAAACCCCTCGTACACTTCTTTGTCTCCGTACTCCGTAATTCTCTGTCCCTTCTTATTCGGTCATTTATGATCCTTCATTCCTGATTAAACGTTCACAATATCAAAAGCGGATGTGAGTGCAGACGATATTCCATCAAAAGGAAAAATGCTTTTCAAAGAGTGTTTTCTATAAGTGTTTAATTTCTTTATTTTTAATTTAAATTTTTTTTGTTTATAATAAAATTGTTATATTAAAAATTATATTTAAATCTATATCAACAAATCTGATGCAAAACATATTATTATTCGTTCAGTTTATTGCTTACTTTAGTACTTATTTTATTTATTCGCGCATTCCTCGATAAATTTACCGATTGTTTAGACTATTTGTTAAGTTTGTTTTAAGATTTATTTATAGGTTTTCAATAATTAAAAAACCACGAAAATGCAACAGTTCGCTTGAGTCAGAGCTGGGACTCGAACACCAACCAACCAGCAAACAGCATCTTCATAACGAATGTTCCAGCTCCATCTTACGCCGTGTTCATCTCTCGTCTTATCAATATCTACTCCTCGACATTCTTTTCCTTTCCATTTTTTCACATTTTTTCTCGCCAGGGTCGTTCCGCACGAATGGTTCGCTTGAAAACGGATCGTCAACCTGGATGGGGCTTCAAATGGAGCGTCTTCGTACGGACGATTCCATTAATCCGCTACCGAAGCCTGGTTAGGAGTCTTTCCTGATTTGACCGATAATTCGTTATTCGGAGGTTGGTTGCTTCTTCTGGTCTCGCGTGACTGCACTTTCATTTCCAAGTCACGGCCGAATGGAGCAGGCGGTGAAGTCGGTAGTAGCTGGATTCTCGATAGGTAGTGGGAAGTTTATGAAGGGAAGAGAGTGAAAAGAAAGAGAGAGGTGATGGAAAGAAGCAATGGTTGTTGATTGTAAATGCAATGTTTGGTATTATTAAATGTTGGTGTAATACTTTGTTGCAACTAATTTTATACTCATTTGATAATGTAATCTATCACAGCGACAATAACTAATTACATGAATTGAAAAAGAATTCAGTGCATGCACATACATTCATCCATAATTCTGGCACATCATGCTACTTGCGTCTCAGTCGAGGATGCATCATTTGCAAACAACGGAAATAACGAGTTTTTTTCCAAATTCTCTTTTTTGTTTTGTTTTTGAGAGAGAGAAATCGTAGGAAATACTTTCTTCCCCACAAAAACAGAATACATCCAACCCGGTCTGAATCTCGTCGTGAAAAGAACGACAGGAAGTCACGCCATACTCCTGACTTGGAGTTTATCACAACTTCCTGCCGAGGACTTCCGCTATACTCTTTATTTCCGCTCGTCTTCTTCTCCCGACAAAGATTGGAAGCACGTAAAAAACGCCGTCGACATTACTTCGCAGGAGTTTCTCTGGCCTGGCTCGCCCTGCGTCGGAGTAGTTTGTCAATTTAGAGTCTTTGGCAAGATGGCTACCGGGAGGACGACTTCCGGTGAATTCATCTTGCGCGCATTCACTTCCGACGTGTCGTCAATGGCAACCAGCACTGGCCATTTGCTCGAGAAATATTTCATCGCTTCACCGCCGATCCCCCAGTCGACAGCTTCGGACGTGGCTGCCATAGCTTCTGAAGCGACTTCGATTCGAATTCCTGCCGAAAGTTCCAAATCCGTGTCGGCTCCTGATCTTGCCTCTTCGGTTCGGGAAAAGTTGATTTCAAGTTACGAACTTTCAAGCGATGTCGTCACTTTGGACGCATACGGTGAGTTGAGTATTTTGGAGGTTTTAGGGGATGTTGCAAGAAGTGTTTTAAAGTCAATAAAAAAATCTTAACATAATAAAAAATTATTGCATTAAGTGAATGTATTTGATACAGGAAAAGTATTTACTTCAGCACGCCAAATAAATGCTTGTCTGCATCGAAAATGAATCCAGCTATTTCTCCTCATAATGGAACATAATTTTGCCTCCTTGGAAATTGTATGAAAAACGTGGGTCTTACTAGGGCTTGGTAAAAAATTGAAGAATTTGATGAAGAAACCCCGGTGTGACGGCCGAAAAGATGGAAGGATAGATGGAGAAAGAATAAAATCGAGAAATAGGAGAAACAATAAAACCGTCAAGATGAGTATCAGTGATCACGTCTCTCAGCGTTAAATACGAGCGAAATAACGAGTGTCAGTTATCGTTTTTGTCCTATCCTCTGCCTCCAACCTCTGAATTTATCTACTGCTTCCTTCCAGGCTCTCGTGACATCGCCGCATCATCACTGACAACAACACGACACTTCTGACATCGCCACAATCGCCATTGACTAGGTTGTCATCATCCTAATCATTGTGTCACATCCATACCAAATCACAGACTACGTGAGAGTGACATTAAGTTTTTTTTTATAGAAAAAAAAATCTTCAAATAGACTTTCACTTTCTACTTGAGATAAAAACCCAAAAGTCCCTAACAAGAGATTCCAGTTAATGAGTAAAGTCAGTAGACAGGGACACGCACATTGAACGTCAATCAGTGCAATTCATTTCAACTTCTCTCTTGTCTTTGCGGACAGTTCCTACGTGGCTATCAGGACTTAAATGGAGTAAAAATCGTTGACAATTAATCAAAAATAAAAGCAATTATTTTTCGAAGGTTTTTTCCGCTTACGAAATATTATTTTTAATTTATTGCCCCAATTAGTCCCAATAAAAGTTAATTAAAAAATTGTATTCAGTTTAATCTGAAAGTCCGACCTTTACAAATGGCAACACTTCTAAAAGTCACAAATCCAAATCACAAACTCAAATGAAAACGGCAACTTTTGCAAAACATTTTGAAGCGCTTGACTTTTCATTTGTGTTTTTCAACTTCATTTTTGTGGGAAACAATGCACTCCAACAAACTTGCTTAAATTCTTTTTAAATTAAAAATTGTGTCAGAAGTAAAACATATATTTCATAATTACAACAAATAAACAGATACTAGTAAATCATAATTATTCTGACAAATCTCTTGATCAAAAAACGAAACAAAAATGATTCGAATTAAGAAGCATTGAAAGATGTCTGATGTTTTGAACAATAAGTGATGTTTATCCTTTTAAATAAATAACTTTAGAAAAGTTGTAAGTATCCAATGAGAGTCGGCCATTAATTTGACGCTTGAGTCATCATTCTATATTCATTAATGATACTTTGAATTTTAAATAAATCAAGAAGTAAATTTTAAACAATTTTAAAACCATCTCAAATAAAAACAACAAATCCATCAATTTATTCGCTTTTAAATTTTTGATTTAGCCAGTAAAATTCATGAATGATGAGAAGAAGTCTGAAAAAGCATCATCAACCGTGATGATCACGCGAGTTTAGAAAATAATTTGGTCATTTCTAACACGCAATACTCCTTATTGAATACGTATTTATTGAGTGAGTATTTAATACTAGGCCATACGTATGCAAGTGATTTGTTTACCAGTAGTACAATGCGACTTAAACACACAAGCGTCAAATGTACACATGCAAATAGTTTGTATACACGTAGTACAATGCAACAATCAAGTTAAATATACAAACAACAAATACAAACATTTTTGTAGTCTTCGAGGCATCGTCCAATGGGGTTCTGTTCACAGTCATTCAACCACCAACGCCTTCACCAACCTGGCATAAAATCTCGCCGATATTTGGGGGCTATGGCTGGCCCCTCATCATGACGGCCCTGGTCGCACTGGCCATGACCTTGACCCTAATTGTCCTGTTGGCTTATTGGTCAGTCAAGAAATTGCTGAGGATACGAAAGAAGAGAAAATCTCAGACATTTTGTTGGTATTTTTTTAAAACGTGATCATTTCAATGACGCTTGTGCTCAGGCAAAGAGTAATCACATGAACCTTTCGTAAATTATTTTAATTGATGTTAAGGTCATTATTAGAAAAATAATGTCTACCTTCATAATGTCATTCCATCTATAGCGTCTATAGTTGTGCAATTGCAACAAAGATGTATCTATAACATTGTCTCTAAATTATTACATTACAAAGTGATTAATATTTTTCAAAGATTAGGGAATAATTTTAATCAATTATTCATTTTTATTTAAACGGGCTCTAGTAAATTAAATAGAAAATTTTCCATTAACGATTTTCCTATTAACATTCGAAAGGAACGAAAGTGATTATGATTAAATGTAGACAACACCAGAAAACGTTTCAAAATATAGTAAATGCGACTTAAGGCTGGACGGTAACACAAAACATGAACGGCAAATGGAAAGTTGTAACCAATCAAATTCGTGGAGAAGAAAATTTCTTCTCTCCTCTTTGACAGTTCAGTTGTCTGCTTGAATTTATGCGAGGATTTGGCAACAAAGCTGGCGATTGTAAAAGAAAAATCAACCGTAAAATCAGGGATGTTCAAAAATTGAATAGATGGGATAATGAGTTAGCGGAGTGAGAAGTGAAAGGATGAAAGAAGGAGTGAAGAGCGGATGAATAAGCACATCCAGATGCAAGTGACGTTCCCGAGGCTGTAATTAAAAAGATGAAGGAATGTATTCGTTTGTTCTGAGGATCGGTTGAAGACTTTCAATCGTTTGGTTGATTGAAACCAACCAACACTTCCAATGGTTTGACTGAAAACATAAACCAATAAATACATGTTAATTAAGGGAGATTTTTCACATTTTACAAACCAAAATAATTCTAATTAATTAATTCATGCATTGATATTTACCATAAACCAATTTTGGTAAAAAAATGAACATTAATATTAGCAACAAAATAATCGATATAAAGAATCGAATAAGTTGTATATTATATATATATATATGTATATGTATACATACATTATGTATATATTTTATATATGTATATATTAGTGAGAATATGGCCGAATTACCTTAGTTCAGTTAAAATTAATAAAGGCAGTGGAAGAACCTAAGATTTACTGCATGTGACAAGTCAAAAAACACTAGTTTCATTCATTCCAATATTTCAATCATTTTGATTAATTTAATTATTTCAACCTTATCAATTATTTTCATTACTTCAATTATTTCAGTTAATTCAATCGACTATGTTATTTCATCAATTTCATTAATTACTTAATTGATTGAAATTAATTCATTAATTAAATTATTAAAGTTATTAAATTAATAAAAGTATTAAATTAAATTAATTAAAGTATTGAATTAAATTATTAAAATTATTAAATGAAATTAATTTGTTAATTCAATCCAGTTCGTTACTTCCATTAATTCCATTAATTACTTAAATATTTCTCTCAATTCCTTTAATTCATTAATTCCTGTCAGACGGCATCAAGTACTTCGTTCCAAGCTCCATGGAGTCCAATGACGCAACTCCACACAGCAGGTACATTTTACTTCTTAATTTATTAATTTTTTATTAATTAAATTATTCGTTAATTATTTTTAATGTCGAGATTGGAAATTGGAAATTTGAAAATTTGAAAAATTCAAGTGACTGAATGATTGATTTAATTGATTAAATTAGTAAATAATTAAACAATTGAGTGATTAATTAATTAAATGATTAATTTAAATTTTTTTCAACACTATTTTTCAGAAGGGATTCAATAGAAAGTAAGTTATAATGCTCAAACACTTTATTATTGTTTCGCCATCATTTCACTCTTCGTTCACAAATAATAGACCCATAGTCACAATTCATAGGTTTTTTAAAGATGGTATGGGCTGTCCAGAGAGTGGGGTACTAATCCCCTAGGATCAACCCTTGAGCGGACATAATTTTGTTTTTTTATATTTATATTGCTTATTTCTTGTTCTGCTCAACAATGGAAGAAATAAAATAAAATTATAATAATTTGTACTTTTATGCATTTATAATAATTTATAATGACGTAAGTCGTTCCTAATGTTTGAACTTCTTCAGTAAACGATAGGACTTGCCTTTGGCATCATGCCCTTTAGAATAGTCTTTTGAATGGATTTTTATTATATAATAATTTTATATTTATATAAAAAATGAATTTAATCTGAGAAAAGTAATAATTATTTATTTAAAGAAACCTTTTGTTTCATTTACGTCTAAATATGCTGCAAATAAATGTCGTCTTTTGAAAAATGCTTTTTAAATTTTGTGACTTCAGAACAAATCGTTTTGTTGGTATGTAATTGATGTTTGTTTCAAGTTAAATCCAGATAGGCAATGAAATGTTACAATATGTTATTTATGAAGCGTTAAGAATAAGTTTGTTTATTTTAATTATACATTAAGTTTTGTTGTGTAATAATTTACACATTAAGGTATGTTGTATAATAATTTATACATTAAGATATGTTGTGTAATAATTTATACATTAAGATATGTTGTGTAATAATTTATACATTAAGATATGTTGTGTAATAATTTATACATTAAGATATGTTGTGTAATAATTTACACATTAAGGTATGTTGTGTAATAATTTATACATTAAGATATGTTGTGTAATAATTTATACATTAAGATATGTTGTGTAATAATTTATTTGTTTGAATCCTAACAGACATCCTGATGCACATCTCATATTCTGAAGAATGTCTTGAAAGACGTACAAAGCGGGAGACGCCTCTGTGATCTGAGATTTGAAATTCAACTGTTGCCAATAGCTTCAAATATAATGAGATACTGATTAATTTATTCATTGTATTATTATCATTTTCATTATCATTGTCGTCGTCATCGTCATCACCATTATTATTGTTATTGTTATCATTATTATCATTATTATTATTTGTTTGTGATGAGAAATTAAAAATAATCTGATACTCTTAAATATTGTTGGTTTAGAGAGAGTCGAAATCATGAAGATTAAGGCGTCGCATGATAGGTTAAATGTTAAAAATACAAACTGATCTCAATAATACACATGGATCTAAATGTTACAAGTTTAACTACGCTGCTGACCAGGACAGAAAACCGAATGGTTCGGTGGCTCATCTAAAAATGTTTTACAACTTCATTACTGAGAGTAAAGGTCATATTCATTTTATAAAGCACAATAGGAGTTCATTTTTGTGCCATAAAATTGCATTTGCGACAAAAAAAAATGTTTTTGATCGAAAATCGAATTGGAATTCTGTTAGTTTTCTTGGATCCACGCGCAAATTTGGAGTGGGAGGAGTTTAATTGTTCACAGCTGAGAAATGACCTCATCAAGGGAAACAGAGAAAATCGAATTTTTTTAAGAACACATTTGTATGCTATTGTAAGAGAAATATTCAGAAAATGGTAGGATGAAATCGTACCAACTTAAATTAACTTTTATTAAACAAATAAATAAATTATTAAGTTAAAGATTATCATAAAATAACATATTATATTATCGTGTCAATAATGTTGTCAAATATCATATCATGTTATATCATCGGCTCACATTATTCAAGTGAAAATGTTTTCATAGACGCCTAGGCAGATGAGACTTGTCAAACGAAACACCTCATTCCATTGTAGTGGGCCACGATACTAATTTCCCGAGAATAGAATATTTTAGAAGGTTGCCGTTAAAAAATTAATCTAGAACGTTCAGTTTTGCCTAAAATTTTGAAAGTCGGTGATTAAAAAAAACATAAAGTAAATAATGTTGACTTGTCATCATCACCCTTTATTACCTGTGAAGTGCTGGTGATGAACCCGACAGTCCAAATCAACTTAGTTATGCAACGGACTTTAATCAAATAAATAAAAAATAAAGATGTATTTGTCCAAAATCATAAAAAATTTTGCAATATATTTAAAAACTTTCTTGTAATAAATTAATATAAATACATTTTGAATGTGATTGCGCTGACAGAAATTTAGAAGTGACGAATAATCTACTCAAAAACAGTAAGATAACTATTTAAATTTATTGACAAAACTTTACAAAATTTAAAATTATGCCCTCTAGTTAGACGGCATCTTCTAGACCTGGATTTGAACCTTCAGGTTTACCTTAAACAACTTTCAGCTAATTTACACGTTTAAAACTTAAATAAAATTATAACATAACAACACCATTAAATATAATTTTAATTCTATAGTTTCTACATTTTTAATTTTGAAATTTCTGAAATATCGAGATAAAAACATTAAAATTTTTGAAAAATCATAAAGCGTTAATTTAAATTTATTCAATAATGTTAAAAAATGAATACACTTGACATTGTTCAACAAATAAAGTTGAAAGATTTTAGTTGTATCGGTCTTTGTATTTAGAAACAAAAAATATAACAAAACAAATCCGTTTGTTAATTTTAAAAATATAAATATTTGACCCACAGTTAATTGTTTAATAATTGTTTGAACATTGCAAACTGTGTTTTCTAAAGCACATGCGAAGAAACGAAAGTTGAATTCTCTTTCGTGAATGTACGGTGCTCTGAGAAGTCGTTCATTTTCTAGTCGAATTTTTATCTTGTTACCTTTACGTCTGCTAAACACGCAAATTATGGTCCGTAAATGCTTAGCGACAAATTTTAACATGCACTAATGGAAGTTGTCGACTGAAGCTTCGAGTCAAAACAAACTCGGCATTCCGCAAAGAAACGAGGTCGCGCTTACAGTTAAGCGAAGTACGCCTTACGTTGGAAATATTAAAACTGAAAGCACTTTCGACTAGTCAAACTACAGAAATGCCGAGCGCTGGTCAAATTTTGGACGCTTTCAAAAAGGCCGAGAGCCGTGAAAGGATAGAATTGATGGTCGAAATGTTCAGATACCTGACTCCGACCGAGATGCGCTTCGTGCTGACTTATTTGGAGGACTTAGCGGCCAACAGTTTGCGCACTTACCAAAGAGTCGAGTCCGAAGCCAACGACTGCAAGCGCCTTTCCAGCTTAACGAGACCTGAAGCTACCTTGGACGAAATCATAGGACAGGCAGTGCTGTTCACAAGCTTCCTCAGGAAGGACAACATAAACGGTGCGAGGCTGATGACCAGGATACTGGAAGAAATCGTGCGAAGGGTCGAAAGCACGAGCTGCGTGCCCGAGGGCGAGCTCGGGACGAAGAACGCTGACCAGGAGCTGCCCCCGATCGGTGACGTGCTGCTTCTCTTCTCCATGGCTTCCCATCACTCGGCCTTCAGCTTCAATTCTCGCTTCGAGCTGCACGCTCACCTCAAACGACTCCAGCGCATGTTCAATCAACCGGACGAGCGTCTGGGCTCAGAGCAATCCCTGGCAGGTTTTTCCAGGTTTCCGTCGTTGGAGTCTGTCGAGGTATGGAGGTGCTCACGTATTTAATGCTTGCAATGCATTGTTTTTAAGGATTTGTTTTCCATTAAAAATGGTGCAGTTGTAAAATATTGAATTACAAAGTTGTCATTCTTTTCTTTGTTAATGGTGAACGAGGTTGTAATTAGGCAATTTTAAATAACTTTTTCTGTCCCAAATTTATATTGTTTTTGTTTAAAAAATGCATTTTTAAATATGGCACTTTTGAATTATTGAAATTGTAATTACAGAGTTGTTTCATCTACCGATATGGTATTCTTTATGTCACTAAACTGTGAGCTACATAAAAGATACTTTCGGTTTTAAAATACAAGCCAAACATTATGGTTATTTAACCTAACTTAATTTGCAAAAAAATCAATGGTTGTGAAAGTGAAAATTTATATTTGAGCTTCTATATTTCATGTTCATCATTCTTCTGACCTTTAACTAACTCTTATACATGTGCCTGTTAATATTAATAGGGTAATTGTGAATATTTTCATAATATATCGTACAATGATATTCAAACTTCAGTGAATTTTAAGTCTCAATATGTTTAAGCAGCATTGAATTAAATTGCATCTTATAAAAGAAAACATAATATCTGCAATTATGATTGTGATATCAAGAGGAGAGGCTGAAAGATAGCTCAGAGCACCTTATACATTGAGATTGAGGATAAGTTGTTGTGTTTTGACATTCAAAATACCAAACCACATGTAGGTATTATGATATTGTGGCATAGAATTGGAATATGCCATTGCAATGTTCCAAAGAGCAAATGTTGAGATTTCAATGTACAATTGGATAGCTAACAATGCAGGTGATGACAGTTTTTAGTTTGAAGGTCACATTGGTTTTGCTTGTTGAAGTTTATTTTTATAATGTTCCGTTTGGTTCTGAAAAAATATTTCGAAAGCCAAACAAGTGTTGAACTTGATTTGAAATACGATTGTTGACTTATTTCAGAGACTTAACCTTAGGAATGCTTTTAAAATAATTTATTGTAATTGTGCAACATTGACAACTTGCAATTCACATGCTGAATACCTGAGCAAAACTCTTAACTGCAAAGTCTTGGTTTGTGAAAAGCTATTTATTTTACTAATCAGGTGTAAGGTTTGCATTAGTTCTGTTTAAAGTTTTAAGCCATTGCTAGTAAAGAAATAGTACTTAATAAACAAATGATGTTGCATTTTGTAGCTTGGTGTGGAGTTCAGTACAATCCCTTCAATGGCATCCACGTTGTCATCGTCATCGTCTTCCTCATCCTCCTCTTCATCGAGCACCAATCAAAATGGGGCATCCTCTGAGAGCAATGAAAACAATCAGTAAGTTCCATGATTCCTCTGCTGTGATTGGTCAAGACAGTTCTGTTTAGGTTTCTTCTGAGATATTATAGCCATACTTTTCTGAGTTCTGATTAAGAAATTGGCATTACAACTGTGCTTATTTTAAAGCTCCTTACATTTGTACGTGTTTAGCATCATGGTATGGAGCATTTGCTTTCGGTGGCTGAAATTATTTAATAAGAAATTGTGAATTGTCTCTGTTGTTAGAATTATTCATTTCATTATTAATAGCATTAGTATTGGCAGTCGTAACATTCTTTAGTTGTTCCACATGAGCATCATTAAGATAAACCGATTCTCACAGAAACAACAGTTCCGAGAAGATCACAGAAGGAAGCATACCCCAGCATCTTGTATCCTCCCCTAGGAACACATACATTGAGTTTTCAGACCCCCAACCTTCAACGACTTCGGTCAAGGTCACCCAGGTGGTAAAAGTCATTCCTGCCGGAGGTCCAATGCCGATAGCAACATCCAGCCAAAGCAGCGAGATCCAAAGCCACGACTCCTGCAAAGAAAGTTCAGACCGGAGGACTAGCGAAACTGCCAGAGTCGTCCCGAAACCTGAGGTCCAAGACAGAAGACGTTCTTCTGGCAGGGTCGTTTGCATTGAAGCCAAGGTTTTAGAAGACATCTGTGAGTCGCAAAGTCAAGATCAGTCGACTGAAAAATTGGGTGAAGCTAATCACAATTTCGACATGAAGTCGACATCTTATGAAAGACCGAGTGATTTATGGTCACAATCGGTGTCCAAGAAAGCGACTCCGACTACAAATGGCATTTCTAATCCCCAGTCGCCAGCTGAATCTGCCACTCCGAGTATTTCCAGGCCACAGATTTCATCTCTCTTCGATAAACTCATATCTAGTAACTTCCTCAATGACGATGAGGTGGAGTTTGCCAAGGAAAAGAGGCGATCACTTGGAGGCAATCAGAAACCTCTTCTGCCCTTCGTCATCCCGGAACCGGTGCAGAACGGAGGTGCAGATGCGTCCACTCCCGTCCTCGACATTCCGGTAAAAATTGAGGCTCCCCTCGACTCTTCTGCAATTGAAAACTGCGTCAAAGATGCCGACGACTCTTGCAACGTGTCGCAAGCAGAGGGAGAGCTCTCCCAGAGTTTCCTCCCCGATCTCCTCGAGTTCAAGGACGATGCCGCTCCGACGAAACCCGTCTCAGACAGGCGATCTTCCATGCCCCCCTATCTTCCTTCGTCCCTCCTGCCCATGTTTAAGGGAGACGAAGTCGAAAAGGGCTGGAAAGAACAAAGCTCAACCAGAGACGAGGACAATGATAAGAATTCAAGCCGACTTCTTAAAGCTTCCAGTTGTGTTGGCAACAAGAACTCCGATGGAATGTCATTGGCCAACGAAGGAGGATCTTTGCAAGAGAAGTCGGAGAGTCCCGTCGAAGCCGCAAACAGCGACGCCAGCACGTCCCTTTCCAATTCGTCGGGCAGGAGTTACCGGAACACGAGAAACCATTTCAATCACTCGAGACACAGGAACGGAAGCAATTCGACGATTCAGGGCGGACACAGAGGTTTGACAGACTATCAGAGGCACCAGCCGAATGTCGGAGGAACTCATTCCGATTCGAACGGACACGTTCCACGCAACTGCTATTTCAAAAACAACAACGGAAATAATGGAAGGACCAGCCACGGAGATCACAGGTCCAGGCAGAATAATAATCACTTCAATTGGAATGCTAATTTCCAGCATGGTCGCTTGCAGCAACTGAACCCTGCAGTTCTCCAACTCCAGACACAAACAAAGGCAACATTCCAGCAACAATACCAACAACAGACATTCCACAGCAACCAGCAACAACAACTTCAGCTGCACAATCAACAACAACAGCAGCAGTCACAATCTTCTGGCTCTCCTCCTGGTGCCTTCAACTTGCAACATCTCAACATGGCCACCTCCGTGGCTCAGCCCGCACAGGGCTACTACACGCAGTACTTTGCCCATTATCCGGCAGAGTACGCTCAAGCCATCTTGAATCCTGCCTCTTACTACGGCTTCAGGAGTAGCCTTTCGACGCAGTCGGCGATCGTAAACAGGGCCAGCAATGGTGTCCTCTACCCTGGCAATGCCGCCAACGGTAATGGCTCTCTGAGGTATCATTCGTCTGTTCCTAGAGGCATGACCCCCTCTTACTTTGCTCAAGGCACGCCTTTAGTGATGGCTACTTTCCAATCCAACAACGGCATCCAGTCGTTAGTTTGCTCCGATCAGTTGAACTCCCAAGCACCCCAAGCTTGCTACTTCGACCCAACGATACCTCCTCCACCTCTCGCCAACAACCCGTCCGTGGCAACCTACGCTCCTCAGGTCTTACTTTATGACAGGAGGGTGACAGCCGATGCCGGTGGTAAGGCAATGTGCCCTAACTGTGCCAGCAACGACCACAGCTTCAGCACATGCCCCCATTCTTTGCCATCCATTCCAAGGTAAGATTTTGTTGCACATCTATCTTCATATTTATAACAATTCGTGTCTATATGAATAAAGATTTTCAGGCAAAATGGAAGTTTTCAATAAGTTTTAATATTTTGATATTACTACTTAGTCTTAATAAACTGATATTTTAATGAGGACAATCCGTTTTCTACTTAAATAGCAGTTGCACAAAAAGCAAAGCAGCTAGGCAATTTGTGATTTCTCTTTTGGCTTTTCACAGCTTGAGTAAATGCTAAGATAGAATTTATTACTTCATAACCATTATTATTTTATCTTCCACAGGTGAGGAATTGTAGCAGCAGCCTAAGACTGGTCTTGCTACGTCTAAGGGCAGTTGATGCCCAGGGAGAAAACTTCTTTCCATGACAAGAAGAGGATGCTACTTGTTATTTTAGACATCTCACGACTGCGCTTTTCTTAGGTCATTCATTATGATCGGATTTTAAATCGCCGTCGAAGCATATTATTATGACAGGCACTTGAGGAGTTATTTTTTTACATGTGACCCGAGTGCATAATAATTACGAACCCGAAAGTCGAATTTCGACATCTTGAGTCAGACCAGCCTTGGTGCTTACAAACCTTTGCAAAACAACGAAGCTCTCAGACAGACGTGTAAAAGTTTTTAAAAATTTTCTCTGGAAAGTTTTTACGTGATCATATTTTCGAACTTTTAGTATTTGACAAACGTATTTTCGTTGAAAATAAATCTCTCTAAAACCGGATTTCCATTTAGTTGTGGATTCGGCAAACAAGCTTCGGGTTTACTGTAGCGATTGATTCATGAAAATTTTCATTAATGATGCTGTCGCAAAACGGTAATTCTACGTATGTTTGAGTTTGTGTCATCCACTCCTCAAATGAAATATGAATGACATAAACTTGAAGAAATGACAAATTAATAAGCTAGTCAATTATGAAATGCTGTTTTAATATTTATTAATCATTTTTATTTTGTAAACTTGTTCGATCGTTAACAGACATCCATCGCTTTGTAACTAGGTCAGGACTTCCTTGAAATTGAAATCGTCGTCTACTCGGCGGTTACCACCTGAAAAACAGGATGACTGCGATGTAGTCGCGTATAATTTAAATAATTGAAATAAATTATAAAAATAAAAATTCTTATTTCGCTTTTAATTTACCTTTAAAAATTGTATAAGATTACAAGATCAGCGATGCAGTCGTCAGTAAAGCGTCTCGTTCGTTATATCTGAAATTCGAATCACAATCGCCACATTTGAACTCTTCATTTTTAATGGTTAGAAAAAAAACTGACAAAATTGTAAAATAGCGAACTCAATTTTCGAGAAAACATGGATCACACTATGCCCGCTTATCCGAATGCCTCGCTGTATGTTGGAGATCTCCATCCAGATGTCACAGAAGCTGTCCTATATGAAAAGTTCTCCATGGTTGGACCAGTTCTCAGCATCAGAGTGTGCCGTGACATGATCACCAGACGCAGTCTCGGCTATGCCTATGTCAATTTTCAAAATCCCCTGGATGGTTACTTAAATTTGAATGATCCTATTTTAAATTGCATCTGATCAGTCATGCACTGGAAATTTTCAACATTATTTTTATGGCTGTTTGGGATGCTACGCGTTCTTGAGTTTCTGAATTTATGATAGGTTGCCCCACTTTCTGATCAGGGTTCGATCTCAGCTCATTTAACGCAATTTTCTAAAGCTCTTTGAAATATATTGTGAGTATTGTGAGCACGGTCTGGTTAGCGTTACACTTTCAGGATTGAAGCTCCTGCCATAATCTGGAATGAAATATTTAATTTTGTATCTCCTGTCAATCAGATTTTGATTTAGACAAGTTATTTTAAACGTCATGAATTAGAGATTCTTTTTATAGACTTTCTGAATACATTCATTATTTTAATATTTATGCCTTCTTGTTATGAATTTTGGTTTGCAATTTTGCAATTAATTTATCAACAGAAAAGATGAGTCAGTTGACTAAATTTATGACTCTAAATTGATGAATGTTAACCAATAAATTTTAAATTTAGTTAGAGAATTTAGGTTAACATTTTAATCAAAGTTGATCTTTTCTATTTTGTTTTTCTATATAATTGTATCCAACCAAGGGTTGCTAAGGAACACTTTGGCAGGGGGCCCCGCACTGGGGAGACACTGGAGAAGTGGTCGGATTTAGGGGGAGGGGGCTAGCTACTAAAATTTGTCTAAAGTGGTAAATTATTGAAATTAAAATAAATTAAAAAAATTAATTTTTGTTTTATAATAGATTTACTTAATTTTTTATATTTCCCAAATGACAGGTAGGGCCAGCCTCTCCCCTCAATCCACCCTTGTAGCCAACGAATGAATTTTAAGTTATGTAACTATCGTTTATATTAATTTGTGGCTAATTCAGTCCTTCTCTTCAGCTGAAAGAGCTCTGGACACCATGAACTTTGACCCTGTCAATGGTTCCCCCATTCGCATCATGTGGTCCCAGAGAGATCCTTCGTTGCGCAAATCTGGAATTGGCAACATCTTCATCAAGAACCTGGATAAATCCATTGATAACAAAGCTCTCTACGACACATTCTCCACTTTTGGAAACATCCTGTCTTGCAAAGTTAGAATGCATTCTGTTATGCATTACGAAATTCTATGGTGATTCAGTTTCATTTTATTGACCACTGGATTCATGTGAGTTTATTTATCCAAAATCTAAGGACACAGTCACATCAGCATAATTATCAAGTCGGATCATTTCCATGTTTAATCACCTTTCCAGATTGCTACAGACAGCAATGGTAGCAAGGGTTACGGTTTCGTGCACTTTGAAACAGAGGAAGTGGCTAAACTGGCCATTGAGAAAGTCAATGGGATGTTGATGAATGATAAGAAAGTGTGAGTACCATGTTAATATTGATGCTCTCAGTAACAACCACGTCAGCTTGTAAATATGAGACAGATGATTCAAATATGACTTTTTTTTATCAACTCTGAACTTTTGCCTGAAATGCTTCTCACTGCCAGAGGCATATTCGAGGTTTGCATTTCGAGTGACTAGTCATTCTTGAATAAATTCTTTGAAGCTATGTTGGGAGGTTCATGTCTCGTCGGGAGAGAGTTAACCAGATGGGTGATCAGTCCAAGAAGTTCACCAATGTCTTCGTCAAGAACTTTGGAGACCATCTGGACACTCAGAAGCTCAAGGAAATGTTCGAGTGCTACGGCAAAATATTGAGCTGCAAGGTTGTATATGTTATTTTTTTGGTATATGGTAGTGACTTTATTTTACTGTACTTTAGGGTAGATAGGGGTTAAGTGTTTGAAGCTGTGCATAAATTATGGTGTTTTGAAGATGAATTGAACACTTCAGGTGATGACAAACGAACTTGGAGTACCGAAAGGATTTGGATTTGTTTGTTTCGAGGAGCACGAATCCGCCTTGAAGGTTGGTAATTGGACTCTTGGTTGAAGATTGAGTTGAAATTGAATAAAAATTGAGTCAAATTGTTTACATGAGTTGAATGTAATATCGGAGACATCACCATGTGAATGGGTAATCATCAATTGCTTAAGTGAAGAAGTTAAGATCGATTTTTGAGTAATAAAATGAATAATAATAACTCTCAATATTCATAAAATATTTCCTTAACACAACTCAAATCCCAGCATTTACTTGAATGTTGCACCCGTCATCAGGCTGTCGAACAACTGAATGGAAAGGAAATCAATGGCAGAGAGCTCTACGTGGCCAGGGCTCAGAAGAAAGCTGAGAGGCAGGCTGAACTACGAGAGAAGTTTGAGAGATTCAAAGCTAGCCTGATGGGTCGTTGCCATGGAGTCAACCTCTACGTCAAGAACCTCGATGACTCTGTTGACGATGAAACACTGCGCAGTGAATTCAGCAAGTTTGGCGAGATATCCAGTGTCAAGGTGAGAGACAAATGGGTTAGTGATGACATTTATGTTAATGTAACTTGCACCGTTGCCCTATAACTTGTTATAGTTTTGATTCATTTATTGTATTGGGTGGCAAAAGTATTTTTAAATTTATTAATAATACGTAACAAGTACCGAATATTATTATTATTATTATTAATTATCGGTCGTGATTCTTTCAAAAAGTGTAATCTCACGACAGACATTCTCTCATCGCACACAGGTCATGATGGACGGCGACAGGTCGAAATGTTTTGGCTTTGTGTGCTTCAAGAATCCCGACGATGCTTCGAGAGCTCAGCAGGAAATGAATGGTCGCCTCATGGGCAGCAAGCCCCTCTACGTGGCTCTCGCCCAACGCAAGGAGGAACGAAAAGCCCAGCTGGCTAGCCAGTATCAAAAGCGTTATTGCACTTTCCCTCAGCTGGTTATTGATTACGTTTCACATTACAACATTAACATTGATTTTATTTGAATTCATTTCACCTAATTTTATTTCTTAATATTCCCTACTAAATGCCCATGATATTTGTTCAATAAAATAAGAAAGTAGCTTGTAACTTCAGCTGATGTAATAATGTTGACTTCATTTGTATACAATAATTTGCAAGACCGTCTCGATGATTCTTCGCAGAACTACCAAGGCGGACAGTTTTTCACTCCGAGCAACACAGGCTTCTACATCTCACCCAGCTTCACTCCCCAATCGACTCAGAATTTCTACACTCCTCCACAGATGAGACCCTCTGGTCGCATGAGCCAGCATGGCAGGAATGACAGTGAGCAGAATGATTGGTCAACTCGTGGCTTATAACCGATAAATAAAATTGTCTTGCTTTCCTTTATTGGCCACTCAGGATATCAGGCCAGCAATGGCACGATGACCAGGCAAGCTCGCTCTGTCGGACAGCTACCAATGCGTGGCACCAATAATGCCCGTCCAATCACTGGCCAGCACCAGCAGGTTGCTCAGTCTCATAGATTGGCCTCACCCGGTATGAAATATTTTGTTGTTTTTTTTAAGTTATGTAAATAAATAATTTTCTAAATGATTTTATATTTTAAAGGAATATCACTTTAATAAGCACTCAATTATTCATTTCTTTCATCTCTTCTTCCAGCTTATCCGGTGAACATCCTCCAATCGAATATCGTCCACCTGCCAAGTCCACGCCTGCCTCTCAAGTATGCCACTTATCAGTCTCCCAATGGACCTTATATGAGCCCCATAGTGCCTATGTCACAGCATGCCCAGCAACAGCAGCAGCAACAGCAAGCACAGCAGCAGCAACAACAGCAGCAACAGCAGCAGCAGCAACAGCAGTCAAATCACCAGGTAAGTTGGAAGTAGCGTTGTTTGTGGTGTTGTATTGGGATCCTGCTCTGGAAAGGAAATATCATTTGCCTTAACGTTGAAAACAAGCACAATTGATTTTGCAGAGTCATTAAACTTAATTATTATTAAAATTATTATTATTATTATTATTATTATTATTATTATTATTATTATTACCTTCAGGTACTTCATGTGCAAGGTCAAGTGCCTTTGACCTCAACTATGCTCGCCAGAGCTCCTGCCAATGAACAGAAGCAGATGTTAGGTGAGCGTCTCTACCCTCTTATCCAGGGCATGTATCCAGATCAGGCTGGAAAAATCACTGGAATGTTGCTGGAGATTGACAACTGCGAACTGCTCCACATGCTGGATTCAAGAGATCTGCTCAAAGCTAAGGTGATTACGATTAGGCTGATAACACGGGTGCTAGCTAATATTACTGATGGTGCTACAAAATGTTACAAGACCCTTTTGAACCCCAATCTTAATTGCCATTTGCAGGTTGAAGAGGCTGTGGCAGTTCTCCAGGCTCACAATGCCAAGATTGCTGCCAATATGGACGGAGAAAGTACTTGAGAAGTAAGATGATGAGTTTGAGCGGTAGGTGTTGGAGAGAATGTATGTAAGAGAGAGATAGAGAGAGAGAAAGATAAAGGGAGAGGTCCTGGTCAGTTTTTTCTCAAGAACATTCAGTTCGTTTTATATTTTTGATCGTTTGTTCGTTTTGCATTATTTTCAACCTAGGTACGAGTTTTCAATTTGAGCGTGTTGGACTCCTTGGATTAACTTCCGACTTGTCTTTTCCACACCCTCTCACTTTTCATCCATGGTCCGTGGTAAAAAAAAATAGTTAAACAGATATGCACGTCCTGCACACCGAATTTCTGCTTTAACTCGTTTCAGAACATCCTTGAACTTAATACTTGTTGGTGCACGATTTTGCATGTTAATTTCCATATTTATTATTAGTTTGTATTGTCCCCTTGAGGCGTTCTCAAAAAGTTGTTATGAAAAAAAAATATTTGGTCAATGAGAAACATGACTCACTAACATGATTCTCTCGTCGCATTTCTTCTCTATCTTTTCAAGTGCTGATATTTTGGAAGTTTTCCATTTAATCTAAATATTTCTATCGATGGCAGCTATTTTGGCTCAATCTATCCTACAAACCTGACCAGTTACCCAGTACTTGGACATTTCTGTATAGCTATATTCACTGGATTCCAAATAGTTTTTCTGTCGCTATTTTGAAAGTGGACAAACCCATTTGGCATTGTTATTTAGATTGCTCGTTTTGAAGATATTCACTTGTCGTTTTTTGACTTTAAAAAAAAATTTAAAATCAATAAAATGTAGCTTTCTGCTGCTCCAAAAGCCTCTTTTTACTTATTAGCCCCAGATTGTTACAATCGGAACTGCATTTAGCAAACCCATAGAGCTAGAGAAAACAAGAGAACTATCGTGTTTATCCAATTATAAGCCCTAGCATGATTTTTCAAGATGCTCGTAATATAATCCCTACTTACGAAAATAAGTCCCAGTCAATATCATCAGCCTGCATTTAAGGTCTGTCGCAACACAGTAATAGGTTAAATTGCAAGCTATTAATTTAATATCAGTAAAATTTAGTGATATTTCATATAATGAAGTACCGATAATGAAAATTCAAGTTACTATGAGTATTCGTATGTAAAATATAACCGGGTAAGCAGATACGGTAAAAAGACAACCAATAAGAACAAATTAGCATCTGTTTGTGTTAATAAAATTTAACATTTTTTAATTTTAACCATTTAATTTTTTTCCTTAAAATTACACGAGACTAATATTGAGTGTCTTTTTTAAAGAGCCATTCTAAGAAAGCCACTGAAAAAGATGGTCAGCTTGTATTTCTTCATGGATACCCTAAAGTTTTTGTTCAGCGAACAAGAGAGTAAAATATTGAGATTATTTTTGCAATTTAACATGTTAAATAAAGATTAGAATGACTTATAACATATGCTCATAAATATTCAGTTGAAGATGGAATTAACGAATTACTAGATGAAATTTGGAATGGTAGTCTTGATTATGTTAGTATTTTGATGTCAAAATTGTTACTTTTTATAAGCTGATTTAAACAGAGTAATAAAATGGTTTCATTAGGATAATGAAATTCCCAAAATTATGATTGATCTCTCAGCTATAATAAGGTTGGTACATATCTTATTTATTTCATTTACTGTCAGAGGTGTGATTAGTAATATTAATGTCCTTTAAATAAAAATTTATTTTGATTATTAAGACGGTGCAGGATAACGCGTTCCATGTTAATGCTGTTCCCAGTTCTATGTCAATACCTACTTAATAATTTAATTATTTTCATACTCTGGTCCATACCGTTATGTGGTTAAATATTTGATAATTGATGTTTTAGCTTCCTTCTTCCAAAAATATCTGACTCATCTCTATTGGAGATTGATGATCTTTTGTATCCTAACGATGATATACCTATTATTCAAGGTAAAAGTTTGCATGTGAATACAATTGCTGATATTTAATATGTTTTATTCAAAACATTATCAGATGGATACAGGGAACATACAAGGGCTTACAAATATTATTTTGATTATAACAATTATGAAAACATTTGTGTGATGGTTTGTCTTCTTATATAAACTTTATGATTTACAACTAATATTATACAGAACAAAATTTATATATTTTCATATTTCAGTTTAATGAATCAAGTCGCCTGTTGGACGCAACTGTGTTGCAGATGCTAGAGAATAATTTAAACTTCGATGATTTACCAGATGATTGCCTGTTTAACATAAGATCGTAAGATCACAATTTATTTGAAGCAAATTAATAATATGTAAGAGAAAGTGGGGCAATATTACATAGCGAGGAATAATTCAGAGCGTAAATTCAAAAAAGTAGGAGTCTTATTTGTTATTATATGTGAAAAGAGTGCTCTATCACTAAAAATTATTTAATCTTTTCAGCAGGGGTAGTTTGTAGGGAGTAAATATATTTTGGCATCAACGTTGATTTTATTTTTGATCGTAAGATATTTAGAATTGGGTCCTAAATATAAGGTTTTTTTAAATTATTTAGAAAGTAAAATGTTTTATGGACTACAAGTTATACTTGATTGTTTAGATATACTATATATATAATGTCTTCTATTGTCCAGCTTAAGTTATTGCTTTGCCTAACTTTAGGATATTTCTCATAAAATAATGTTCTCACAATATAAATATATATTTAAAAACGTCATTAGTCTAACAAAACGTTATTCATTCACCGACCTCTTACCAAAATGATTAAAATTAAATTTCTACATCCTTACAAAATTTAACAAATAAACTTCTTGAGCATAATAATACAGTCATAATAGAGTGTAAATAGTTCAGACATCATAATACATAATATTACGTTCAACCAACATTAAGAAATTACCCCTCATTTATATCATATTGCCCCGCATTTTTTTTTCTAGGAAATTCAGGAACTGTTTTGAAACCTTATTTAAAGTGATTGTAATTGCTTTTTTTAACATTTTGTTCAATTATTTTTTTTCATATATCAAAATTTGGTTTTATGGAATTTATAATGATTTTGAATGAAATTGAAATCTTAGAAGATCATCCTCCTTAGCTATATCATATTGTTCCACTTACCCAAATATATTATAAATATTATATATTATAGTGAATATATATTATTTTACCAAATGAACAGGATGACAAACAAATTTCAAAGATCATTGGATTTAAAGACATTATGTTTGATTTTAAAGTTACTTGTAATTAGATTAAAACTGCGGAACCCAGAAATAGGAGAATGTAATATATTAGACACTTACATTTATTTTGTTGTAGTAATGATTAAAAATCAATATCAATAGATTTTAGAATTTATTTGTGGAATTTGCAAAATCTTCCCGAATCCAAAGATCCAAAACAAATGAGAATCATTTCATACATTAAACGACTGTGTTAGATTTCGTTCTTTTTTACAATGTTTTTTTTAATTGAACTCATTTCTCACTAATTTCTTACTCTTAGCTGGTCAAATAAACACGAGATTTCAAGAAGCAATAGATAAGGAAATATCAACATCAAATTCAAAAAACAAAAAAAAATATGCACTCCTCCAGACTGCAGTGGAATTGTTGAAAAGTTATAAATCGGTTTGGTTTTTATACAGTGAAATGAATTTACTAATAAGGAGTTATACTTTATTTAATAACAATGTGATATGCTGGATTTCATAGCATCGTTACATATTCTGCAGTTTTGATGTTCCATCGTGGTGGAAATTTCAAGAACTTGTTATGAAATAGCAATTTTAAATTAATAATCGCTTTTACAAATTAATCACGTAACAAAATACAAATATTTTCATCTCCATCGCATAGGAGAAATTCGACTCTGAGTTCATAAAACTCTTGTGTGCAGTGCGGTTAGATGGCTTATTGGGATACAATTTTAGTCAAACATTCTTAATTGAACTTCTGCACAAGTTCTTCATGTCGGCAACTAATGAAAACGAAAAACTTCTGCGCATAAAAGATTTCTTCAACGGCCTTATTCATGTGACTGGCTCAAGGCTATTAAACAATCCACATTAGAAATGATCGTAATATATAACTTTTGTTGATCATGTCCTATCATTAGAATGTATTGATATTGGCAGTTTTAAATGTAGGAAGTTTGCTGGGATGATGATAAATTGAGGTATATCCATAAATATCATGGATATCAAATTAAACCATACCTGAGCGATGCCACTGCTTCTAACGACGTCATTGGTGACATGAGTTCGAATGATATTCGAACGAAAGAAGCAAATGTTGATGAAATAGAAGTGGATTATGTGATGGAGAAGCACTTTGTGTATGACCCCATCATGAAGTCTTTACATGTCTGGACAATTTTACATGATGCTTTAATAAGGCATCATAAACTTGCTCAGGTTAGTTTTGGTAAATTATGCATTATCACTTGCGCTTGCTCAATTTTCTTTTAAAGACTGTCAATCATTAATTTCAATTCAGAAGTGCAAATTATGAATTGCTATTGTTTATTTTTTATTTGCTTTTAAGTGATTTAAGAATTAGTTAAAACGACTTTATTTTATAATGATTTCTTTATTAATTTTACTTATGATTTGTTCAAAGGCTAATGAGATCTTCAACTGTGAGTTAAATGAACAAATTGTAAATATTCTGCACAATGCGTTAAACAATCCTTCAAGTCGTGGTAAATTGTGGATTCTTGAGACCTTTCTGGAAACTTGGTTGGTATTAGCTACTTATTAAAAAGTTTTTTTAATTATTTGTAAAATTATTTGAGTTTTTTATTTGCAGTCCTTTTATGTTTCAAATGCATGATAAACATAACATGATGGAAGCACTGATAAAGATGGTCAAAGGAGAAGAAATAAGTGAGGTATTCATTAAATATTTGAAATTAATAATTTTGCAAACAAGCACATTTAATGAACAAGTGCATCAGTAAACTATCTCATAATATTTCTAAATGTATTAATGTTCTATAAATTAAATATGTATATTTACAATCTTAACATACGTGATATCAGAATTATTTTTTGTAAATTTTGTGATTAAAACATTGATATTTTTTAATTTTTTAACTCACCAGGCAACTGAGGAAAGGCTCTTTTTTTTCATAGAAGGTTTCTACTTTGAGGAGGTAATCTATACGGATGAGGAATCATCGGATAACGAATCATCGGATGACGAATCATCGGATAACGAATGACTAATAAAAGAATAGAAACATTTCTCGGTTTTGGAAAACAGCCTTGATTGAATACAAAAAAGCCTGTTGCTTGGACCTGTTTTGAGACTTACCTTTCTTAACCCCATTATTTTTTTTGTCATTTATTGTATCTTTCCTTGGTTGTGTCACAGCATAGCTCTGGTTAGTCTTCCGTTGTCACATACTCGTCAGTTTTAACGTCTTTCATATTAATTTACTGCTTCATTTTTCATTGTTACATAATCATAAATTTTCTCAAGTTGATTAATGGTAAAATTCACAGTTTGTCAATTATTTAATGACTCTTTCATAAGTGTTGAAGTAATATAACATGTCTGACATGATACAACTGAATTTGACTAATTTTATCAAAAATACTCTAATTTAAGGGTTTTCTAAAATTCTTGTTGTAATATTACTTTTATTAATAAACGATTAAAACTCGTTGCTTCTTGTAGCTTAATAATTTGTATAACACTAACAAATTTGCTGGTGGGTTGTTAATCATGAAAATATAAGACACAATATAAGAAAATAAGCCCTAGCGAGTCTTTTGGAACAAAAATTAATATAAGACGCTCACTTATTTTCGGGGAAACACCGTATTTATTTGTCTGGACAGAATCATTCGTGATTGTTTAAGTACATTTAAATCATTACTAGGTCGTCAACAGGGGTGCAGTTGCTATCCAGCCTCGACTGAAATTTAGCGAGTGAGTGGCGAATCGCTCAATTTCTATTAGCAACAGCAACGTTGAAATGCTGAATTTAAGTTCCAAACATTTGCCAAAGTCGGTTATATGCCTATAGAGATTTATGACAGAGTGTAACATGGGGGAGTTTAAAATATTGTCTAAAATATTGTGACGTACTTTATGGACGGCCCGTTAAGTATTTTATTTGTACACCCAGCACATAAATTGTGCTTCCAGACTTTATGTTGCAAGTTTAAATATGCGAGAGTTTAATTAAAACATTTATTCAACAACTAATTGTTCTACAAATCTATTAAGTTATCTGTCTCTTAAACAACCTTGCTAATTACTTCGTTTTGGATCAAGACATTAATAATGGGCTTGTTTTTTTTATGCAAATTAACTTTTTTATTGTCATACTTTCGTCGTGCGCCGAATTCATCGAAGGACTTGCACGCATCAAAATCGAAGATATTTTTAACTGCATACCAAATGAGGTTTATTTAAATTAGCCATCGTTAATTTTTGACAACATAATAATCAATTTAGAGGCATGCATTAAGCACGTGTAATGTTAATACTTTTAATTTTATAATAATCGTTTTATATACGTAAAACCTAAAATTACCATCATCGTGAATTTGTCAGCAAATGAAAATACTGAAACCAACAGACATTTTATTTAAGCATTGCAAATATTTATTTATTCTGTTGCACCAAGAGATCATAAAAAAATTTCCAAGTTCTAAAAAATATGAATAATTTATGAATATG
Source organism: Whitmania pigra (assembly GCA_021613335.1). Classification (NCBI taxonomy): domain Eukaryota; kingdom Metazoa; phylum Annelida; class Clitellata; order Hirudinida; family Haemopidae; genus Whitmania; species Whitmania pigra. The sequence continues at coordinate 650,712 of JAJTWR010000371.1, read as the reverse complement.
AAATTTGAATAAAAAAATTGCTTTTCAACAAAACGAAGACGAGTCTCAGCAAAATTAATGAATTCTAAACTCATTTTCCAAAGCTGTCTCTGAATTCTTCGATAACAAAATATTTTCAATAAAAGGGTCGTTAGTTGTTGATCAGTCGTGCCAAGAATCAACATGCAATATCTTAATGGAAGGTTTTCCACAATTTCAAAGGAAACCGATCGCGCTAATATATATGCCATGTTTTTTATTTAATTTAATTATTTTTTATTTCTATGATTTTAAGTTTGATAAGTTGCCCTATATTTTGATGCAAATAAGAATTTGGTAAATCATTAAATCTGAAGAATGTAGAAATAATATCGACTATAATCGTTTAAATGTCCATTTTTTGTCTATAATCATGTAATCACCTGAAATTATTTTCGCATGTTTTTGAATCAGCCTTCTCAAAGCCGCGCTATTTCAATTCATCAGCAAATGCCTTAATTTGACCCGAAGTAGTTAGATTCGTCTTTCTTAATTGCTTTCTCTTTCTTTAGACTCCCGGGTCAGTTGATACAATTAAGTTGCTCAGGTTATGAATATTCACCAACCTCTAACAAGATCATCTGAAAAGTAGCTAAAAAAACATTTTACAGCTGTCACGTTAGCTGCAAGTAGTCAGAAATTTTAGCTGGGGTTTCAGTTTATGGTTTGGTTTTGAAACCGAATCAAATTAATTATAATCTAAAAGCAAAGCCATAAACAATTATGAACTTTAATAAGTATCCTGGCTTATAATTTCTTTAAAAATGTATTCTGGTCATCAATCATGTACCAAAATTGTTTAGCATTGTTAATTTGGAGTCTGGTACCCAAGACATCATCGTCTCCCCATATCCTCCCTAGACACGCCACTGAATGTAGATGAAATTTTGCGACAACTTCCTCAGAAGTAGAGGACAAGCAACTGTTTATTGTTTTTGCATCTCAACGAGAAGCTTGCATGATCTAGGTCACGTAGACCCAAGTTGACCCGAATCTCTGAACTCTCGCTTTGTTTACATCGGCCTCAGCACGACCTAACATTTTGAAATAAATAGTTCTCAGAAGCAAGCTATAGATTTTACAAAGTGAATGTTGAACTTCAACACTGCTTTCTGTCATAATAGCCGCGACAACAAAAGGCCGTTGAATGTCGAAAAGAATTTGTTTCTGTGAAATATTTTTTTCATTGACTACGAAGATGTTGTTTACAACTCACTCGACGTTTATATTCATGCGCTCGATAATTTCCGAAAAATAGTTCTGTTTACGATGCCCTACATTGTATCGAATAAGAGATAAATTTGAGTAGAATGCACAATAACAGTTGAAAAACAAACAATTTATGACGTAAGAAAGTGAGAAAATATTTTTATCGAGACAAGCACAAACAATATTTTTGCTAAGCAAGAAAATGATTTATTCAATGACGTCGAGCGTCTGTCATAAAGCATTAAAAAAATGATTTTAAAAATGCTTTACACGAATTAAACAGAGATAAAGATTCTGGTGGACTTTCAGGACAAATCAATGTCAATTTTGGTAGTACTGACAGCCTCCAACTTATGCAGGAATCGCCGTGGAAATTACGAGCATTTTAACTAGCAAATGTAATTTTAAATTGTTGCTTGAATTGAAATACTTTCACGAGGAATATCAGCAACAGGTGTTAAGTTATACGAGCTTGATGACGGCAATTGGAATATTCGTGTCAAAGTGCAACAACAAGTCACGTATGAACCAGTTGTTGTTGTTGTTGTTGTTGTTGTTAATTCTTAAAGTTACTTTCGAAACCCCAACTACTGATAACAACAAGACTGATAACATTTACACAAAGAAAACATTTACTATTTGTAAAGAATAGTAGCATGCCGCAATGCATGGGGAATGCACGGATGGGTAAATGCATGCATTCATCGACTATAAATAGAGCTTCATAGCCTCTGTTTATGCCGCTGCGCGTCCCGAGTGGAGGGTGTTTTTAGGCATTTATCAACAAATTCTGGGAATTATTTCTCAGCAAAATCTTTATAAAATTCTCCTCGTTCAATTCTTCTGCTTCACTGGGCGCATTTCTTGGGCAAAAGGAGCAAAAATCATTGAAATATTTTCAGTTCTCTTGTGCCATCAAGGACTACTTATTATTTCAATTAGTTTTTTGATTAGATTCGTTGACTAGGAAATAAACAACCTTAGAACGACTTTCATAATTCTGTGCTTTCCAGGAGGGGAATTTTAAGCCCGAGGTTGGAGTTTACATTTTCTTGTATCATCATCAACATCATCATCGGCATCATCGTAGTCGTCGTTATCTTCACCATCATCATCACCATCCTGCTCCAGGTTACTGTGGAGGTTTTTCTAAACTCTCCTGGGAGTAGAAATGTGTGGAATGCCGATTGATTAAAATGTAGCTCGGCCGTCTAAAATGAAATTATTGTTTGTGCCTTCACCTCGGCTTTTAATGTGTGTTTTGGTTTTCGTAATTGAAATGAACTCAATGTTTATTCATTTCGATTTTCTGCAATGTATTTTAAGGCTGTATCGTAACGTTTGCAACACTGACAATCGATAGTAATTTCCTGCTCGGTCCATACGACTGAAGAATCGTTTGAACGATGGTGATGAGTTTAAATCATTCAATCACTCAACTCCGAATCAACTGATTTTCGCAAAATGGCGCCATATCTTATCGTCTGCGTTTTTTTGCATCTGCTTGCAAAATGCCGTCCAAGAGTAGCACACAACGATCTTCTGGGTCCAGTTTGATCGAACCATCCATTGCCATTAAACGGCATCTATATAGCTGGTGTCGCGTTACCGATCGACCCAATTTCCCCTCCCATTCCAATCATCTTTCCAGCATCTGATGATACGTCATCTATTTCTTAATCCGATTAGAAACACCGCGGGATTACTCGTGTTTAATTAGAATGCAATATTAAAGCAACTAAAGAAAAGGCACACAATCTCTTTCAAATTAAAGAAAACCGGAGCGTTACAAAACAACATGTCACCGTCTGTGACTCTATTGTCCGACAAGCCGAAGATAATCAATCCGACGACTTCTTAGCGAACAAAAATAAACAAAGAAACAATCTACGGATGCAAATTAACTCTTAGCGTCGGTCATCACCGTTTCAGCAAGGAGAATTACGCTAAATAATTTTGTTTTCGCGAAATATAATTATGATAATAAAGAGGATGATTTATAAGATTACATCACGCTTTCATTAATTTCCCATGACCTTTTCCACAAAAGTGACTCACTTTCGAAAATCGAGCAAAAACCGACCGGTCGAACTTAAAAGTAACAATGTTCGGCTTAGCATTGTTGTTAAGAAACAGTTTAGTTTTGAAACAAGCGCAGAACAATTTAATTTTCTTTTTATTTATTTAGCAATTATTGTTTGAGCAATTTTATTCAATTTTTAAAATCCATTTACCCATCAAGCGATCATTTCATTGCCCTCGTCAGACATTCTCAGATTTTTTTTCAACTTGTTTGATTTTGATAGTAATCTTGAAAATATTCTCACTTATTATAGAATATGGCCACAAAAACATTAAAAAGTCTCCTTAGCCACATTTGGCGTCGCGGTGGACAGATGAAGAGCGAGCAGACGACTTCGGAGGCTTACAATCGGGCTAACGTATTTTCGTCAGGTTTGTTATTGATTCAACTTTTAGCTTCTTCGTTTTTGTTTTTTAAATAAATTGAAATCAAGCTTTATTAATGGAAATATTAGAATATCAAGTACTTTTAGATCATCTACACATAGTCCACTGTTCCTGCCCAGTAGTAATGTGTGCCTTACACTTTATTATTATTTTTTAGTAGAGTCAATAGAATGAACCCATTTTAACAAAGTTAAATGAATAGACTGCAATAAATGAATTTGGTAATTTACAGCCACTTCAATTCAATTGAAATTCAATTTATTATCAGAAGTTCCATATTGTTCAGAAATTTACATTGACCAATGTACAATTCAATTATTGTGTTTTATGTGTTTATTCAGGAGAATTTTCCACTGATGTAGACTCGAACACTGTTGGGTTTGCTCCTCTCCAAGGTGTCAGAGTGTTGGATGTTTCAAGGTTTGCATAAACATTTGATAAGTCTATTTAATTTTTTAATTTTAATTTATTTCAACCAAATAGAGGGTTGATGCAGACCACTGATGCAGATTGGGGTCAGTTAATGTATAGATATAGAGTGCATTGGCAAAATTTGTTAGAAATATTTTTAGGTTAGTGGAAATAAATAAGGAATTAATCTATTATGGTTTGTGGAGCTGATAATCTGGGGCAGAGAGTAGATTTAACTATCAATTGGTAACAAAAATCCAGTAAATTACTGAAATATTAGTGCAAATTAGTATTTTTATAAAATCATAAATGATGTTCACATATTAATGAGATTGAGTTTAATTTATCGATATAATGACCGTTTTTACTCGTGATTATTTTATAAGCTAAATCATACCTCCATTAAAATTTCACTTCAACATTGGATATTTTATGTCCTTTGGGCATAGGTGATCTCGAGCATAATACAGTGACAATGTAACCTCATTCTCCATCATCATCATCATCATCATCACTGTAAGACCCGTCATCGTGTAATCACCCTCATAAAACGTCATCATTGTCACCATAATAACTATCATCAAATTCCTATTTGTATTGTTTTCTATCCTTGATATAAGCTTTGATAGAAGTAAGATCTCATTTCAACTAATTCTGCAGATGAGATGAATCCTGGTTCTGTTGCTGTAGTTGTTGTTTGCTTGGAAACTGACTGATAAGCTTCAAAGCATTTCCATGGACAATTGATGGATGAATGGATGGGTGAACGAATGAATTATAATTATTTTTTATGTAAACGAATTGATTAGTTATAGACGACTTAATAATAATTAATTAAGCATGCAAAACCTGTTCAGTTTGCTTTATAAATGTTGATATTCGTGTTTTGGCCTATGTCATCATCGTCGTCATCCTCACATTCAGACAATCATCATCATGACAACACTGCATACATCTAGTTTATATCCACATTCTCTGCATCTTTGTTAAATCAAGGTCCCAGGCATCCATCTCAATGAGCTTAAAAGCTGACTCCACCTTCTGCTCATTAATATTAACCAATCGTCATTGATATTCAGATAATCATTAACACATACAGTTACCATTAATATTTAAACATTCATTAATATTGAGAAATTCAGAAACTAACTAACATTCAGTCATCATCATTTATTCTGATATTCATGGCGGTCGTCAATGTTAATCATCGGCTAATTTCAAACTGTTGCAAACGTCAAGACTTGACTCGACTTGTTGTTCAACGTGTTTTTACGGTCTGGAAATGGAACTTTTTTCCAGCTGCTAATTTTAGGTTTCCAATCTGATTTACTGCTCGACGTTCCCAGGAGTTTTCATTCATTTTGTGTTTTTCTCTTTTCTTTTGTCACTTCTCAAGTGATTCACTGAAACAAAAGTAGAGACTGTTATGATGATGATGATGATGGTGGTGGTGGTGGAGCAAATGGTGATGATGATAATGATTATCGTTATGGGGATGATGATGATGATGACGACGACGACGATGATGGCAATGTCGTTTCATTCCGGAGAAGTGATACTTCTCGCGTGGCAAGCTCAAATAAAACACTTAAATCCTCACACAAGAGACAGGATATGTTCCATCCACACTCAAGTTCAACTCAACATTACGCCTCCAAGGAGCCTTCATGAGTTTTTGAATTCTTAAAAGAATCTGACGATGTTGTACTTTGTTTAAACTAAACTTTCTTTCATGGCTTTGACTTGATTTCTGGATATATTGTTTTTATTTTGTATTTCTGAACATATTGATTTTAATTTATGAGGATTATTTGACGTGCTTTTGTTTCAACAAGTCAGTCATCTGTTTAATAATAAACTGGATGTTGTTCCAATGTCTCACGTTCAAGCGGAAAATCCTCTTATTGCAAGGTATTATTTATTTCCTTCTCCATTGATCCTTCCATCCATAGCTCACTTCTTTTTTTGACTTTTAGCTAGAATGCCGCTTCATCTTGGCATTTCAGTCATTTTTCTTGTTTTGCGCCCATCCCTTTCATTTCCAGCGCTTAACTTTTTTTAAAGTCCCATCACTGTTATCTATTACCGCCGTGATCATCGTCATCTTCGTCATCATCACCGTCGTCACAAATTAAGTGATAGGAGATGCAATCTGCCTTTAATAAACCTGCAGAGAAGGAGTTGGTTTCTATGGAATAAATTTATTTTTATTCAACAAAGTTCCTTCATTCCTTCCTTCATTCCTTCAACTCTGTGCGTGGAACTTGTGAACAAATGCATGGAACTTCTGCTAATCATTTTTTTCGTCAGATGTTTTGCATTTATTTGAAATTCATTGAAATTCTCTTTTTACTTGGGGCATGCCGAAAATATTGATCTTTCCTCCTCTGCCTGTTTATTATCATCATCATCATCGTCGTCATGGCCATCATCATCATCATCATTTCTAAGCTAAGAGGTTTATATAAAGAAGTATCACCCCAACATTTGATATAAACGTTGATCACTTCATGATTAAATAACTTGTGTTTAATTTAAAACATTTTAATCTTTTATAAATGAATTTGTAAAAAAACTAAACACTGGAATTAGGTCTAATTTTAAATCTAATTTTTACATCGGCAAGCCATATGTTCTCACTTTCATTGTGACCCTGAAATATTATAATGAAATATTATAATGAATATTATAATGAAATATTATAATGTGCTTTCAAGGTCACGCTTACAAGTTACAAGTTGATGTTTCGGTCCACTGGAATCATGTTTAAAAATACCTTTGCTCTCTTGTATGAGAGTGAGAGTGTGCGTGTGTTTGTGAGCATGAGTCTTTTGTTACTTTTAGTTTTTTAGTTTCTCTTTATCAAACTAGTTTTTTGTTCATTTGAAATTATGTATTAATCATTCAGTTATTAGTTTTTAAATTATTATTGGCAATTATTCAGTTACTATTTCTTTAATTAATATTATTGTTATTATTATTTATGGAAAACTCTCATCCATGATCTGTATTGCTGGATGAATTATTGTTCAATATGTAATCTTGCTTCATATTTTCGTAGTTTGCTACAGAATTGTGTTACTGTTGTTGTTGTTGTTGTTTTTGTTTGTAGCTTCGTCATTAAATGCAAAAATCCATTCCTTGCATAACCAGTTTGATTCCTATCACTGGAACACAGCTGTTCAGTTCACTTTAGAGTACAATAGAGAGTTAATATCTTTCGAGGATGGCCTGCTTTTGAATCTTGAAGCTGAACTGACGTCTGCTATTTAACTATTTTTATCAGCACAAGTACACACTGCAAAGGCCAACATTCATTTATTAAATGAGTGAGCATCAGTTTCGATAACAGGATCTGTTCTGATTGAGAAATTAAATCAATTTGTTGGACAACTTATCGACAGAGTCGATGACTATTAATGTCTTGTTTATTATTAGCATGTTCTGCAGTCTACATTTTAAGCCGCCTAGAAGATTGTTGTGAATGTGGCGTGGTGTTGTTGTTGTTATGTTGTGTTGAATGTTATGTTGTGTTGTTGTTGTTTCGAATATCAATCCCAATTTCACGTACGAAGTTGTTTTCGAACTTGACATTGACATTGACCTCGACCTATTAATTGATGGATGTCTGAAACCAGGCAATGCTTCACCGGTGGCTTCTTCTTTTAAATTTTCCGCTCCAAAAAGTGATGAATTGACTTCTCCATGGTTGCATATTGGTTGGTCTCAGGAGGAGATGATGAGGAGGAGGAGGAAGGGAAGGAGGTACTGGTGAGATGTAAGGTGAAGTTCAAAAAGCCGTTTCACAAGCACTACACAGCACGAGCAGTTTTACGACTGTGCAAAAGGTACAAAGATCAATTGAAGTGTTCGTGTCGATGAAGTTTTGCCAACATTTCGAAGCGACAACGCTTTAGATTCTGTTTTATCTTGGGTCAATAAGTAGTCTGTCAGTCAGTCTGCATGTAGTTTCTTCTCGATTATTTCCTTGTCAATTGTGGCAATTTTATTGCAGGCAATTTGTAAGTAACAACAACAACAACATCAGAAATATCAACAACAGCAACATTCTTGTAATTCCTGCTTAATTGTCGCCGGTTAATTATTAATTAAATGTCATTATTCTTACTTCCGTCGTTTCGCTCGTTCAACTGAACAATTAGTTTGTTAACCGAAAGTAACTTCTTTAAAGAAAGATTCAAATTTCCTGACCTTTAATTGTCGAAGATGTTTATGTCGTTTCGACTTTTTTTCCTTTTTTTTTTAAATATTTTATTTTAAATCTTCAAAAGTCGTAAATTATTTTCTTAATGTTATGTTGGCTGATGTTGGTTTTGCTATTAAAATTAAAGAATTTATATTGTTATTATAATTGTTGTTGTTACCACTATTGTTGTTGTTGTTGTTGTTGTTACGATTGTCACAGCTGACGTTATCCTCGCGAGATAAGCGATAGAGAGAAGGCTTACTTTAAATTTATGGGGGTTTTAACATGTTCTTTTTTTGTTGTTTCTCGATGCCATTCCGTTATCATTATCATCATCGTCATCGTTGTTGTTGTCATCAGCATCATGACCACCACCATCGTCGTCATCGTCATTGTCGTTGTTGTTGTTCAAGAACGAGTGTCATGCATTACAACAAGAGGATTGGAAAGATTGTGAAACGTTGAAAGCTCTCGTCCTTGACATTAATCTCGTAACAACATGTTTGGAGGATTGTTTTCTCTTTATTTATTTATTTATTGCTATTTTTGCTGTATTCATAAATACAGGTGCAGCGATACTCACAATCATAAGTGTTTAAAATATTTTAAAAGTTTAAAATAGTTCAAAGGCATTGTTTATATTTCATATTTAATGTTATTTAAACTTCATATTTACTCGTAAAATATTTTATGAAAATGTTTTCTTGAAATTAGCATTAAGAATAATGTTCGTGGATTTCCTTAAGTTTGACTGTCCTGTTGATTCTAAATAAATTGATGATGATGATGATGATGATGATGATAATAATAATAATAATAATAATAATAATAATAATAATAATAATAATAATAATAATAATAATAATAATAATAATAATAATAATGGTGATCTTAATGATACAAGATGCTGAAATCAATTGTCTTTTGTAGTCATGGTGGTAATTAAGATGATATTAATAGATTACTGAGTCATTCTATGCTGCGTATGCAGATTGAGAAAAAAACATGTTATAAATAGATGTTTATCCCCAGTGGAGACATTAAGCATTCTAGCCAATAGTGAGCTTTGTTTACTCGTGTTGACCCCATTTGTGACCTAGAATAGAATATTTCAATTTCAGAGTTCTTGCGGGTCCATACTGCACCATGGTACTGGGTGATCTTGGAGCAGAAGTGATTAAAATTGAGAAACCAGGTTGGTTGGTCGACAATTAATTAATTAAGGAGGAATTTTAGTTATTTAATTTATTAAATCATTAATTATTTGGTGTGCAACAACAAGGTTCTCGATTTGTAAATGCTTTTACGTGCCTTCTACCAGTTCTTAAAGGCACTCCGCAAAAAAAGTTAATTGTTCGCGTCTGTTTCTTTGCTTATTTCTCAACTGTTTTATCAACGTTTACCACTTAGAATTATTATCTGAATGAATTCTGGTAGTTCTCCAAATGGAAATGTGTGCATATGTCATTATTCTTTGGTATTACCTAATGGAATGATTCATTTCTACTTTCAAGCATGAGATATTGAAACTGAACTAACCAATTACTGATTAACTAAATGACTGAACGGCTTCTTAACTAAATAATTGAATAGTTAAATAACTGAATATTTTTACTTATTACTCCGCCTTGGAGCTCCGACAATAACCGCATGACTCTCTAGAAACATTCATTCAACTGCAGTCCATAAACCAGGCTAACAATCTGTTACAAGTCACACAATGAATTCAGCACAACTTGTAGTTTTACGCACAGACAACTACCACCATATAAATCTTTGCTTCGACATTCAACAACGTTTTAACCACAAAACTGCAACAAAATTGCAAACGCAACACCTTAACAACATAACTGTTGTATTTGTATATTGAAGGCTGGAGAGATAACTCGTAATAAGACAAGACCACTTTGTTAGAACTGAAACTCGCGGCAACTTCGACTCGAAACATAAACAAATTCTAGGTCAAGTGCAACTAAAAGTAGTCCACAATATTCTTGCGGACACAGCACAACTGTGTTACAACTTGTAACAACCATAACAACATCACAACCACAACTTATTATTGAGTCTTAAATACAAATGTCATGAACTTCCTTCCAGAAGTTTTTACATCCTTTAGCTTTTCCTGTTTCTCAGCACCTAATTCTGACATCCATTAAGTTCCACTTTCCATTCGCAAACACGTCTGTGTGACCAGTGTCGTGAACCTTTCAGAATAATGGTTTGACCGGGGATTGACCCAATTTTCGTCGAAGATGACGTGGGGAGGATGTGTGGACTTCTAAGATTGTAAAAGTTGTTCTGTCTTTTTATGCACAGATTTTCTTCATTTGTTTGTTCATAACCTTTTGTTTTAATGTTTATAATTTAAAATTATATTTTAAACTGATATTTTACGTTGATTTTGCTTTTATACAGTTTATTGTCTGTTTAATATTGATTAATTTATTGATGAGCAGACTGGCATTATATTTTGCTGAAGTTATTATTATCGTTATTATTGTTATTATTATTATTATTGCTATTAATCGGGCGCTATGTAAATGGTGGATAGTTTAAGTAGTAAGATAAGTAGAAGTGCCTTCCTACTTCCTGGATACAAAACTCAAAAAGCACTCAAAAAATCTGATAAATACAAAATACAAACTGAAATTCCATTTACAACCCATAATTATTGAATTAGTGGTGTCAAAAAAATATCGTGTTAATGTCAGGAATGATTACGATTGTAACATGATGATGACGACGACGATGGTGTTTGTTGCAGGTTCTGGTGATGATACGAGGACTTGGGGACCACCGTGGGTGGGCAAGGAAAGTGCTTACTTTCTTTCCATTAACAGAAATAAAAAGGTAATGATGATGATGATGGCTGTGGTAGTGATGATGATTACGATAATGCTGGTGATGGTATAGTGATGATGATGATGACAAGGTGTCCATAACGATGTTAATTATTCTTCTTGCTCTTCATCAGAGCGTTTGCGTAGACCTGAAGACCAAACAGGGATGTGACATAATCAAGAAGGTCTGCTACATTTTCCCCATCATCATTATCATCGTCGCCAACATCATTATCATTACCACCGTCATCATCATCGATATCATCAACATTGTTATTATCACCAACATCATCGTCATCATCATCATCAGCGACGTGGTTGTCATCATTGTCCTCTATTATAGTTTCATAAGAATAAGGAATTATTAATACTTGCAGAGGTTTAATTTCTGGCAAGTGTGATTCTGCCATCGGATGATTAATGTTGAAGTAACATCCTTAAGCACTTCCTCATCATATCTGATTACTTTTCATTCATCCATTCATCCATTCATTCCTTCGTGCATTCAGGCTCGCATAGGTTGAGGAAATGCATTTTATTTGATTAAATAAATAAATAATAATAAGTAATTAACTAAAAGAAACGGATAAAATTCCAGAGATGTTGATGGTTTAGGGAGGCTTTGTCATTTCAGGTTTAAAATCCAACAAATGCTTTAGTGTGAAGTGATAATGATAATGATGATAATAATAATAATAATTTCAATAATTACAATAACAATAATAATACTTGTTTTCTATGCTGGGCATTTAGTATTTGATTACTCCATCCATTATTCCATCTGTCCATCCTTAAATTGTTTCATAATCAGAGAGGATTTGTAACCTTCTTTTCAGCTGGCAAGCATCAGCGACGTATTTGTGGAGAACTATGTTCCGAATCATCTCAAGAAGCTGGGATTGGGTTACGAGCACCTGAAGGCTGTCAATCCAAAACTCATATACGTATCCATTACAGGTTGATCACTCACTCACTCACTCACTCACTCACTCACTCACTCACTCACTCACTCACTCACTCACTCACTCACTCACTCACTCACTCACTCACTCATTCGCTCGCCAGCCTAATCCTTTTATTTTTTTATAGGGTTTGGCCTGTCAGGACCATATGCTCACAGGGGTGGTTATGACATAATAGCCACTGCCATTGGAGGCCTCATGCACATCACTGGTCCTGAGGTCAATAGCTGAAATTATTATTATTATTATTATTATTGTTCTTGTTGTTGTTATTATTATTATTATTATATTATTATTATTATTATTATTATTATATTATTATTATTATTATTATTATTATTATTATTGTTCTTGTTATTATTATTATTATATTATTATTATTATTATTGTTCTTGTTATTATTATTATTATTATTATTATTATTATTATTATTATTATTATTATTATTTATTATTATTATTATTATTATTATTATTATTATTATTATTATTATTATTATTATTATTATTATTATTATTATTATATTATTATTATTATTATATTATTATTATTATTATTATTATTATTATTATTATTATTATTATTGGCTGCATTTTTATTAATTTAAGCTCGTAACATCACATTACAATTTCTAGAATTCAAATGCTATTCAAAAGAATTGTTAAATTGTTTAATTCTGAATCGTTTTTTTTTTAAATTAAATTTATTTCTCCATTTTATTTAAAAACTCCTTTTAATGCCTTCAGGATGGAGAACCATGCAGGACGGGTGTGGCCCTAATCGACCTGCACACGGGTTTGTACGCAGTCTCCTCCATCCTTGCCTCGTTGCTGCACAGAAATGAGTCCAACACTGGTAACCACATCGACTGTAACCTCCTCAACTCGCAGGTGAATGTGGGTTAGCTGGGCAGTTGGTTGGTCAGCTGGATTATCAGTTGGCTAGTTGATCCGTTAGCTGGATAGTTGGTAGATCAATTGTGGCTAAGTTAATGTTGGTATATTAAAGACTAGTGAGAGTTATTCATTACGTGTAACTCTTCCGTGGCAGATTTAAAGTCTGTTGTATAATTTCCAATGGTGCTTGCAATTTATATCAACAAGCCATTCTATTTAAACTCCCATCCTCGTCATCGTCGTCGTCGTCATCATCATATATTTTCAACACGCGCATAACAGGTGGCTTCGCTGACCCATATAGCATCCAATTGGCTCAATTGTGGCCAAGAAGCCAAGAGAATGGGCACAGGGCATCCTAGTATTGTCCCCTATCAGGTTGATATTATTGATTTAATAGTTATTAAAATTACTGACATTAACCAGCTAAACATTTAATATCCTTTTAAAATCCATAAAAGAAATTACTATTTCTCCGTATAAATGCACATGAGACCTGTCTGTTTGATTGCACACACGTTATATGCACAAACTCTGTGTTATCTAACTTTTGAACAAATAGCCTGTCCATTGAATGGTCCCTTCAAATGTATAATTTAATGTTGCACAACACTTTTGAAAGCTATGTGATAATACAATTAGTAATAATTGCTTTTTTTATCAGAAAATATCTTATCTGGGGTCATGAAATTTCACATTTATTCTACTTCAGTGTCTTATCTCAAATTGTTTTTTTGATTTTGTAATTTTTTTAGATTGTTTAAAAATATTTTTACAGAAGGAGAAAGTTCAATTTTTTATGTAAATTTTTATTTTAACATAAAAATAAGTCCTTTGCATGCTTTGCTGAACAAAGGATGTTCTGTTGTTGCCTAATTAGTTTATTTATCTCCCTTTATCATTCATTAAACATATCACTAAACATCACCACATATTACCACACATCAGCAACCATCACTCTCACTCCACCATCTCACCATCCTCTCTTCTGATCCCATTAAATGCATCTTACTGTAAACTCATAAAATACCACTTTTTCATTTATTCCAATAATAATCCTCCACTATTTATTGGATTAGTAAATTGTTTTTATTGCACCATGCCGAGCTGAATAACAGCAAATAACGACTATGGAATATTAGGCAATTTTATCTTTATGAAGACAGATCACCAATCAGCCATTTCTCCCCTAGGCTGTGATTTGACACATGGCATCTTTTTATAATTTAAAGCATCATATTTAGTAAGGCATTGAATTTTCATAGTTTTTACAGCAATTGTAAATCAAAATCATTATGTCCTCATGCTTATATACCTTGGCAGGCTTTCAAAACGAAAGACTCTGGCTACATCATCATTGGTGCTGGCAATAATGAGCAGTTCAAGCAGCTCTGCCAGGTTAATAATTTGTGAATATATTTTTGAAATAAATAATAAATTTTTATTCGAATTTAGGAGAATACGAGTTTATAATGATGCTTTACGTTAAACTTATAAATTCCAGAGTTTATGGAACATTTCGAAGAATTGCGCTTCTAATTTAAAATATGTTAATGCTTTACTCATCCATTCATTCAAGTTCGTTCATTCATTCATGTTTTATTTCATTCGCTAGGTTCTCGACCTTGAGCACCTGGTGAACGACGAGAAATTCTTAACCAACGCCAGTCGTGTTGCCCACCGAAAGGAATTAATCGAAATATTGGCCAACAAGTTAGTCTTCCGATTTAATTCTCTTTTATCAAAACTATTATCATCATCGACATCGTAATCATCATCATCATCATCATCATTCTTGTTAATACGGTTACCGTCTAATGGATCTAAACCTTGCACAGATTCTCGACGAAAGGTAGAAACGAATGGATAGAATTCTTCGACCAGCGTGGAACAGTCTTCCCCTATGGTCCTGTCAACAACCTCAAGGAGACCTTTTCTGATCCTCAGGTGAGAAAAACAGGACTTTGAAATGATTGCTTACATTTTGAACTTTTTCACGAAGTTCAAGGAGTGTTATGAAGATATGTTGATAACGATGTCTACACAAAGCCGTTGTGATGATTTGAGTGGCTGCTTAGGATAGATTATTTTACATTTGAACGAGCAAAAATATGACGCTCGTATTTTTTACTTTTTTTTTCGAGTTTCGTTAAAGCAACTACGACTCAGTGTTTTAGTGATATTAAGACAAATGCTTGTAAATTTTAATAATCAGATATTTTACATTGTGACCTTGATTTGAATTTTCTATCGTTCAATTCTGTAAAAATTCACTCAAATAATTGACCTGTTTGCACTCAGCTCCTGCACAACAACATGATACAGGTGATTGATCACCCTTCTGCTGGTACCATCAGAATTGCAGGTTGCTCATTACTTTTCATTCATTTAATAAAGTTATCGATCAGTCGTTCGATCACTCGATCTCAAATTCTTCATTTGCAGCACCTCCGGTCGCCTATGGCAACACTCGTTTGGGTCTTCAGTGTCCGCCGCCTCAATTAGGCGAACACACCGACGAAATCCTGACCGGTCTTTTGAATTTCACTCCGAAAGAGATAGAAAAGATGAGAGCCAAGAATATAATTCAGTAATTCAGTGCCTAGTCTACTTTCAGGAGTCCAGAAATGGCTGGGCATCGATTGACCCACAGTAGGATATTACGAGACCATATTTATACTTGTACGTCAGATATCATTCGCAGTTCCGTCTTGGTCGTGTTACGAGCACCTGTGATGTCCGACTCAATTTCTTTGCTGGTTGCCATGTCTTCCATCCAGCGTGTCAACAAACACACGTGATAGACTTAATAATGCGTCAAACGGTTGAGTTCGTTTAGCGGGTGCACTCTCTGAACTAGTAATATAAAATAATAATTATAATAAAGGTCAGGAGAAGGTTCAAAGAGTTCACATGAGGTGGCGGAGAAGGGATAATGGAGTTCTGATTGAAGAAAGATTTCTGTTTTTCTGCTGGTCACGGAGAAATTTTATCGAATGCTACTACTTATATCTTTTACAACCTTTTGTGGTGATTTGCATATATTTTTAATGCGAATATTTTGTGATTTTTTTTAAGATAGTTTTTTTTATCGCATTAACCGTTAACGTCCAATAATGACACCTTAGAATAGACTCAAAATTAACATGGACAATGTCGACTGGACTTAAATTTTCACAAGCAACTCTGAAACAACAGTTTTGTTGTGTTTCTTTGTTTCACTGGAATTCTGAAATGGCAACATATCATCACATCACATAACTTGTGAATCCAATGTTGCAAGTTTGTGCAATATGTTACTTATCATCATCATCATCATTCTACTTTATCAGTTTTGTAACCATAAACGTGTTTATGATAAGTCATATCTCTACTACCATGCACAATATAAGCATTGTTATTGTAATATTAATAGTATTATCATCATCATCGTCATTATTATTATTAATTTAGGTCGTTGCTTTATCTTTTAACTTGTATTGTTCGTAAAATAACAAATTTATTGATTAAGTTATATTATTATATTTATTTTAAGACGAAGGAGCTGCATCCATCCTCGATTTATGTTTGAATGTGTTGTTGTACGCTCGCGTAATGATCACGTGTTTGAAATTATGTCGTCGACAAGAAATGTTCGTAGAAATCACATTTTCGCGAATAAATGCGTCTCGTCAAACGTTTTATTTAATTATAGTGCATTTTGTCTTTAATTTTAATAAATATAAACAAGGATACAAATACAACTCGACGATGACATTTTGTAACAAAGTAAAATAAATTGCTGAGCAAACAACATAACATTAATTAACATCATTAACAATTCGATGTGTTCGCAAACATAATTCAATTGAAAGCGAAAAAGCCTTTTTTGAAAGCAGGAAGCAGAAATGGTAATTCGGCGGTCGGAGGTTCGATTCGTGTTGTGAGAGAATTCCATTCTCTCCCCCATTTGGAAAAAGTTGAAATGACATCCTTGGCAAGAAGAGGTTAGACGTGCACCCGCATGGCCTAATGGTCAAGGCTGCGCATTTCAAGGTGGCAACGCGGGATATGCAACAGACGTTAATAAAATATTAATTTTATTTAAGAAGTTAGACGGCCTGCGCGTCGAAGCTAGTTAGTAACTTTAATTTCTAATTCGCTAGATGTCGGGGTTTTAAATTGGGTTTTCATTCTATTCGCTAGATAACAGTTAAATGCAAGCGGTTTAAATAAAACGCAGCTAATTCTTTTATTTATGTTTTGGTTGCAGAGGAGATAAATAAACAAATAAATAATATTTAATATAAAAATATTTAGCATAAAATCATTAAATAATTTGCATTAATTAATTAATTGCAACAACGCGTCGAACAAATGAAAACTCATTGCAAATGTAGGTCAAGCAAATAGACTTATCATGTCATTCACTTTTGAGCACATTAACATAATTTTGAGTTTTACCCAAATACTTTTATTGACGTTAGTGGGAGTCTGAATATGTTGGTTGAATTCTAAATTAAATTAATAATGAAATGCATTGATTCTCACACTGTTAGAAGTATCCTATAATCAATGACTCTAGCAATTAAACAATTGTTCACTATGACGAGGCCAAAATTGATTTTCTTTTATCTCGTAATATTTAAAAGTGACTTTAATTAAATTTAATGAAATTCTAACCATTTGTTTGAGCGATCACTGAATGTCTATAACTATTACAAATAATCGCACCTGTAGTGAATGTTTCAATTATCACGCAAGTCGTTCAGGTGGTGAATGATGATGGGTGGTGAGTCGTTGAAGCGAGACGGATTGGATTTGAATTTAAAATTTACTCGAAGACTGATTCTCTTTATCTAAGTCTTCAACGTGTCTACATTTGCCAACGTTCCGAGCAAAGCGTTGATCTTAACAAGCTTTCCAAACATTTTAAAATGTCATGATAACGATCATTCCTCATTAAGTCATAAGCCATTGATATTTTTTTGAAATGCTTCAGTTGTCGAAAATAATCATACCTACGTGCATTTAAGCTTGAAAATGTTTGAAAGATTCCATACATTGTTTGCATGTGAATGGCCGAATTTAAAACAGCTCATTATCTCTCGTGATTTTTAACCGGGATGCTTGCTATTTGTTTAAAGGTCGAGCTTATAAATTGCACTTTATCTTTTTTTCCTATCCTTTATTTATCCGTCCATTGAAACAATTCATTCATTCATTCATTCATTCATTCATTCATTCATTCATTCATTCATTCATTCATTCATTCATTCATTCATTCATTCATTCATCATTCATTCATTCATTCATTCATTCATTCATTCATTCATTCATTCATTCATTCATTCATTCATTCATCATTCATTCATTCATTCATTCACCCGTCCATCCGTGTGTCATTAATTCGGTTTTAAACGCGCCTTCTCATTCACAACGCAACTGCATGATAAACTAAACAGGCAAAACCAGTAGACGAAAGGTAACGCTAACATTGTTATCATTATTATATTTGTGACGTAATAATGATAATAGTAATAATAATAACAACAATTACAACAATAACAACAATAACGCAACGCACGTGATTACAGTTGGCCCATCCCATAAGCAGGCCTAGCCCAGTTTTGGTTTTAAGTTTTAACAAATGTTTGACTTTTAAGGTTTCAAAAGCTTGGGTTGGTGTTTAAAGGTTTAAAAGTGAACGAATCGATATTTCTATCAGCGATTGAAATCTGCTGATTGAATTAATTGTGATTGATTGAATTGTCGTTTGCTGATGCTCTGAGGAAGGTGAGTTGTTGCTGTTGTTGGTTTAATGAATCATTTACTTCTGTACATTGTTTGGCATCAATGGTAACCTAAATTCGGATTCAATACTAATATTACCAGTAATTACACTATTATCAGTATCATAATTATAATAAGTTATTACAATATAATAAGTTATTGTAATATCCATTTCAAGTAGTAGTGGTTTCAATAATAACAGTAAAACCACGAATAACATTAAGAAAGGCCGCAAAAAGCTGCATGCAGATATTTTCATTGAAACAATTCTTTGTCATCCGACAGCTGTTACTTAGCTGATATAAGGAGATGTTTTTTCGCAAGAAAAAGTACGACTTAGCTGGCGTCGATCGCGACTCCGTCGTTAGCAGCAACGGCGGCAGCAGCTCCAACCGCATGAGCTACACGAGCAGCGCGAGTTCCGGCTACTCCAGCGGTAGTGGGGAAACTCTGAGCAGGAAGAAAGAACTGAGAAGGTTGTCCGCCATGAGCCAAATACACGACGGATCGTCTGCTCGATCTTCGAACTCATCTCTGAATCGTTTTTCGGTCGCTCCTTCGCCTGATTCGACTCCTCCTGAAGCAACTCGAAAGCAGAGGATTTGTCCGGTGTTCGAGCAGGGAACGCCTGTCAGAAGAACTTCCAGCGATTTCGCCGGAACGACCCAAAAAAAGATTTCTTCCAACGGCTGCACACTTGTCCAATCGAGCATCGACATCTGCAGTCAGACAAAATCGAAAGCTGGTGATGTTCCCGATAAAGTTGCCAGCAGCAGCAACTCTCAACAACGACGTAGTTTCGATAACCACCAACAACAACAACGCAAACAGGAAACGACTCAGAACAACATCATCAACAACAACATGAACTCCAAACAACAACAACATCAACATCAACAACAACAACAACAACAAGAACCGATTAAATCGTCTCCAACTCCTGGTCCCACAAACATCGATGACATCATGAACTCCAGCCAAGGTTTGAAATCCACACAACCTTCATCCTCAAATCGTTCACCGGTGCTCGTTAACACGCCAACCGAAGACAGTGGCAACAACAGCAACAACAACAATAACAACAACAATAACAACAACAACAGCAACAACAACAGCGACAGCAACAGCAACAACGACATCATTACAACTCCGGAAGCACTTTCAGTTTCTCAGAGCAGTTTCAGTTTGTCATCTTCCTCAAACGCAGGACAAATGGAAATAAAATCTCTCAGGCAGCTGCGAAGGTTGGCACCGAAGTCTGCTGCCCCAGTGATGATTAAGGGGGACTTCCCACAATCATCATCATCATCATCATCATCCACAGCGACAACAACAACAACAACTGCACCTACTGCTTCAGCTTTAAATGCCGTAGCGACACTGACCACAAATCTCTCGGCTAGCGAACCAGTGATAGATTTCACAGCCGCTTTAGTCGACTTAGAACTGGAATCGGCGAATAAGAAGCAGAGATCGGTTGCAACGATCAGCAGCATTTCATCGTCCTCATCTGAGAAGGAACCTGTAACTTCGACAAAAACTTTCTCAGAATCTCTGCCTGACTCATCTGAAGACTTCAGAAACCCTCGACTTGAATCAGTGCCACTCACTGAACCCCGAATATCCTACCCTGACGAAACAGACGCCATCACCGCACCAACCACAACGACCATACAGATCACCAATACATTTTCCATCACAGAAATTGTCGACAACCCCGTTATAGTTCCAAGTGAGTTCCAAGAAGATGTTGAGGACAACAACAACATCAACAACAACAACAATAACAACAACAACAACAACATCAACAACAACAACATGACCACAAACATCGACGAAGAGTGTCAAAGAGACTTAGAAAATCTTCAGTTCAAAAGTAGTTGCCTTGACAACGCGGAGACGAAGGACGAAGGAAACATCAAAGCAACAAGGCTTTACGTCGGTTCGTCTTTCACGAGCAACAAACCATCCAACCGTGACGACAAGAACTTCCTTCCAGGTGATGAAAACTTCAAAGCCGATTCCAACGTCTACCTGCAGAGCAACTGCATCTCCAGGATCATCATCAAGAACGACACGATAGCGATAACAAATGCCGAGGACATGAATAAAGATAGAAGTGAGGATATTATCCACTCCGGTACAAACGCTGTCGCATCGTCGAATCAGGATTCTAAAGCACTTCTTTTCCAAACTTTTGACGTTGAAAAAGTTGAAAAAGTTCAAACTGATGCTCATGAAACTGAACTGGAAAGAATTGGAAGCTTTCGTGATCAACGACGTGGAACGACTGCTGAAGAAAGTTCAGCTCTCGAAGAAAGTGACACTCGCGTCAATAGCAACGATGTCGACCCAGTACTGGACAATATCGATTTAAATACCGAGGTTAAAGGTCAGCACCCTTTGACCCCATCGCCGCCGCCAATCACGGACGATCAAGCAGCCTATCACGTCAGGCCAAAACATTCGGCAACAATCGGAAAGTTTCAACTCAACGCAGCTTCGAACAACTTTTCAATCAAACCCAGCAACAACCGCAAATCCAAATCGTTCAAAGATGGAAAAGAAGTTGAAGAGGTTGAAAACGATCATGATTATGATTATGATGATGCTGCTGGTGATGATGACGATCACGAGTACTTCAAGAGGAAGAAGCAGGAAACCATAGAAGGTCGAAATGGCTCCTTCAGAGGAATCAGGAACCTCGTTAAGTCTGGAATTTCAACGTTCGTCAATAAGGAGGAAAGCCAATTCATGAAGGTTTGATGATTGACGTACAAATTAACATAATTAACATAATTAATGCATTACGGCTATTACAAATATTAGTAACAGCACTGTAACCGGTAGCAGTGAAGCACCTTCGTAATAGATATTTTTGCAAACAGGTGTTTGTCACGTGCAACGTATTGATCGAAATCGAATATGAATTCAATTTATTTGAATATGATTTGAATTTTCTTGAATATGAATTCTCATATAATTCTGAATTTAATATTCTTGCACTAAAATATAAAAAAAAAGTTTAAACCTTGTAGTAATAAGAGCAATACTAGTACTAGTAATATAGATTAAAATAAATTAATATAGATGATAGATTAATAGTTGTAGATTAACGTCCTTTACATAACTACATGTTAAGGGAGGTACTTAAGTAACTAAGCTGTCGTCATGGAGATCTCGATGTGGTCTTGACGATGTCTTGATAAAGTCTTGTATACGAGACCGCTCCCAAGCATACACTTTCTTTAAATCTTTTGTGTGGTAAAATCAAATAAATTAATATGCATTCTAGTGAAATATATGGTGATAAATGAAGGGTTTTTACAATTATTAAGTCACATTATATTTATGGACTTATTATAATATTCATGGGCTCATTGTAATATTTATGAAGTTATTAAAATATTTATGGACATATTATTACAATCCCGATGTAACTTACAGCAATAACATTAATAATAACAGCAACAGTATTGAATAAATGGATGAGACTCATTCTCATTAATATTAACAATTTATCAACAACTTATGCTTCTTAGAACCTACTGGAACAATCGAAGGGCAAGATAATCCTCTTTACAACCAGCATGTCCGTCATAAGGATTACCAGGGACAGATGCTCTGACGTCAAAAAGATCCTCCAAAACCACAGGGTCTATTTCGAGGAACGTGACGTGTACATTTCTGACGACAATGCCAAAGACTTGATTCAAAGATTCAGGATTGAACGACTGATGTCGAATTCTGAAGGCAAACCAAACTCCGACGACAGCAGCAAGTGTGGTAGCGGCCATCGTTCGAGTGGTAGCGACTACAGCAAGGTCGCGTACGAAGAGTTGCTGATGAAATTACCGAGAGTTTTCGTCGAAGATTTCGATCTTGGAGTATGTCGTACTGTTTGATTAATTAGAGTTTCTAATCGTCCTTTGTTGTGGTAATCGTTAGTGCAATACTAGTGTTTGAATCATTGTAATGTTAAAAACTTTATAATTAATGGTTACAAATACCGACCGATTCTCAAAGTAATTTCTTGGAAAACATTTTTAAACAGGGCTATGAAGAGGTGTTCAAACTGAACGAGACAGGAGTATTAAAGAAAATTTTCAAAGAATTTCCAGTTAGACATAATTTTTAGGCGATATTTTAAAATAATTTCAGTAAAACAGCAACATTACAATAATAATAATAATATTATTTTATGACTAAAGTTTATTTATATATTTATTTCTTAATAATAATAAATTCATCTTTTACATTTTCAGAAAGTAGAAGGCGACATCACGTGTCCAGGTTGCGGGGGCTTCCGATACACGCCCTGCTACACCTGTCACGGCAGTAAAAGGTCAAGGTCAAACGCATTCACGGAGGAATTTTTTGCCCTGAGGTGCACGAAATGCGATGACAACGGATTGGCCCGATGTAGACTCTGCAATTCAGACCAGACATCTGGCGAATGAATTAAAAATTACTAAACAGGGTCGAGACATCTAGCGAGTGGTTTCGAAATATTAATTTTAACGCTTGACTAATTAAATTTCATCAAACTAGACTTATACATTTGAGAATTGTAAGCTAATTCTAGCATTTAATGCTTTTAAAGTTTTATTCTGATGCTGCAACAACACGATTGCAACAGACTGAGTAGTTCGGAAGGTTGTAAGCATCTTCTGCTGATGGTCTTATTTAACAAATATTAAATGTGATATTATTCTCTTTTTTATTAATTTTAGTTTTAAATACTAGAGTTGTGACTATTATACTATCAGTTTCATTTTCTTACCGAAAATTGCATTTATTACGTTCAATAAATCATTTTAGTTTTAAATTTAAAATGCATCATTTGCTGGGTTTAAGAAAAATATTTTTTCCTAAGAAGAGCTCCGAAATATATAATAGAAAGGATACAACAATCTTTTAACTTCAAATAACTCCTAATATAAATGCAAAACCCAAGCAAAGCAATGTTTATGATGCGAAACAAGTCCAGTGCTGATTTACAACTGCTGCCTTCAAATCCTGACCACATCCGCGCACTTAATAGCTTTCTAGCGGAGTAAGTGGACTACAATGTCTAAGTGGTTGATCGGTCAGCCAATATTGGTCTAATGACTCAATCAATCACTGATTGATACGAAACTGATTCGAGATCTTGTTTCATAAATAATTGGGCTGAGTGTAATGCTTTGATTTGGACTGAATGTTACAACTCCGGATGACGAAAGCACTTAAAGTAAGATTAATACTTTAAGGATTAGCACTGATTGCCATCGCGACGTCGATGGTGATGATAGCTTTTGTCGACTGTCACGCGAGACCGCCGTCACAACCTGGATGTAAAAAAAATACTGAGCAGCCTGAAAACCTGGTAGACGGAAGGCAAAAAGATTGAATGACAAAAAGGCATCGCAAGAGACCTTGAAATGGAGGGACGGAAAAGAAGAGATAGTGACAGAGAAGTGAGAGCGAAGAGGATACTACAAGTACAGAGGAACAGGCTATTGATCCGTCTCTTTGAACGCGAAGCTGGTCTATGCGCTGTTATGACGTTGCAGGCCTGGTAAACAGGTTGATCCTGTAAGACTGGAAGGAGTAAGAAAGAGAGAAAGAGAGTAAGAGAATGCAGAAGAGACAGACAGACAGAGAGACAACGTGCGCCATTAAAACAGCACCCACGTATAATGGAAAATTCCCAGATGCGACTGGGACTGGAAAATTCAGAATTTCAGTTGCTTCCACAGAACTTCCATTTCGTAAATTGAAAAAAAGTACAATTTGTATCTTTAGAGACGATCCACTGACAAATGCTGACAGAAAAAATGGAAGGGGCTTACAAATGCCGGACGCATGATGATGACAACTGCAAAACTCAAAATATTTGAAAATAGTGCAATATCCACCACGACAGTGTGGCATTCAAATTGCATTGTTAGCAAATTAAATTCAAGATGCACTCCTGGAAATTGTGGGGCAACACGCCTACACTTTACTTTCAGCCACTTTTAAATCATGAAGAGAAATCATGTAATTAAATCCCTTAGACTTGAGTTAATAAGTGCACCCAGCCCATCACTACATCCCCCCCAGCAAGGTTCGAACCATGGACTCCGCACGAGCCTGGTAATTGCCATATCGATAACCTTTTGACCTCCGACCCTAAATAGCCACGCCACGTACGCAAACAACTCCGAGGCTCCACTGTTATCTCTGGGCTAAAAATGTTAAGACAAAATATCGAAAAGAGGTTTTTATTTGACATATCATATTTAATTCGTTCGGAATATATGTACAATAATAATAATAGTAATGAAAATAATAATAATAATAATAATAATAAAAATAATAATAATAGTCGTGGTAATTAAAGTAATAACATCGATAATAATTATAAATATATTCAAACGCGCGCGCTAGATATCGTCATCGTTAACATTGTGTAATAGGAGCAGTAGAGGTCCGGGTCACAGTAGTAGTCTTGATCGTCATCATCACCACAATAATAATAATAATAATAATAACAAAAAATAACAATCATCATTATCATCTTCTTCCTTACGATGTAACGAATAAATCGAGATACATGACATCATAACGAGGGCAGAGTGATAAACAAACATGCGACAACATATCAACAAGAAAAGACCAATCCACAACCAATTGATTGACAACATCAATAATCATCACCATGATAACAACGATAACGATAATAATAATTGTTATAATGTTAATAATAATAATAATAATAATAATAATAATAATAATAATAATAATAATAATAATAATAATAATAATAACAACATCATCATGATCATCAGCATCGCCGTCATCGGTGTACAAAAATAACAACAACAACAACAACATCAGCGATAACAACGTAAGTAGCTGTCGTCGACAAAAACACACAAAAAAGTCCAATAAGAGACCCAGCCACGTCTACCAATCAACTGATTGACGGACGACAACCAATAAGAATCATCGACAGACGACAACCAATAAGAATCATCGATGCCTACTACCGACTCGATGATTGGCTGGTTGAATGAGTGATTGACACGCCGGTAGTAGTGGGTTGAATTGATTGAATGTTGTGTGTACATTACAAGGAGGGTACAATACAATAGAAAATGACGAAGTCTCCAACAGTGAAACGTAACGCTATGTACACACGCTGGGACGCCGCAATCGTAGGCGGGCAGTAACAAGTGCCCCACGTACGCCGATTAAGTACGCGCCAATCAGTCGAGCGCGCATTTAGGCGACTGCTAGCCGTAATTGGTTACACGCAACGACAACAACAATAATGATAATTTAATAACAATAATAATAATGATGATAATAGTAATTATAGTAGCAACAACATTAATAACAAAAAATAACAGCAACCGAACTGCACATTAATAATGAGAGACCAGCAGAACAATAAATAGTACATCATTCGGTATCGTCATCATCGTCATCATCATCATCATCATCATCGCGAATAGGCAAACGTGTGCACCAATGGGAGGAGGCGATTAGAAATGAGGTCATTCAGAAAAATGTTAATCTTGTAGCAGGCAAATGATAATGTAATGTAATGTGATGTGCCAAGAAGAATATGAACTGAAACAGGTGAGACAGATTAAACAGGTGAGTGGACGTTTTAAAACAGCACGAAAATACGACTCTAAAATAAGAACGAACGGAAATAAAAAAAAAACACCCAATCAAAATCAAGAAATGCAGGTCAGGCCGATTCCTCAAATGGTTCGAGAAGTCCTAATGTATAGAGTAAAGTCATAGAAATAATAATAATAATAAATAAATAAGTAATAATAACAATATTCATAACCAGCCAGATCATGATCATCATCACCATCAAGTTACATTCATTGCTTGACTTATAAAAAGTAGTTAGTCTGGTAATTGAATCATCTTATTGGGAAGAGAATGATGCACTCTACTGAATTAGAGTTATTATTATTATTAGATTGTAAACACAAACACGTTGCCAAAATTGGTGGTGGCGATGATGATGATGATGATGATCATGAATAGGGGAATGTCAGAGTTCAAACAGATCTTGGAGCAAACCAAAGTAGCCTCCGAAGGGCAGCAGAAAGGTTGAAGCTTATTGGAGGGGGGGCGACTTAAGACTGCGGAATTCATGTTGAACTGTGAATGATAGATAGATAGATTGAATGAATGAATGAAAGAACAGCGTAAGAATTCATTCCTGCATGACAAGACTCTGCGACTCAAAAAAGCTGCACGGGTTTTTTAAAGATTCGTGAGTAGAAGGTAGGACAAAGTTTCAGAAAATGTGAAAAAAACGAGATTAATCATTTAATAAGCAACAGACGATCATCATCATCGTTGTCAGCATTATCATTATCATCACCATCATTGCCGTGACCGTGAACTTGGGTAATACTCTAGCATCCATCTCGACTGACACTGCATCATACTTGGCCTTATTTGATATATTTTTACGACATCATGGAATGGCATCATCATCATCATCACCACGAGTATTTGTTTTTTGCATAGGATCAAGGTTTAGGTGCATACTCAGTGGGGTAAACATGACAAAGATGATGATGATGATGATGACGATGAAAGTGATGGTGACGACGACGGCAACGATGATGATACAGAGGACGGTGTAAATAATTCCTTGGAACGAAATGAGACGATCATGAATCAAGAGTTCCATTTAACAATTCATCGGCCAATCAATGCATCCGAGTGCCTCCATTCGAAACGGGAGGTCCAAAACAAAGGGACGTAAAAAATCAACAGCGGCAACGACACGAGAACACAACGTGCCGGGAGAAGTGCTAAAAAATACAAAATATGATAAAATAATATGCGACATAAAATGGCATAATAAGATGCAAAATCAAAATTAATAAAATATGATAGGACATATCTATAAATAAAATAAGATAAAACAAAACGCAGGCAACTGAATGCTGCTGCTGCTGCTACTTGGCCATTTGGCGGGAAAAGCACTGAAGATGACGTCAGTCACTTCCAATGGAGAGAAGTAAAAGAAGGAACAGGAGGAGAAGGAATAAAATCTGATGATTCTCATTGAATAGTAACATCAACAACAACAACAACAATAATAATAATAATAATAATAACAATAATAATAACAACAATAATAATAATAACAACAACAATAATAATAATAACAACGAAGCAGCCCCTAAAATGTCCGGGGTACCCTTGATCCTTTGACCCAACACGGGGAGACAAAATTGTGGAAAAAGGGATGTTGGTGGAGGGTTGGTAGAATTGGCGGTATGGCACCTGCTATCAAGTTGAGCTTGTTCAATAATTGGCACATGCATGGCGATATGATACCAGACGATAATAACCACGACAATAGCAACAGCAATAATAACAATATTAGAGATAAATAATAATAATAATAATAAAAAATAACAATAATAATACAAAAATAATAATAAACAACCACGATGAACCTAAATATCATTTAACCGTCGTAGTCATTGTCAGAACGGTCGCAACAAATGACAACGACATGCAGCTTCCCAGGATTCTTGGCACAAATACATAAAAAAAGAACCACCTGCTGCCGGCTGCCATGGCAACCGCAGGCCGTCAAAGTGGTCAAAGTGTAAACATTTACATTGCCTATGAGAGTGTTCACATGAAAATAATAAATCATCATCATTATCATCATCATCACCTCATCAAACGTTTTCAGAAGCCTGTTGCTGCACATGTTTGCAACCGAGTTGCACGATGACAACATTATTAATAACATATAACAATAATATTAATAATAATGATAATAATAATAATCATAATAATAATAATAATAACGATAATAAGACATAAAAATATAATATTCTGTAGTCATGATTCGAAAATATAAATAGTAGGACATTTAATTTAGCAACAAGTAACAGCAATAAGTGCTATGCTCCTCATCAAAAAGAGCTTCCCTGACACAAGGTCAGATTTCCAGTGGTGTTGGACCTCCTCTGGTTGGCTGCCACCAAGCAACCAATCAAGCAAAGTCCAGCCTAACAGGAAGGTACAGGAAGTACTACAATCGCATCGTCACTACATGAAACGGCCTGCAAATAACAATGATTGCGTGTGCTCACGAATGTAAACATAAACACCGCGCGTTAAAAATAGCAACACAATGAGCTCATGCGCACGCTCGCTTTACGCGGCGACAAAAACGCTTCCATGCAAGATCATCTACCTTCGACGCCATTGGTGGTTGAAAAGGTCAGATGGGCGTGGTCAACGCCTCCGTTGGCCTATCAAAAAGGACGCGCTCGACCTTGACATTGAGTAAAGAATTCATTCAATAATTGCCCTCATTATCATAATCCAACTTTCATGGATCAGTCTTGCAACGGTCTCTTCATAAACTAGTGCATCTATAGTCAGACAACGATGAAAAATAATCACTCTTATCACCGTTATAAATACAATAATAATATCATCGTCATCAGCAGCAGCATCACCAACCACAATCATTAACATCATCATTGTCATAACCAGTGCACAATGAAATTATAATCCCTCCAACATGCAACAAAAGGAGATGGCAAAATCTAGTATTCGTCATTGACTGAAAGTAATAGATATTCTCGTGTAAGACCCACAAATAATCATCTCCCAAAAATAGAAACAACATGGCCACGAAACCCAGACACGATGAAACATTCGTCAATAAATAATTTATTTGGCTAGGAGAGAGCTAGAGAGAGAGACAACAACAGACATGAGATACAAGTGTTTTGATTGGCTGAGCAACAGGGCACGGCGGGGAAAGGGGCGGTAGGGCCATCGAAGTACCCCGAGCCCTGCTCGTCATTGCATTAAAATCTCGCATAAAGTACAGATTGTTCATCTACTGGTCACATAAAAGAGCAAATAAGGAAAACATGTATACAAAGTCAAACATCCAGACGACGGATAAAAAGAGGGGGGAACTGTCAGATGATGATTGGCTGATTGATTGTTGCAAAGTGGTCGTTAGAATGCACTTGCGATCTTGCTCTGGCTTTAAAAATGGCCTTATACTGCGTCTTCATTGTGTCGTCGTCGTTCGAATAAATTTCCAAGGAATCTTTGTTTACATGTTGTTGACAAACCGAGAGAGGGTGTCGTTAGGGTTGGGCTGAGCGGGCGTCTGAGGGGGAGGGTACATCGGAGGTTCCAAGTACTCTGGGTTGGAAAACCTGATTCGCTGGCCGTTGGGATCCACCGGACTAGGGTAGGAATCAACGGGCTTCATGACAGCTCCTCGTCCCGCGACCATTTGCTGCTGCTGCATCATCATCGTGTCACTGTAGTTCGGCAGTCGCCTTCCCGGAGACGGAGGTCTTTTGCCTGAAAGTGCGTGCGACAACATCCTGGGCGCCGGCTGTTGTTGCGGACCGACCGAATTGGCCGATGGAAGGATGGCAGAAGGTACGGAAGAAGAGCCCGGATTACCCAACTGTTGAGGCTGGAGTTGCGAAGGTGGTTGTTGAACCTGAGACTGCTGAGGGGCACCCGAGCCACCCATTTCCATCATCATGCCGGGAGAGCCCATGTAGCCCATGCCGCTGCCTGCAGACTGAAGCCTCTGTTGAACCGAAGCATTGGGCGGTGCTCCGGGACCATTGGGACCTTGTGGACCAATCATGCCTGTCTGTTTCATCTGAATTCGCCTTTGCATTATCATCTGCTGTTGCATGTAGTTCTGGGGCATCATTGGATCCACCCCGTCGCCCATCATGGACGAGTGGTGCATGGACCCGCCCCCGCCGAAGCCCATGCCCCGTATCCTCGGAGATGACTGAACCCCGGGATACATCATGGCAGGATGGTGACCGGATTGCATGCCTCCGAACTGCTGAGGCCTGCCTGGATATTCTTGTCTCAGCTGTTGTTGTTGGTGGTGGTGCATCATCCACTGTTGCTGCTGCTGTTGCTGAGGGCTCAACATCCTGGCTCCTGCGTTGTGTCCACCCATCATTTGTTCCGACATCATCATCTGGCCACCGCTCCCCATCGGGCTCATCATCATACCTGGTTCGTCCATCATTCCACCTGCGTCCATCATCTGCCCACCTGCAGACATCATCTGGGGCGTCATTTGCCTCTGTCGGTTCTGTGTGAAAGGATCGCAAGAATGATCGTTCAACGAAACTTGATTATGTCAATGCGATTGTAAAAATAATCAATGATAGTATGGCTTTTAGGGAAACAACACACTCACCTGCTTTATGAGCATCATCTGAGAATTACCCTTCGTAATGCCAGCTTCCTTCTTCTTGGCCAGGAGCATGGCCATCTGGTTGCTTGCCGGACCCTGCCCGGACGGTCCCAACATCGGGTCCATTCCGGCCGATGCCTGGTGCTGCATGGCCATGATCTGTTGCTGCCTGTACATCTCATCCTGCATGAATGGCATACCACCCTGAAGACCTCCCCTGTCCATCATGTGGTTGCTTCCATGATGCTGCTGCTGCATCATTATCATCCTCTGCTGCTGGATGGTCATAGGGCCTCCTCCGGACATCATGGCAGCCGGGCTCCCGACCATCGGTCCGTTGCCGCCGCCGGCCATCACGGAGCCGCCTGCCAACATGGGGTTCATGGCACCGCCGGCCATCATGGGGTTTCCAACGTTTCCACCTGCAATGACCCCTCCCCCCATCATCATTTGGTTTCCGCCCCCCATCATCATCGGACCTCCTCCACTGTAGCCCGTCGACATCTGCCTCTGAGACTGTGCCATCTGCTCTGCTTGATGTGCAGCCATCATGGCAGCCTGGTGGTGCTGGTGGCCACCTTGGTTTGGTGGCGGTGAACCCAAATGGTGAAGATATTTGCCACCCCCTCCGTATCCTCCCGGATGGTGGGGTGTCGGCGTTGGGGGATCTGAGCTTGGCAGCTGATTGCACTGGGACGACTGTTCCTCCCTGTCGAGCATAGGTTGCCTCTGCATGACAGCCATTCTCCTCCTCATGAGCTGGTTGTTCTTGATCTTCGACTCCGTCCTCTGCTTTTCCATCCTCTCCTTCATGACGGAACAGTTCGGCACGGGGCACTTGTTCCTGTCGCACTGCTTGGCATGGGCGAAGCAAAGCTTTTTGAGCTGCAGGCAGATCTTGCACATTTTGTTGTTCTTCGAGTTTCGGCAGCCGTTCCTCAGATGCTCGAGGAAGCCCTTCATCCTCTGGCAGGAATTCATTCGGCAGTTGGCGTCCCTGCACGAGCAGGCATGCTCGAGCGATTGGATGTAGTAGTTCAGCTGAGAAGAGCGGTTCTCGACCATGGCCGAGTTCAACTGCCCGCTCTGGTCTGGCTTTCCGTCACCCGCCTGGTTGGCATTGTTGCATGGGTCCAACTCCAGTCCCAGTTTGGTCATGCGATCCTTGTGCGCGTGATCGGATTTCTTGTAGCAAGCCACGCACAGGTCGTAATCCTGCAAGAGGAAATGTATGAACTCAATTCTCGTAAGTCTTACTATCAAAAGTCAAAGTTCATATAGCATCTAATTTGTAACTGAATCCTTTCAACCCAATAAACTGAATTAAAAGTGAAATAAACTTTCTTAGAAAGAGATGAATAATTGCACTAGGCAACACGAGGCAAAACAATTCACTCACGTCGCAGATTCCGCAGTGGTACCTCGTCTCCACCTTAGCCTTGCAGTCGTTGCACGTGTATATGAAATCGTCACGTGCCTGCACGTGCAGTTCGTACAATAGTCCCATGGACGAGTACTTTGCACGCCTGAGCGACGAGAACTCGTAGTGTTTGTCTCTTGCCAGAGTAAGGAAGGCATCCCGACCGTCCATCAGGTCGCAGTTTATCAGCGGATCGGGGTCCTTGATCTCGCCAATGCAGTCGGCAGACGGTTGGAGTCGAATGACGAAGAATCCCTGGGAGAGATAGAGAAAGTGCTTGAAGTCAATGCATTCATTCATATAAGACTCAACAATTGCAATCAAAAATGAGTCTGCGTTAACTAATAACCTAATAATAAACCAATAATAAAAATATGCTTAAATGACTGCATTGCTGCCCACCTCTTTGTGCTTCTCCATGGTTGAGAGCAGTTTGGCCGACAGGTCGTTTCCACAGTGGGAAAGTCCGGCCTTCTTGCGGTTGGAGGGCTTCTTGCTCTTCGAGTTTTTCTTCTTCGTATTTCCACTCTTCTGTCCCTTCTTCTTTCCAGCAAATGTTTCCAACTGCTTATCAACATTGATGCAAAGTAATGTAATATAATACATCATAAAGCAATATTACACGCCAATACAATCAATCTCGTAAACAGCTTCAATAAGTGATTGCAAGCATCACAAGCCTGCCAAGAAAAGACACTCCAAGGTGCACAACTGACCTCGGCAAGATTGTTGCAGTCTCCCTCGAAGTCATCAGTATCCTGAGCAGCTTCCTCTTCTGCCCTTTTCTTTTTCTCATTCTCTTCATGCTCCAAGTCCTTAATGCACTCCTCCAAAATATTTGGCCAAAAGTCACCTTCAAAGTAAGGCATCTCCGTGACCTTTGTGATGTTGCCCTCTATGGCGTCCTTATATATGTCCTTGTAGTCTATTATTACTCGTTCCTGGTAAAAAAAAAAGTCATGGCATTAATATTTATTTCCTCAATTGACAATAAATCGCCATATTGGTTGCAGGTTGGCTGAATGAGTTATGTGCCCGAACATGGTGGTAAAGACAACAGTCGCAATGTGTTCGAAACCCAACCTGCACTTCCCCAAGTGCCCTTGGGAAGGAGCACTATATAAATGGCTACAAGAAGTGCCTCTGAGGCTATGAATATGGTGCTATATAAATTAGCTACAACAATTGGTCTATGTTAGTAATTATTATTATTACCAATAAATAGGCAAAACAATTAATATTTAGATCTTGTGATTTATCTGGTAATATTCACGCCAGTAATTACTAAGTAAATGAAATGTAACAATATAATAATACAATTACTCACATGTAAGGCCTTATCGAGCATTTTCTTGTACCATTCCTGCAACCTCTTTGGCTTGGGAATCTTCTGGTCAGGAGGGTGGCAGTGGAAGATGTAGTCATCCCCTTCGCTCGGAGGGCATGCCCAGATGTGGGCTGTTTCAAACCTAGTAAGAGGATTATTCTTTTGTAGCTCCTTTTTGGCATTCTTTAAAATATATTCTGAACTTTAACTACAACTCAGGGCGTCTTACTCAGATCTCGTAACGATAAGAAAATGTATTTTTCGATGTTTTCCAGAAGTGAGTTTATTGTCGATTGCTTACCCCTGAGATTTGGCATATTCCAGGTAGCCTATGAGAATCTCGTGGTAGACGGGAGTCCTGTGTTCCCTCGGTTGGAAGAAATGGACGCTGTCCAGGTAGGCTATGTACACACGCCTAGAACAAGGAAATATCAATTAGATTACTTGTTAAAATAATAATTAGATCAAAAGACAAAAATAATCATCCATTCACAAAATGCTACACACATGTTGATCATAATGGTCTTAATTGGTCAAAATGATCACCTCGTATTCGGCATCGGACACCCAGACCCGTATTCCTGGACGTGCATGCCGAAGAAACAAACGTCGATGCCATCGATTTCTTCGAATGCAAACATGGCTTTGACTCTGTAAGGGAAGCTGTCGGGCATGTCGCCCCTGCTCACGAATCGAGCCTTCATGAGGGGTTTGACGTCGACCATCTTGTCCGAACTGCTGAGCACCCTGATGGTCACTTCACCTGCCAAGGAGTTTCTCTTCTTGAGCAACGAGTTCACCCTGGTCTCCAGGTAGGTGCCAAGTTTTGTGACTGGAAGTCCTAGAAGAGAATGAGAATTGATTGAGTGGAGAAGGAAGAAATATAAATTCAGAGTAGGACTGGTAAACTACAGTTTAGAAGCCCCATGTGGCTCTTTAGCTTTCATTAATGAATATGGAAAATTAGAAACAAAAATTAAATTCTATGAAATTTCAAGAAATGATAATATCGTATAACGTATAATAATACCAACACGTTCTGTGGCATGTATAATAGCAACATATTCAACTAACTTTTAGCAGTGTATCTGTTCTCCTTCCTCTTGTTCTGACTAGCTTTGACACAGATGTCGCAGATGAAACCCTCGGGCCATATCGTCTCCATGTGCAGGACGCAAATCTTGTGCATCTTGCGATCGCAGTCTTTGCAATGGACGAATCTGAAACGAAGGACAAATATGAACTGATGTAGGGTGTTCGCGCATTGTTACGGAAATGGCTAAAATAAATCAGGTGGCTGCCAATATCGAATGTGAAAGCAGAATAATCCCTGCTACAGTGAAACTTACTGCTCGTGGTCGAGTTTATCATTTTTCTCTCTTTTAAATGCATTTTTGGGAATTTTCCTAAAACATTAAAAAAAACATTTAAGAGGCATCATAAACTACAGTCACATTTTCCAGAATTCTTTCATGCAATTGCATTTCATGAAATCAAAACCATTCAATGCAATATTTTCAATATTACATTGCAAGTTAGTAAAACATATAATTATGAACTTTACACTACTTTACTTTACATGTCAGCATTAATGAATGTGTCATGTGGAAGACAATAAATGTCAGGTAAAGTTGCGACATAAAACTCACAGAGGTTGAGAAGGATCGTCGACCATCTCGACTTCTTCTCCTTGCAGCTCGTTGAAACACTTCTCACAGTAGATGTACCTGTTCAATGTTAAATCTTGCATTTCACGCAAACCTACGAAGCAGCCTATACGACGGCTAGTTTATTTCTATACAGACAACAGCCAGTAACAACGAAAGAAGCAATACAAACAACATGCCCCTCTCGGACAAGAAAACAATGTAGAAGTTAATAAAAACAGGTGACAACATTTGCAAGTAGGTAGTTAGGATCAGTTTCTCAAATATGCCATTTAGAAAAATATCAGTCAGCTAAACAAACATAATCTAGCTCGTGTTAAAAATTCTCTAAACATCAACAACATCTGCTCCCATCTGCCGTAACAAAAAGCAAGAGTAACCGAACTTCGAATGAGTAAATGCATTCACCTGTCCTTGTAGTTGTAGTAAACTGTATCTCTGGGAATAGAACAGAGCTGCTTGCCGAAGCAGCAGAGGACTTGAGGCGAGAAAACGTGCCTTCTGCCGCAGCAGTAACCCAAGGACTGCACGGCTTCGTCGATCTCATTGTCGAATACTTCTGCCAGCTGAGGTTTAATGAAGCTTAATTACTTACTTAAAGAATTGACTGCAATATGAAATAATATTGCAAACAATATTTCCATTATCACCCAAGCAAAATTATAAACATCACTTCAACTATTACAGAGGGACAGCATGATCCAATGAATAAAAATTTAAATGCTCGAACAGAGAGCAATAAACTCAAAAGTGAAGAAGTCATCCATTGCCGACCTTAGAACAGCATTTGTAGACTTTCGAAGTCTTTCTATTGTACAGCCAGGCATTGTCGAACATGAGTCCAACGTCCTCGATGAACTCCCAAGGATCTTTGTACAATCCTGTCTCCAGACGTAGTTTGATCGTCGACATGTCCATCGGCTTTTTTATGACGTTATGGTAATCCTGGGAACGGAAATCCAAAATTGTTAAATAATTTATAAACTAGACATTCGAGTAATTTCAACAGCACGAGGGAGGTGCCGTTTCTATCGACGTGACAGAGTCTTTCTCTTAAAGATTTCGAAACATTTAATGTCGGTCCAAACAAATGTAAATGACAACCTTGCCCAGATAATATTATGACATCGTATATCATCGTCACCATCACCATCACCATAATGATGATGAACGTGCCCAGAAGAAAGCACAAACTTACAGGAATTCCCAACTTATCCGCGTCCACAGGTTGTAGAAATGGCTCGCACTCAGGAACCTGTTGATACAACTTGTGCAGAACTGGCCATAAGGAGTGATAGAGTTCTTCCTGGCCGAATACTTCAAAATAACAGAAGGAAACAATTAAGAAAATAATTAAGAAAATAAATAATAAAATTGAGAAACAACAATTGAGAATTCATCTACAGTTTGTTGTTTCATCATCTGATTTCAAATTATTAACTCTGGTGTAACCAGGAACCAATGAAAGATAATAAATACATTCCTTTGCCAGGAGAGAGGTAATGCTAACATTAGTATCAATGGTAATTACAACGATTCAATCAATTGACTGAAGCTTACAAGCACACAAAAATGAAAACGGAGATATAAAATTCTACATGAATAATAAATCATACCCTTCTTCTTACTTCCACCTGTAGCAACACTTTGACTTTCAACCAGAGCCTTACTGGAGTCTTCTTTGTCGGCAGCCTCTCCCGAAGCTGATGCAGCTACACTTTGTAATGCCACGTCGTTAGAGCTGTTGGAAATGTTCGCGACGCTCGCCGATCCGAAAGAAACTTTCGGCTCCTCTGCTTCCATTTTGACCACGTTGTTGTCTTGCTGTTCCTTTCCAGTGGAATTGTGAATCATCGACAGTGAATCTTCTCTCTTCATTCCCTCCTGGACGCCGTCCGGCACGGGTTCGATCTTAATGACGGAGCCGTAATCTACCATCATCATGATGGCGGACGGGTTGTTTTCCTCTTTTATCTCGCTCCTCACGTGCATGCCCTGGTTCGAGCAGCCTCCCGCGTTGCTGCTGCTGTTGTTCATCATGCATTCCTGCTTCACCATGAGGTTTGCATCCATAGGCATCTTCGAACCTTGCTGGTGGATTAGTACCGAATTGGACACGTTGATGCCATTGCGGTTGTCTGCCTCATCGTCCGTGATGTCTTCGTGCACCGTCGCTTTCACGTCGTATTTGAATTCCTCTACGGAGCCAAGTTCCGGCTTGATCGCGGTCACTTCGTCGTCGGTCACGTCTTCGTGCCTCGCGAGCGGATTCGGCGTACCGAGGACCTTGTGGGCAGGAGTGTGGACGGGGGTCGGGCAGCTGCCGGAAGAGAGATGGTGATGTCCCGCTCCAGACGGCGTCGAGACGGACATGCCCTCGAAAGGTGGGCTCTTATTGGAGATGGGTCCGTTGTTAGTTGCATTGGAGTTATTAAAGTGCATCGATTGCTGCTGCTGCCTGCCCATCTGAGCCGGACTGTTGGTGAAAGACGGTGGACTGAGAAGAGAGCCGACAGAGTTCTGACCGGCGCTCGTGGAGCAGGGAGGCATGGACATTGGACCCGGCGTCAGAAATCCGGCGGGATTCGGAGACTGCGGAACCCCAGGAGTGCTCGGCATCAGGCTCCTGGTGAAAGGAGAGAGTTGCTGGCCGTCGACAGAAGAGCTCAGGTGAGAGTTTGGCTGTAGGCTGGCACTGCCCCCTGGATCTGCAGGTGAGGGAGTAAATGATATCGGAGGGGCAGGATGGTGCGCGGCTGCCATGGAAGATGAGGAAGCCGAAGACGACGCGGAGACCCCCTGGTGGGAGAGACCCATCATCATCGACGTTGAAGCACCTAGATGTTGAGCAGAGTTTGAAGGAGGGCAAGAGGGCATGCCCTGCTGATGGTGATGATGATGGTGGTCTAATTGTTGCATTTGTTGTTGCTGTCTTTGCAATTCCATCTGAAAGTCATGAAAATATTGGTGATCCAAACTTTGTCTATTCCAATTGCAATTTCTAGTCAACTGAAAATGTTTTTTAGAAAAGTCTAAATCAAAAAGTGACCAAATTAAAGGAAAATGTTAAAAAGTTAGTGAAATGACTAGGGATCATGAATAACTGAAATAACTGGATGGCTGTTATAGATGCCCGGACGACTCACCATGTCATGTTTAGCGATGAATGCCTCGTTGCCAAACGGAGTTCGGACGTTGGAAGACATGGCGCGATGGTTGACGAATCCATCCATTATGCCCATACCTGGTCCTCCCGCCATATTACCGGCAGGCATGGCGGAACCCCTGTACATCATCTGGAAATAATATATAACCGCATTAAATACCTAAAGTCATCAATATCCATGTCAACCAGTAAGTACTATCCCCCTATCCAATAGTTCTAAAACCTTTTCTCCGTGTAAAAATGCAGTTCATACCTGTCCGACCGTAGGATCCGTGCATCTGTACGGCACAAGTCCGGCACCCTGCTGCTGGGCCATCCTAGGACCGGACATGGCAGGATACGGGTCGACTCCTCCCATACGAGGATTGTTCATGAATTGCTGGTGGTGCATCCGGGTATGGTGAGGATGGGCTCTCGGGTGTTGGTGATGATGGTGCATCATCGGCTCACCGCCAAAAGGATCCATGATTTGGGAAGGGTGTCCCGGTTGCTGGCCACCATGATGAGGCGGAGGACCACCCATGCGAGGTTGAGGCTGCTGACCTTGACCCATGCCTAAGAATTTACAATATTAAATTGATAGAGAAAAATCATCAAATTAAATTTATGCGCCTCCAAATAATCCAAATGGTCCACTTACCAACAGAATGGTTCATCAGGTAGATAGAATTTAGTTGGGGGTTACCAAATCCGCCGGGTCCATCAAAGGCCTGCGGATCTGTGGAAAGAAATAACTCAATGAAAAAAGGTCATAAATCTGAACAATAATGCAGACGTTCTGATCTGTGTCGTATGTAAGATATAATATACAAATCAACACGCTCTATCGCTAGTTACTCTCGTGAGGGATTGGGAACGGAACTACTACTGGAGTCGCACCAAAGTAAAATCCTTAACCATTAGGCCACACATGACGTGGTAACATCATTTAATGATAACAAATAATAAATGTTATAAAAAGTCACTTAGTAAAAACAACCTCCTTGGTTCATGTGCATGTGACTGCCGTGGATCTGGTTCGGCCCGTTCACATCCATGGCTCTCCTCTGTCTCTTCTCCTCCAACTCTTTCTGGATTTTGTAAATCTTTTCTGCCAGCAAGTGGTAATACTCTTCCTGAAAATGTTTAAAGTATCTTTCAGAGAAGGTTAGACTCGACCTCTTGAGTGATTGACCACTGTCATTAGTCGACACCGCCTTCAAGTTTTTCCAAAATTACCTTGCTGGAGGCGTTGTCGAACATGTCTCCTTCCAGTTTCCGAGAATATGAGATAAGGCTTTGCATTCTTTCTGGGTCGACGACGTTGGTCTCTCTCATCGGGAAGATGGCGCTCACTCTGGATGTAAAAAACAAAGTCACAAAACTGTCAAAAACAATCAAAATATCATAAATGTTAAATCTGAGGCCTTTACTCACAGCTTTTGCACAAGGTGGTTTCTAAGATTTTGCTGGATTTCGAGCTGCCACTCTTTCCCTGGCCTGGGCGTCATCGCCACGTCCGACGTCGGAGCAGCAGGATTGGAAGTTGATAAAGCGGGATTCTGCTGAGGCTGTTGTTGGCTCGGCGGTGGAACTGATAACGGAGAATTGATGTTATTGCAGAGAGATGGAGTCAAGGATGAATACTGGGAGTCCAGCGAGTTTTGGCTCGCGGGAGGCGCCGAGCTGCAGGTCGTCGGCGGAGCGTTGGTCGCGACGGGGGCCATTTTGCCCTGCCCCAGACACGGACCGGTCGACGTAGGCATCTGGTTCGACGGGGATGACGACGAAGACGCGGAAGGGACTAGCATGTTGTAAGTCGAATTTGATGGTTGAGTTTGTTGATGTAAGGAGCCTTCGCCGAGGCCAACCTGAGATGAGGAAGTGGTAGTTGTGGAGTTGCTGCTCTGTTGAGGCTGCATTACTTGTTGTTGTTGTTGTTGTTGAGGCTGCTGCTGCTGGGCAAATTGGTGCTGCGTTTGTTGTTGCTGAGATTGCAGGATCCCATCCCTTCTCATGTTTTTCCACAAAGGAGCACACAGATTGCACTCTCCCTTCGTTTGACAGTCCCTCCAATGCTGGATGATTTGCCTCATTGCAGAGCATTGATGCACTAGAATAATATTTTTAATTTCATTACATGACTAATACAACTACATAATCCAGAAAGTAAAAGCTATTATGCTTTGACTTAATGTTTAGCTACAAGTGGACAACTCAGTTCATCAGATTAGCACAGTTTAATAGTTTAGCTAACTTGTAACTTGAGCATCTATGACTCTTTTTTTTTATAATATCTCAATGGATGCGTACTTTGGTTAAGATTGATTGATTTTAATGCTTGTTAATAAAGTTCTTTACTGGTATCATTCTGCCAATATCCAAAATCAGAGATTTAATGCACTGCATACTCAAAGGGGACAGCTAGCACAAGTTGACTTCAACAATTCAGCTAGTGATAAGATGAGATAGATCCTAAATAGAGAGCAAGAAATAAATAGCTATTTCGAATTACTTAAAAGCGCCAAGGCTCCACAGAGCTACCCTTCTTTTGTATCTTTTCATCTCTCTTTCCGTTTGCCTTTATTTTCATTCCTCCCATCAACCAAAGTTTCAAGGCAACAGTGTAACCACACACGCATCGTCCAAGGACTGAGAACTCCCTGCTAACCTACATTAAGCACGGCCAGCGCATCACCTGCTAATACTTCTTAAAGATCAATGCACCCCGTCGACGAATACATCACTTAACCTAACGCTGATCTACTCGGCAGAAGAAGACAATAAAACCTGACACCTTTTCTAAATTATGGCAATCGATTTTCGAATTGAATGACCGACTTGCAAAAGATGAGTGAAACCATACTCTACTCATAACGTAACATTTCAAAGGAGAATGAAGGCTCATCGAAATACTCTCGCCTTCCGCTAACTAAACATTTTATATTTTATGCAAATTCCTTTCAACTATGTCTGGTTTCCCAGGCTTGGCTTAAAAATATCATAACCGACTCATAATAATCATCATCATTATCATCATCATAGTTTCCGAGAAGCTTAGTTAGCTTATCGAGAAGTGACTGGGATGAATAGCGTAAGTGCACCGGTTCCGATGCGACCTGGTCGGCTACGAACGCCGAGTGTCAGACCTAAGGACCCTAAGCTAGCAAATTCAAAACCCAGTAATTATATTAACTGAGATATTAGACTCGATTATTTGTAGTTATTTCAGCCGACTTGTAGTTATAACGATGTAAGCAGTTATTTGTGGTTTACATAAAATACTTGCTGTCGAGTGCGTTAAAAGCGATAAAGAAGGTCGTTAGGTGTATCGATGGCACGCTCACTTATACTCGATTCTCTAAGTATTGCTGGCATTTTCACTTGTTAATTTACCAGACTCAGTGTCCTTCAACTCTCGCGAGTGCAGTACTCTTAACTTAGTGCGACTTATTAATAAAATATTAACATGAAACAAAAATTCGCCTACTATCTCCGTCGCAGATCATCATTTCACCGATGTATAAAACATCGTCGCGGTACACTACGTCAGTACAGTACATCATCTCGCCTCAGTACCTGGTCAAGTGTAAGTAAAAAAGAAGAAACTTTGGCCTTTATCATGACCACTCCTTTGTCCGGCATCACTGGCCAATCAC
The DNA here is from genome assembly GCA_021613335.1 of Whitmania pigra. NCBI lineage: Eukaryota > Metazoa > Annelida > Clitellata > Hirudinida > Haemopidae > Whitmania > Whitmania pigra. The sequence continues at coordinate 608,469 of JAJTWR010000371.1, read as the reverse complement.
GCTTGATATGTAAATTGTCTCCCAGGACAAAGGGATCGAGAGATGATAAAGAGAGTGCGCACGAGAGTGAGAAGCATGCGAGGAGAGATGCTGATAAAGAGAAAGAGAGAAAAAGAAGGAGAACAGAAGAACACAACGAACCTTTCCAAAAGCGCGGAGACATACAATACATGGAAAGCGAGTAGCGAGTCATTTGTAGATGGAACGAAGGAAGGGGATTGAGCAGGAGGAGGAGGACGACGAGTAGGACGATGAAAGGTAGAAGCGAACGGGGCTCGTTAATGAATTGCTTAGTGTTTGTTGGCTGTCGGATCATCCCTCTGAGTCTTGTAGGCGCTCTCTCATGTAATGGATCTCCACCCAACTAACATTTATTTTCTTTTAAAGAAAATCCATTTTACCATCCATACATCAGTGATTGAAGAACGATTCAATGCGACGATGACAGACATTACCCAATATTGAGATTATTACGTAGGTCCTTTAACCATTTCTTAAGACTTGGCGACTATTCTACCCTTTGAACTTGGATTCGAATCCCGCGCTAGACAACGGACCCAGCAAGAGCTTAGGTCCGGACAAGAGGAACGTACGTACGTACGTGCGTGTGCAGGCGAGTCGTAGGTAGGTAGGTGTCCATTATTGGAAGAGAGTGTAGATCAATACAAGCCTCTGTCTATGCTAGGTAGGCAGGCAAAAATCACTCGTTATTTTGAGATCTTCAATGGTCGGCATAGTCTCGTTTTCTCTCCCCTTCCGCCCATACGCTTCACGTTTATTTCTTCCTCATTAATCTGTCAGGACTACAACCTAGTGCAATTTCCCCAACATTTTGTGTATGTGTAAAACTTCCGCCAAATCCTTTAAGTAAAAGATTTTTTGCCAAGGATGCAGAAAGTTAAACCACACCGTGCCAGAGTGGAATAGCTTTCCTCGGGGTTTAGAATTCTTATCGTTAATGGGTTGGGTTGGCTTGGTCGGAATCTAGCTGTGCGTGAGTTAGCACCGCGTGTCAACACGAACGCTCAGCTGTCGCGAGCCTCACAGGCGCTCCGTAGAGCCGACACAATAGTGGACTGACGTGCCACTATGTTTGTGGAACCAACATTAGCAGTCGACTCCGAGTCTTTCTCCTTCCCATGGCTAGTGAAATCTTAGTTATGGGACAAGTCTTTTATTTAGTCCTTTTTTTCAGACAATTTTACACAAACAACAAAAACAGCCTCTTCTACAGGTTATTAAACCTAGTTGAGGAAATTCTACAGAAATCTCAAATTAGCCTGTGATTAAGAAATTCCTCCTGAAGATGGAGTTGGATGTAAACATATTTTGTAACGATGAAGATGAAAGCGCAGACAAACCGTTTGGCTGCACAGGAAAGGATCTTAAGTAATTAGCATTCGCGAACTCCCGCGCATGCGCACGAAGACTATAAAGAGCAGTAATAATGGTAGGCACGCTTAGTCGGGCGGCAAGCTGGCTAACGGTCAACAAGTACAAGAGAGGCTCTACTCAACACAAACACGAGCACACATGCAACTATTACCACGCTCAAACAGGTGGCTTGTTGCCAGCAACAACAACAACAAAGGTGTCCTTCACTTTGATTCAACACCTATGAATTAGTGATACCAAATATAAACAAAAAAATCTTAAATCAGAAAACATTAACAAGCTGGTAAGCTGAAAATTTGGAGCACAAGACAATTAGAAAGAAAAAAGTAAACAACATTGTATAGACATAGCATAGAAAAAGAAGGTAATTCATTGAAATACTAATCATCATCCCTTGAGCTCTAAGAAGTCTAGCTGCCAAGCAACCAGCAATAGGTTTTTCTTGCCAGAATATCTCTCTACATATAACTAGACGTTTGACAAGATATCTTCAGTGAATAGTGGCAATGGCAAAAAACGATGCCACCAGAGCCGAGCTGGTCCTAACAACCGTTACACAGTAATTGACTTATATGACTTTTGGTCTGGCATAATATTAACTAAAATCGCTTATTTGATTAGACTATTGATTTTAGATGTAATGATGTACTTGCTGGGTAACTGGTTCTAAAAGAAACATTTCCTAGTAGAGCTGATTGCCAATGTATGTTCAATAAACGTACATTGTCTCAGAAATAACCGGAAGGCCATAAAAACTGATCTCACCTTGACAGGATTTTAATTCCTGGCATTCTCTCATATGTTTGAGTAAACCCTTCATGCTACTGCACCTGGGCACAGTACAGCCATTGTTTGGCTGTTGCTGGCACTTATGGGCATGCAGGAGCAACCTGAGCTTGTTCTGTACGTCCCTCTTCTTTTCGTCAGGGCTGCTATTGTTCGGGGTCTGGTCTGCTCCCTCCGGCGGTATGGCTGGAGATACTGGAAACTGAAAGTAGATCTAGGTTTAGAGAATATTCTCATCAAAGATGATGATGGAGAATTGCTGTGTTTTATTCAAAGAAATCGAAATCACTTGGCTTCTAGCAAATTCAACATTATACCCCACTGGTGTTGTTCTTGTGGAAATATATTAATTAATAATTAGTTTCAAACATTAAGTGGCTTTTGATAACTTCAACTGAACTTTTTTTTCTGACATTGCTCAACATTACCAGTTCACAATAAATTCCCCCATACCAACTTCTAAGTTTGATCTCAACAGTTATGCACGCACTTTACCTAAATATCCTTTGTCATCAGTCATCTTAATGAAAACAACTTTTGGGGAATTCTGATGCATTTCCCAAGCAAGATTCCAAATCTTACTGTACAATCATCGTTGTCACTGCTTGCCTAATTATGTCTTAGTAAGATATTATCAATCTGATTTAGTTGAATGACTCACTCATAAATAATCATTTGTTAAAGTAATGACTTTGCTTAAGCTAGCACTTAGTTGCTAACTGAAATTAGTAATGACTGCTTAGCACTAGATAAATGAAATGCTTGTGTTTTCCCGGGCAGTTCCAAACACCAAAGTTTTTTTGCATACATTCAATGTCATTGCCGTAATTACTTATCAATCCATTAAAATTGATAATGGCTATTTTCCTAACAAATCAATTCACAACCATTGATCAACAGCAACTCGTTGGTTCTGCTAGAGCAACAACAGAAAGAAAAGCAAAAAATAAGAATAAGAAGCGTGCAACAATAACAACGTAGCGTGAGTCAGTCGGTAAAATTTCTGATCTCCGAACAGCCAGGAGGCTCGGTTCCATATTTCCTGCACAGCCTTTAAAAAGCACTCCATTTAAGGCGCTACTTTGTTTTATAAGTCGCCAGAAATCTGACGTACCGCAGATGCACGTCGGTAAACATGAAATGCACCGACAAATACGACAAGAATTGAACGAATTATGATTAACATGATATCTTATTGAGAACTCTGATGGATTTCATCGGCGAGCAAGGAAAGCAGAGTTTCAATAAAATTCGCTTCGAAATCGAAACGAAAAATTCGAGCGAGGCAGAGCAGCAGCAGCGAAATAAGGCAGCGATGATAAGCAGCAATTAGCGTGTCGGATTGTTTATGAATAAATTAGCGAAAACAAAACCAGCTACTAGAGATAATTTGGACATTTCTAAATGGCACATGGGCCACTTCCTATCTATGAAATCAATCACTCGCAAACATGTAAAGGAATGAGCTCGTAATGCGCACAATTCGAGCAAAGCCGTTTCAACGAACGAATAACGAAGGAAAGAGATGAAAAGAAAACCGAAAGTTGTGGCTGTTGATATCTTTCAGTTCCTCAAAATAATGGGAGCTCCACGATGAATAGAGAGCACTTAGTTTACACTGGCTGCGAATCGCTAACCAGTGCCTGTCAATTCTGAGGAATGTGTCACATCAAGCATTCAACGTCTATTTCGAAGGGGTAGGGGGTTGAAAAGAAGGTTGAAAATAATACAGATGACAGTTCATTTAGGCAGATGCTACTAGATTGGTAGATCTTAAGCCAAAGTCGTGTCGCCGAATGCCGTGATCGTCAAGCTGAGTTACATTCGCATACGTGACGATCCGCATCGACAACGCAACGTTCAACTGGCATGCAACTAATAGCTAACGACTAAACGTTGTTACTTTAGGACGCTCGGCATCCAGCGATCTCTCCGTCTCAGCCGTTTTTCTCTGACACATCAGAGCTCGACACAGATAGAGAAAAAGCTCGCTCGTTAATGAATGATTCACATACTAGGATGAAGCCCAGGGCATATCGAAGGATTGCCTCTCATTTCCAGATCATCATCTCTCCTCCATTCTCCTCGTGTGCGCAGGCATGCACCCGACACTTCTTTGGCTCTAAAAGTTAAAACTTTATTACCTCCAAACCTCTCACAGTTTCTCTCTCTCACTTCTTAGCATTTAACACTTTCTTTAGAGATGCTGACTGGATGGAAGCGAGAGTGGAGGAAGTAGAAGCGCGCAGCAGTAGTTGTTTCAGCCATTAAAGGTACTGCCTTTAAATGACGATGATTTCGCAGGAGTGAAAAGCATGTAGACATCTCTTCCAGTTATCCAGTGATTATAGCAGGTTTCGATGATGAAAAGGCGTGATAAAAGAATGCTCTCGCCAAAGCACGAGACCAAATTAAGGCTCGTCGTTGTCATGTTAATAATAGCACTAACAACCACAAACAGAGTTAAATAGGTGGTGCAGGACAGCATAGCAGGAAAAATAGGTTAACCTGGTGGAAGGCCAAAGTCTCTAATAAACATGCCAAAGAAAAGTCAAATCTCTACAATAAGCTCAATAATAGAATAATCCAAGAATAAATGTTGACAAAAAAGTTGAATTGAATTCTTATTTGCAAGATCATTCACATTAATGTTTTCAACGTCATTAGCATTGTGAGGTGGCAAAAGTTGAAGAAATACTGAATAAAACTGAAACTTATGAGCAATGAAGTAAATAATACGCTATAAGCTAATGAAAGAATCAAATGTTCTTTTGCCTGCCTGTCAAGACAATGTCTCGCCTGTTACGTGCCATTCTATAAGTCTCTGACGAAAATGGTGTACTAGCAGATAAGTAGACATCAACAACAATGGCAAGAATAAAGCGGACTGGGATCTTTGAATCTCACCTAGTAGACATGATCTGACAGTTGTAAAATATTGCTTCACACTCCTGGCATATGCCAGCAAAGATCGAAATCATGATTCACCTAGGCTTTGCATTGTGTCTTCCTAGCGAAAGTGATGTCAATTGTTGATCATCAACAATGTTGTCGTCATAATGTCATAAGCCGATTCTACTGGCAGAAGTCATCCTATCTTATTAAATTCTAGTACTATGCAGCATCAATGTTAACAACATACAACCTTTTTTAAGTTGCTTGATTAAAAGACTTTACGTGATTAATACCCTTATATCTCTTAAAATCCCTTGGTAGATCTTAAGCAAAGTCCTTGGAAATTAAAATTCTCAAAAGCAAAATTCAACACATGCAGATATCATTGAGAAAGTAATATTACTTAATTAGTAACAAATGCTAATAACGTTTAATAATTCATGGTCAAAATAAAATAAATAAATAAATAATTATCACCTTACTAAACCACTACTTATTAACTAAACTAAAATGTTAAATTAAATTTAACCAGAAAATAAAGTTAGACAAAGTTACTAACCATGCCCGTTTCTGGGGACAGCATCCCCGTTCTGGTCTGCTGGAAGTTGGCCGTAGTGGAACGCGGGGTGGCCGAATTTGAAGGATCCGGAGAAAGGAGGCCGAGAGAGGGAGTGTTGCCCGAGACAGTGGAGGAGGTAGCGGAAGAAACATTTTGCCTAGTATCTACTTGAGGAGGTATCGCATTTCCGTTCACCATGGAGTTGTTGATGTTCCCGGGAATTTGCGAATTGCTTTGGGGGTTTGCCCCTACGACTGGCGACGGACCAAATCCGTTGGGTCCCTGGTTGACCGGCAGGGGTCCGATGGGGTTGATGGCTCCTCCAGACATCATGACGTTAGGACCCTCTGAGAAGGGTCCGTTATTGTATGGAGCTTCAACTGACGTGGATCTCGAAATCATGCCTCCATTCATCGTTCTGTGGGTGTCGTTGGCAACAAAGTATCCCCCTGACATGGAGGCGGCCATGTTCGGTCCAGGCACTGACTTGTGCCTCATGAATTCATGCCTGATGGTGACACCAGAGTTGGGGTAGTTGCTGTTCATCATGATCTGATTGTTTCCATTGTTGTGCATCTGATACATCCCGGGAGGCATCTGTTGCTGCTGAGCCCCGGGCATGTAACCCACTCCCGGCATCATGCCATGCATTCCCGGACCCCCTTGACCGGCGAATCCGGCAGCCCTCTGCCTACCGGCCATGAGCTGCATAGAATTACCTCCGGGCACCATCATTCCTGCCTGTCTGAAGCTAGCGGAACCCCTGTTCATCATGCCCATTCCCATAGGCATGACCCCATGGGGAATCTGCTGCGACCGGGGTTCGTTGCTGCTCAGAAGTTGCGATAGGTTCTTGTTTTTCTGGATGGTTTCCTCTGCCTTTGAGCGACTACTGCTTGTAGTCAGAGGGTCGTTGTTGTTGTTGTTGTTGACATTAGTTGAGTTCGTGGAGGCAGCCGTGGCTGCGGTTGCACAGGTCTCCAGTTTGCTCAGTTCATCTGGAAGCTCGGAGTTCAGCTCGCTCACCCAGCTGATATCTGAAAAGGTGAAGGTTAAAGTAATTAATGGTAAAGTCTCCACAAGTTATCCAATCTTCCATTTAAAAATCTTAACATCATCCCCAGAAACTATTGGCAAAATCTATCAACATTGGTCATGATTCCATTTAATTATAATTCTACATTGCCTCAACTTAAATGAAAGGTATAAAAGGACATTTAAAGTAATTATTTCGTTATAATTTTAAATCTAAAGAATTATCATTATCATCAATAGAGAATAATATTTGACCAATAAACGTTATTTGCAGCTACTTACTACTTACTCACAAACACATTAGCATAGTTTGTGCACAATAAGAAAATAAACAAAACAAGAAGCAATTATTAGAACCCATGTCAAGTATGTCCCCTAAAAAATGAGTTCCTCTTCACAGCACAAATTCCCATAAACATACAAAACATCTTCGTCTAACAATAAACCCTATTTTTCAGCCATATTGATCTACCTAACGAGAGCTGGGCACATTATCATCTGCCAGTAAACATTGGCCAACAAATGGCCAGAAGCAACATGTTAAAGACAATGTAAACAATGATGACATAAATTCTTCCAAACCATTGTCGCAGGTCGCATGTGAGGGGGAGGAGCTTCGTGGTTTTTTGTGAGGTGGGCCCTCCATGATAAGAACCAAAGAGTGATAATAGGAGGATGAAATGCATTCAACACAAGACTGCTACATAATAATACACAAGAAATGCCATTCCAAAGAACATCAGGTCATTGCTATTCTTTTGATGAAAATCTTCTTCCTGCAAGATAATTTTAATTTTTTATTAATTTAAAACTGTTAAAATATAATTTTAAAATATTTCTCTTTAAAGTTGAAAGTATTTTCATAGAAAAGAGTTTTTATTTTAATTGATCAATGATCATTTATATGTAAAAATTAAATAACTGAAGTAAATCTTGCAAATTATAATTGGCTTGTAATATCATTTAGTGAATCTCAGTCTTTACATACAACATTATGCAACTTAGCATGACTTGTTGAAATTTAAAAATATTTCTTTAAACTTTTGCAAAACATTTTCAAATTGTTTGTAATAAAATAGCGAATGTTAAGTATGGAAACCAAAAATATTAAATAATTCTTGCTAAAATACACAAAAAACAATACCAAATATAGCAAAACCAATGTCAGTGTTACATCAGCTGTACATGTTTATAGTTACATGGTATTGGTCACACATGTTGTTAACATCATTGGGCAAATTACAATGCGAGCCTATACTTCAAGTGATCAATAACAAATACACAATTTAATAACAGGAGGCAAACAAATTCATATAAACCAGAAAATGTTATGCAAAAGTTAAGGTCTCAAAACAATTTTAACTTTGTAAGAGTGTTAAATAGAATTTAAATGACAACATCCTTCAGTGCCTTAAAACTTCAATCTGCAATAATTAAGTACAGTTACTGCTGTTTGCATTTGAACAAAGTGTGCCATCTTTATTGACATCCATACACTTTAAGGAGTGCATTGAATGTTTTTTTTTGTTTGGGTTTGTTAACATTTCAAGTGACACCTGGTGTTTGAGAGATAACATAAAAAGTGTTTGTTTTATTTTTTGTTTGACAATAGCAATGTAGTAACTGATCTTCAAGTTAAGATGCTTAAGGCACCTAAGACACCAAAATATAAAAACAATTATTAAGGAAAGGGATAGTCTTACAAACACAAGAACAAATCAAATGACAGACATGTGCTTCTGTATAAAACCTATATTTGAATTGAGCAACAACAAACATTTCATAACTAGTTGTGTACCGTGGATCGATAGTTTCACAGCATTCGCGATAATAGTTTTAAATCCCAACACCAGCAAATCATGCCCGACGTGTACACATTAGCAGGCAGTACTCAGTACATAACTTCACAGAAAAACAGTTTTCGTTTCATTAGAAATTCATGTTACAGGTAGCACAGCTTAACTAATTAGGTCATTATTCAACGGGGAGAATAATGTCTACATTTAAGTGCCATAAATTAAAGACATGTTAAGTCTCGGCAGTCGGGAGAGGGAAACTTTGACGTGTCTTAGTAGTTTCAATCGAGCACCGCTTTCTGTGCAGGGCATCTTTGGAATCATTTAATAAAAAGTTTCTCTTGAGAAGAGATGCTGAGAAAAAGATTATCAGAAAAATACTTATTGACTACGTGAAAGTGCAAGGAGATTTTTCTCTTCACATTTTTTCAAAAATAAAAGATTAATCACAGACAACAACAAAATACATAGAAACCCAACTCAAGGAAAGCTTGGCACATTCTCAGTGATCAATCTAATCTCTTATCTTTCACCATGCAAGTCATGGAGGCCAACTAATGAGTTATTTAATTAAAGAGTTTTTCTTCTTTCAAGAACTAGCAAGGATCACTTTCCACAAGAATTATTGTGAAACAAAACATGCAGGTGACAATAGGTTTTAAGCCTGTCAAATGAGAGTTAAATCCAATCAATAACTCTTGACAAGACAATAGTGAAAGCAAGTGTTCAGGACATCCAACTTTGAGTTAAGCTATGACAACCATGTGATTCTACTTTCTACGAACCAGAAAGTTACACAACATTAAAGCAAAGAAATAAAACAAAACTAGGAAATCAATTACAAAAAATAGTTGTGTACATTTCAAGATGATACCAGATTCATTTCATGAAAGTTACACTGCTCCTAAGGTGCACGTAAAAACTGCCAAGAAAGTTTAATCAGGCCTAGAAGTGAAGCAGTTCGTGACAGCTCTTGAAAAAGTTTAAGGAATAATGTTAAAGGTAAGAGCTGGCAGGCAGGTAATGGGGTTCGGCACTTAACCAATTAAATAACTTAAAAGTGTTAACACGACGTAACCATCTCTGCGACTTTCAACAAAGTTTTCAAAATTTTCAAATACGTATCAACTCAGAATATAAAATCATAAGAATCATCGAAAGCAATCAACAACAGCCATGCTCATCACACATTTCTTAGAAAAAGTGAAATTGCACAAGCAAGGTAAACAATGCTCAAAAATCACAGACTTCTGAAGATAATGCAGGTTATTTATCATCAAAGATGCTTTTTTGTATCAAATATCAAAAATCGAATGCTCTCAAAGGGCAGAAGAGCAACTAGTAAAGTCCAGTAAGGTGTGTTTGTTAAAGGACAATCTATTATCAAAACAAACCATCCCAAATGCAAATACCTTCTTTAGTCCATTTTTATTACAATCTTTCATCTCAGAAAACAATGCCGAGATTTCAAGCGAGGAAACTAGGTAATTGCTTGTTTAGGCGATCATTTATCTGAACCTATTTTTGCAACCGGCAACTGGCTCGCAAACTGAGACCAGGTTCATGCAATCCTAACAAGTTGTTGGCCCAACTAACACCAGCCGTTACCGGACCGGTCGAAAGCTTTATCAATGGCGATAATAATCTCAACAATGGAAAAAACGACAACGTACAAAAGTTTAAATGATACAAATATATGCAAAACATAGAGATATATGGTCCGCCATGACAGCTCACCTCTTTGACTGGCGGATGCAAAAACGAATAGCAAACAACAAAAATTAGATAAAACTTTTTCGACGCCGGCAATTAGAAATTCTAGAATGGAAGAATGACTCCCTCAGTATCAAACATCGGTATCAAGATGGCGGAATTGTGTTGCAAACTAGAGCAGCTTCCGGGCGGTGCTCGTATAATTTATTCATATTAATTAGGTCACGTGTAAGATGCACTCTCGCCTCCTATTGGTTGAGCGTTTGCTGTTATTTTAATTATTCATGTTTCGGCCTTTAACGACTAGCTACTGGCGGAGAGCTAAGAGAATATTATATACTTACAAATCTGGCCTTGCAAATTAAAAATATTTATTTTTGGCATTTAATATTTTGTAAATAATTTTAAATTATTAACTTTATAATTTGTGAAAAAAGAAAAGAAAAATAGTCTGGAACTTGACATACGCTCAGGCGAGCGCTCACTACTTCTGTGCATTCTCTTAATTTTCATTCTCTCTCATTCTGCCAGGCTAGATTGTACGCTTTTCTGTACGCAGAATACGGTCGTACACAGCTGCAATAGTAGTGGTGGTAGTAATGGTTATGATAATGGTAGTCCTAATTATCGTAGTCATGGAGATCACAGGGATGTTAAATAAAAAACTCAACTTTAGAATTATTAAACGACAATTTCAAATTTATTTTCGGTTAACGAAATATGTCTGAGCGTCGGAAGTCGAAAATCGACGACGCACTTATTAATAAAAACAAAGGAGCATTTTAAATATTTTCAGTATCTTATTTTTAGCTCAGACAAGATGGAGTAGGCGGAGGAATAGAACCTCCTTAATGGAGACAAGAGTTGCATTGAAAATCGTGCTTCCACACTCGAGCTCCCATAACAATTGACTGTTCATGCCAGCGTCATCTTCACCGATTAAAATTAAGCCATAATGTTTATTAGGCAACATCATTTAATATTTACATCTGTTACCGATATTAGTTATTTTGACTAATAATAATGCTATTAATAATGATAATAACAATAACACTAATGATGGTGATGATAATATCATTAATGGTCATCATCATCTTCATTAACATTATCGTTGATATAACTCTGTTATCAGTAAGCTGCCAATAAAAGCTAAGATCCTAGTTTCCGCATCGCCAGCTACTTGAGGTTGTAATGATTAAAACATTTCATCCACAAAATTCGACAAAACAAAAAATAAATAACTGACTTTGGTTATCATAAAAATTTATACATTTATACAATTTAGAAACACCATATAGTTCTTTAAGTAATTATTTTATGAGTATCCATCCATTCTGTAAATCCACCCATGGACAATAAAAAATATTAGTAATCACCAGCATCTCTTGTTAAATTTTAAATAGCATTAAAAATGATTTATATAAACTATTATTAATATATAAATAGCAGTACAAGTTGTCATCGATAATTATACTAATTCACAATATTTCTGGGACCACAAGATTTTTTTCATTAGGAATTTAGCAACGCTTTCATTACCTAGTCTCAATCATTTATTTAACAAAATGTCCAAATGGACATCAAATAATGGCATCCAAATAAAGAAAAATCGAAGAAACTCGAAGAAGACTTTGAATACAGTCAAATCTCGGTACTATGCCAACTCGCTACTATGCCACTCTCGTTATTATACCACTTTTGCTCGGTCCCGACAAAATTCAATACAAAATAAATTTATTATGCCACCCCCTACTCTCGCTACTATGCCACTATTGTGTGACTGTTAAAAGGCACGAGTCGTGAAAAAGTCTGTATTTCTGAGCAGTGTTCGATTATTTAAAATAATCTAATGACTGTATATATACATTTACCCATCACTAAAATAAATTAATTGAATTTTATTTTAAAATTTATTTTAAAATCTAGAGGATTGTTATTCTTTGATTGGTTCTAGAACCTTTCTCTTTCAATCAGTCGTTCTTTTGTTATTTTTCTTCAAATTCCACCCGTAATGTCAGCTCAGAATATATTTTTGAGAGATTTGGAAGAGCTTAAAAAATAAATCCGTTTTTTAAGAATAAAGGCGTTTTTATTTGAGAAAATAAGACCGCTTTTACAAACCCTCGCTACTATGCCACTTTTGCTCGGTCCCAACAGATGGCATAGTAACGAGATTTGACTGTATCTTGATACAGAGAAATTCACCAAACACTTCTCATTGGAGGTTAACGTGGCATCGATGACCAGGGCCGTTTTGGTAGAGTGCTTAGGGGACCAGAAATATTTGGAGTCCGCCAGGATTTGAAAATTTTTTTTCTTACCAAATTGGCATAATATGGGGATCCGTTTAGGGTCAACATTTCTCTCGGTGGCCCTGATGGCAACCAAAAAATATCTAAAAGCTGTTGTAGAGACTCTTTTTGTGCACAAGAATGGGATTTGAAATTTCTGGATTAAGAAATGAAATGAAGAACAATATTCGCGCCTCAGAAACTACTTTGTCTTTAAAAGTTAGAAATTATGAAAAGGAATTTTCAGCAATTTTTTTAAAACATCGACCATTCAATCAACTACTTAATGAAAGTAAATGAAAAATAGGTTAATAGTTTGAAAATTATAAGTTTAAATACAAAAATTATGTTATGAAACAACATAATGCCTAATAGCGATAACAAATTACGTACGACGATCTACATTACTTTGATAACAATAATATATTATAATAATAGAAATGAAAATAAATTGGAGTTAATAAATGATATTTAAAAATAAAATACAATAATTATTAATTTCAACAATAAACGTTATGCTGATCGATCTTTTCCTCATCCAAACGCTGACCAAATCCATCTCATTGTAATAATATCATCGCAATAATGTCATTTTAATATCATCTTTGTAATATTGTCATTCCCATGGCTAAGTTGAGACGCGAACTAGAGATCTCTGAGCTCAAAGTAGGTATTGATGCAAATTATAAATTATAAAAATACTGGAAATTTAGTATTACATATTTTCTTAACCATAACAACGCATCATTTATGTAGATTAAGCATCGTGAAATTATTAACTTAATTCTCTCATAATATTTTACAATTGCGCCATTTAGACTAAGGTGGTTTGAATTTAAAACGTGAGAGACGATCAACAACCATTTATATAGCGCAACATTCCTAATGCGCTTGTAGCGGTGCAGTTTGATTCGATTGTTTCTTTAATGTAAATGTTTGTTTAAACCTTGGTTTCTTGTTCTAAATATATTTCTGGTGTTCTATATATAATTCTCCAGGAATTTCCAGCAATTAGAAAACGATTCGAGTGTGGATTTTTGGTTTCGTTTCAGCCTCTCTAAAAGAAAAATTGATTGACGAACAACTATAATTACGAGCAACATAAATTATGAATCAACAAATAATTATGCATCATAATTATCTTCCTCTCATTGGCAAATGGCGCAGTTAACAACTTTGACCAATGAAATCTTTCTCTCACTGATAGAAATCACGATCTCATCAATACGTTTACCTCTCTCCACATCTCATCAGCATCTCCTTGTTTTCTGTCTTTAACTTCCCCGCTTATCCAGGCTCCGATATTTGCCGTCCATATTGAATAAATTATGGATAAGATCGATGCCTACCTTTCACCTGTATCATATTTTATGCTCATTTACGCTCATTTGCCTATGCAACGTAGTTTGTGTCTTCCTTATTCAAATATTCGTAATTATTATGCAGTCTTTCTCTAAAGCAGCATTTGATGAACATTTTTTTATTGAAAACAACTTTAACAACTTGATACCTCTGCTATTATATATATATATATCTGCTATTATATATATATTATATCCCAATGTATTTCATTCACGTGGGTGATGTGTTATCTCACATGCTTATGACCTTGTACGTGATATATGGTCACGTACGTAGCGCAGATCAATCAATCGATGAGTACGTTTCGTTTCGAGTCTATTTTTAGAAACCCACTTGCACTTAATCTGGGAATCTGTTAGGAAATCGTCGCAGTTAGAAAAATTTGCTTATCATTTCGACAACAACAACAACAACAACAACAACGAAGACGACGATGATGATGACGACGACAACAACGACGATGACGACAACAGTAGCAACTGCACCTATTTGATAGACTCGAAAGAGAGCTTCGCCTTAGGAAGGTCGTCCGTGCCTGGCCTGGGATTGGGTGGAAGTTTTGGGGGAAAAATGAGTTGAAAGTCGGAAGGGGAGATTTCGTGAATGAGGCCGATTCACAGTCTTCATCGTTATTATTATTATTATTATTATTATTATTATTATTATTATTATTATTATTATTATTATTATTATTATTATTATTATTATTAGTTATTATTATTATTATTATTATTATTATTATTATTATTATTATTATTATTATTATTATTATTATTATTATTATTATTATTATTATTATTATTATTATTATATTATTATTATTATATTATTATTATTATTATTATATTATTATTATTATTATTATCATTATCATTATCATTATCATTATCATTATCATTATCATTATCATTATCATTATTATTGTTATTATTATTTAACTTGTGGTAATTAGCTCTCTTTCTACTCTTCATCATCATCATCATCATCATCATCATCACTTCATACCAACGTCATCGTCGTCATCACCGCCTTTGAGAAGGCACGCAAGTCAGGGTAGTTGAGACGATGCATATTCATCGCATGCAAATGAGCACCGAAGTGTCGCCCGCTAGACAACACGTGCTTGTATATTTCCGAACCCTTGACACTGTTTGTCATCGCCAACGTCATCTTCGTAGTAGCATTGTCATCATTATCATCAACTTAATCATCATAATCATCATCGTCATCGTCATCGTCATGATCATCATCACCATCATCATCATAATCACTATCATTATTATCATCGTCATTGACGTAATCGTTTTATGATTATGATGTCAGATTGACTTCAAATGTTGGGAGTCAATTTACATGTTTTTGTCTGCTTCTGAATTTCTCTCTGCCCAAATGGTCATAAATAAATTATAATTACAATATTAAATATATACCATCGTAATTATATTTTAATTATATAATTAAATATTTTATATAATTATATTTAAGTATTTTAATAATTATAGTTGTTATTATTATAATATAACTATAGTTTCTCCTGAATTTGTCGTCATATAAAAATTATAATTATAAAATGTTATTAAATAATCAAACGTGTAATTATTTCTGATAATCATTGCGCATTGAATTTAACTGTAATTTCACGATTACAAGAATCATTTAAAAACCTATAGGATATAGTATCACACTTATATTAAACACTTATATTATGTTATAATAGCATTCATTAAAATTATATTTGATTATAATGCTTACAAAATAATCTTTATTGTTAGGATTATGTTAATAAATAATAATAATAATAATAATAATAATATAATAATAATAATAATAATAATAATATAATAATAATAATATAATAATAATAATTAATAATAATAATAATAATAATAATAATAATAAAATAATAATAATAAAATAATAATAATAATAATAATAATAATAATAATAATAATAATAATAATAATAATAATACTAATAATAATAATAATAATAATAATATAATAATAATAATAATAATAATATAATAATAATAATAATAATAATAATAATAATAATTACTTTTTCATTCATACATTGATTTATAATATTATAAATTAGTATTTATTGCTTCTTCGAGTATCGCACGAGCACCTGCCACTCTGGCGAACAACATGTTTTATAAACATCATTATACAACATTAGATACATCATTATACAACATTATACAACATTAGATACATCATTATACAACATTAGATACATCATTATACAACATTAGATACATCATTACACAACATTAGATACAACATTAGATACATCATTATACAACATTAGATACAACATTAGATACATCATTCGTCCGCATCAGGAAGAGACGGAATAAAACCTTCACCTTGTTTTGTTAACAAAGCTCCCCACAACTCCTCACATCTCCCCACTGGTCCCCTAAATGTTCGTATCTCAGTGTGATCAGTTTGTTCCATGTTCAAATGTTGATTACTTAAAAGTTGCTACGTAATTTTATTTTTAAATTATTATTATTGACGATGGTTTGTGCTGGTAATTAATTGATATTAATGTGAGTATTGATGATTTTGGTTGTTATAATATTACATTACATAATTTATTATTTTAAGGTTTTTTACATCTAGTATATATTAATTAGAAAGTTGAGTCTAATAGAATTATTAAAAAATATTATTATTATTGTACTCTTTAAAACTTTTTATATGTCGGTAAAAACATTTCAGCATTTTAATGTAATTTTAATTACTTACATTTTTTATCATTTATGCAAGGATAAGTTAATTTCAATTAGAATTTCCCACATTCAGTCAAGCCTGCATTGGTTCTGAATTGTTATTGGTTTATTGGAAGAAGTTCGACCCACTTAAAAGGCATCTCATTGGCCTGTTTCAAGCACGCTAATTGCACGTCCTTTCTTCCATCTTGAACAACATTTATTTTTCTTCTCCAAACTTTCTCTCAACAGCAACTACAGCAAATGGCGCTTCAATTTTACGCAATAAGGTTTCTAAATAGGTCAAGTTACACTCATGACCTCTATTAATATGACCTGATTTAATAATTAATGGATAATGATAATATTTGATGAAGTTGATCCTTGAAAATTTACTTGAGAATTTTATTGAAGCCACATTTAATAAGTGATATCTTGCTGCCTGTATTCCTAAGCAAACCAATTCTAAGCATTCTAGTTTTCGCACATAATATTAGTAATCAATATTAAGCATTATTTAATAACTAATTATAATAACAACAATAATAGCGTAATAATTACAAATTTAATAAAAATTATTACAATAAATAAAAATAATAATTATGATCAGCTATCATCATCATCATCATCATCATCATCATCATCATCATCAAGGTCGTATTACAACACTGTAACTTCTTTGGATGCGATGGATTGTTGAACGTACGATCATCGTACGCAACAAGAATACGTGCCTGGAGCTTCGAGTCTGGAGAAATGGAAGGATGAAACGGAAAGGACATGAAAAGATGTAAGGAGAAGTACAGAGTAATACTCACAGATACAGAGCAGTACATGGTTATACTCAGAGATACTGAGACGTACAAAGACATGTACAACAAAGACCGAATGACTCCATGTTTTCCGGCCTATAATTTCCGTCGCGTGTCACGGTGCTAGGAAATTGAGTTCTACCTTACGATTCCTGGTTCGAGTCCAGGCTCGGTCCGCTAACCAGAAAGTAACAAATTTATACCCATGATGATGATGCTTAAGATAGTGGTGATGATGGTGACGAAGGCGACGATGATTATTCCAGTATTACTGCAGTGTTTGTTAATAATTTTTATATCAGAGACCTATTAACCTAATTTGTTATTCGTGCAGAAATAATGAACGCCATCCTAACAACGAGTCAAGTAATGAACGAATAAAATCAAAAGACATTCCATTCACTTCTGAACACTTTCTCAGGATGTTATGAAATTCATTCATGCCTCAATTTCAGTGAACTTTGTTTCTCAGTGACCGTAGGTTGACATTATTCGCTGTGATTGGTTCAGAAAGTAATCAAAGTAATGCGTGACTTTAAAAATTCAAAAATTAATAAATACTCGCTCGCTCGCTCACTCACTCACTCACTCACTCACTCACTCACTCACTCACTCACTCACTCACTCACTCACTCACTCACTCACTCACTCACTCACTCACTCACTCACTCACTCACTCACTCACTCACTCACTCACTCACTCACTCACTCACTCACTCACTCACTCACTCACTCACTCACTCACTCACTCACTCACTCACTCACTCACTCACTCACTCACTCACTCACTCACTCACTCACCACTCACTCACTCACTCACTCACTCACTCACTCACTCACTCACTCACTCACTCACTCACTCACTCACTCACTCACTCACTCACTCACTCACTCACTCACACTCACTCACTCACTCACTCACACTCACTCACTCACCTCACTCACTCACTCACTCACTCACTCACTCACTCACTCACTCACTCACTCACTCACTCATCACTCACTCACTCACTCACTCACTCACTCACTCACTCACTCACTCACTCACTCACTCACTCACTCACTCACTCACTCACTCACTCACTCACTCACTCACTCACTCACTCACTCACTCACTCACTCACTCACTCACTCACTCACTCACTCACTCACTCACTCACTCACTCACTCACTCACTCACTCACTCACTCACTCACTCACTCACTCACTCACTCACTCACTCACTCACTCACTCACTCACTCACTCACTCACTCACTCACTCACTCACTCACTCACTCACTCACTCACTCACTCACTCACACTCACTCACTCACTCACTCACTCACTCACTCACTCACTCACTCACTCACTCACTCGCAGGAATGGCTGGGAGGCACAGGTTGCGATTTCCTCACGTTGTTTCAGCAGATGTGCAGCTGCTAGCAGATCTGATCAATACCTTTAGGAGATTCTTGTCATCCGCTGTGTCATCCCTCCCTCCTCTATGCTTTGCTTCAACCTATTCATCCATCCATCCATCCATCCATCCATCCATCCATCCGTCCGTCCGTCCATCCATCTGTCCGTCCGTCCATCCATCTGTCCGTCCGTCCATCAATCCGTCCATCCATCCATTCATCCATCCGTCCATCCATCCATCTGTCCGTCCGTCCATCAATCCGTCCATCCATCCATTCATCCATCCGTCCATCCATCCATCTGTCCGTCCGTCCGTCTGTCCATCCATCCTTTGATCCCATCAGCCATCCATCTTTGGAGCCATTAATATCACCTCCAATTTCTCATCACTCAAAGTTGGTGTAAAATCGTAAAATTATTTCTAAAATTAATATCCACTGCCATCATCCAAACTATTACCATCACTTGCACCAAAACTATTACCATCACCTGAGCTGAAACTATTACCGTGCCACCTACAAAACGCCGTCGAGGAGATCATTATCAATGCTGTGTCGGGCTAATACTCTCACTGGATCACCGGGTCATCCTGTCTCTCTCTCTGCTTTTCATCGTCTCTCCTTTTTGTTCTGCCCAGTGATGATCATGGCTTGCTCTTCAACAGTCCGTCATGCTCGGCAGGTGCGAGTATGATGACGATGACGTCGACGATGTCATGCAACAATCTTAGTCGTATTGTAATTACATGCTTGTAGTCACAAGAACAACAGTGATAATAAAAAAATCTATGGCGATGACGATAAAACTGTTAAGGTGAGACAACGATAATAATATTGAAGGTGATGATAACGATGTCGATTCCAGTGATGACGAGGACTTCGATGAGGAAACATCTTCTAGAAATCACGTGACTCAGATGCGTGGACAGTCGTAAACGTGTGGATTATTTTAGAATCAAACATTAACCGCCAGATTTCACATTCACATTTCACATCCCTGAATGGACGAATTGGCGGGCACTGAGACCATTATGGTCGTGGTTCAAATCCCAATCGTGGTATGATTTGAAGGGCATTTTAAGGGTTTGGTAAGCAGAGAATCAATGAGACAAATTTGATTCTTTAACAGATTAAACAAATAAAAAAAAATATCTTCTTAAATGTAGACTACTAAAATTTTTTAAAACATACAACATTTATAAATTGTTGTTGAATTTAGCTGTTAATTAAACAATAATATATAATACTTATGTATACGTAACTATTTATCAAATTGCTAGTGTTATTGTTTTTTACGTGTTATTTTGGAATTATCAATCAATTTTATTTTATACAAGCATACCGTAATACGTAAATTGGGGTACAAGTTATTAATTATGTGCAAATAATTTATTGTTGAGAAATGAGAGATCTGTCAAAAGACAATGTTCTCGCGTGGTGTGCAATTGCATTTTAAACGATGACCTCGTTTGTAATTAAAAATAATTCTAATTAAATCAGAATTCATGTGAACTTCAAGTAATAAATATAGCCGTCACAAAACAGACACATTTGTAAAATCGCGTGCTTCAGTTCTTTGTCACGTTTTTCAATATTTCATTTCGACTTTTGAACATAAATTTATTACTTAAATTCAATTTTACGTGCGATCCACGAGACAAAAGGAAACTTCATAATTACAGAGTTATTCGAGCCAAGATGCAGCTGCATGTTTGCTATTTTTTGAAGTTTTCAATGTTTGTTTCTGAACTTTGAAAAAGATCTGAGGAAATTTGCGGCACAAAAAATTAAAATAATAACAATTAATTCTTTGTTTAATCATGCCTTTGACTGGTTTGTTGTATAAATAAATTTGGATTAAAAAAGTTAACACAAATTATAAAGCGTCTTAACTTATGAAAATACATTAACCACTTTCAATTGCTGAAAGCTTAATATAATTATTATTGATGTTTATAAAATAACAAAATTAAATAATTTGGTTTAATTAAAACTTAAAAAATTAAACAAATAACAGCAAGAGAAAAACCTACAAATGAAAAATTATCCATCTACCGAATGAAATATAATTTTCAAGACTGATTAATTACTATCTTCCCACGAAGTATCATGAAAACAGATCCAAAGATGTTTCCATTTAAGATGCAAAGACATATTAAACAAACAACAACAACAATACTTTTTAGTTTAGCTTACAAGAAATGGCAGGTAATACCATTAGCCAGAAGCAGTGGCATACCAAGGAGGTTCGGCATGGGCTGTCGCCGGGCGGCAAGTGCCAAAGGGCATTTTGATGAAGGTATGTAAAAAATAAAAATAGAAAAAACGGCACTCTTCAGTGTTTTACTGTGTCCATTGAAGAGTCAGATTACAGCAAGTTCATGATCTTGCAAGCAAATACGCCTTTCACATACCGTCAAATCCGCTTGACGATAAGTGTTTTGGTATAGTTGATAATGATTTATAGAGAAAAAAGGAGTTCTTTGGCGAAACTAAGAGATTGAAGTACTTTGTGGAAGCTTCAGGAAACGATAAAATCGATGGACCTCTTCAACTTTTGAGCTTCGTACAGATACCTACTTGGGGATTCTGCCCCTAATACCGTGATTTTGATCTGCGTAACTTTCTAGCTATTCCCGGGTTATTAGCCAGATGAGAGCGCTCTTTCTCCAAACTTAAGTTAATAAAAAACTTTCTTCGATCATCGATGACCAGTCAAGGCCTAGAGACTAAAGAGAGGGAACTTGCCGATGGACTGAATTTTGTAACTTACAAAAAAAATTCGTAAAAACTGGGGAGTTTGTAAATTTTTAATCGATTTGATTGTAAAAATATTTGAAAGCTTTTCGAAAACCTGAAGGTTAGCGTATTATTAACGGTCAAGAAGGGGAGGGGCTGGAAATCTTATGACCGCCCCGGGTAGCAAGAACAGTTGGTTGATATTTCACTGGCCAAAAGCCTCGAGACATATCTCGACACAACGACGACGATGATGAATGATGATGACAAAATTAAATTCATTCCAGTAAGCCAAATGTCCACAACTTAAAGAAGGGAGTCTGTCTGTCAAATGATGAACGATTTATGCACTTGATAAGAGGTCATCGGAAGATGAACGTAAGATCTCTGCGTGTTCAAACCTGTCAAACCTGACTTGCTATGACGACAATCGATTCTTGTGGCTAAAACTTCAGGATTTCAAACATTTTATCATTTCTCTTGATTCCTTTTGTTTGAGAAAGATTATCATCGATTATCGTCTATTGCTCTTTTCCCAGTATCATTATAAATTCAATTTTTGTCATAGAATAGCTAAATATTTGCATGGAATCTAAAGGACCTAAAATATCAAATCATTAAGAAAAATGCCATTTTCCAACCAAAAACTGATTTTCCAATTTTTGAATACTAAGCCCTATCAGAGGAATATCCACAATTATTATGCTAATCGTCAGCAAATTCGAAAAAGCCTTCCAAAAAACGTTTCACCATTCATCTCGAAGATTCTCGATAATGCACCAACGCATGAGATTCTGGAAAATAAAACCTAAGAGTAGGAAACGTATCTCCTCAAACACAGAATTATTCCAAAATATCATTAAAGAATAATAATTATTCAAGAATTATTGTTCGTCCTGGTATATAATGCGAATGCAGTTTCTAGCGACGAAAGGCAATATGGTGACCTATTCTGCTTTCTTCGTGATTTTGCTGAGCCATCAATGTTTTTCAGTTTCAATGACTCGATTTACGTCAAGTGAGCCACCAAATGTCGACGTTTTGGACCTCTATTACGAATTTCTTGCTTCCAATTCTGGCGAAGTGAACCTAACAATGTCAGTTTTTGGCATTACAACTTCGGCGCAGTGTTCGCTCGCGTGTTCAGTCAACACCAACTTCAAATGCGTTGCTTTTGCTTACGATTCAAGAAAAAGATCGTGTCACATGTTTTCCATGCTGGTCTCAGAAAATAGAATCTTCAATAAGATATTCAGAAGAGCACCAGGTTTAGTATCTGCACAGCAACCACTAAATTGTTGGCATATTATAATTTGATTTAATTATATTATAACTATAATTTGACGTAAGTACACACAATTTGATATTAAAGTCACATTTTCATTTGCATTTATTCCTAGATTGTCCAGTTGATTTCATATACCTTAAAAATTACAACAAATGTTATCGACTGATCCAAGACAAACAATATAATTGGTCTGAAGGACGGAAAAAATGCAACGAAATGAATTCACATCTCCTCATTGTGGATGATTACAAGGAAAATGAAGCTTTAAAATATTTTTTTTCATTACCTAACGGTAACATATTGATTATCAATTTTGTGATGGTATAGATGCATGTATATTAATATAACATATTTAAAATATTTGGCTATATTATATTATAATAATATATTATATATTATATATCATATGATTTATTAAATAACGGTGACTCAATATACGGTGACGTAATATAACATAAAGCAATACTACATAACATACACAATTTACTTAACACATTGCATTAATGACGTAAAAAAAGTAATGAAAGACTAATCATCCCTGGTTTAAGACAATTTAGAATTAGAAACAATATGCTCAGGAAATTAATAATAATAATAATATAATTAATATTTACAATAATATATGTAACAATAATTTTATTATTAATATTTTAAATAATTTTTATAATAACATTGTCTTACACCAATACAGGTGTTATTAACAATCAATTTCTTTTCACTTGGACCTCAGGCATCTCGATCGCACCCAAAAAACATCTTCTTGTATGGAAACCATATCAAATGAAGGATGGGAGGGAGCCGTTTATATCAGTCAACTTTTATAAGTGGCTTCCAGGTCATCCTAGTTTTAATTCGCCCACTAGTATGTGTATCGGCATCAGCATCAGCATCAGCATCATCATCCACGTGGGTGACTATGGTGTGTCTGTATGCAATTTACAAACGTGCATTCTTTGTGAAGTTGATATTTGAGAAGAACTGGTCATGGACCAAACGTGTCCAAATCATACAAAGATACATTCTAACGATGTCTGATATATGATTTTTTCAAAATATAAAAATAAAGCAAAACCTTTTGTTAACTTGAAAAATATTATAAACGGTCACATATTTAAAGAAAAAACGAATGCAAACTTGATTTTATTTCTAAATCAAACGATGATATGAAAAATAAATAAATGTGTTAACAATTTCCGATTGTCGATTTCAAATTTTATAATAAATAATTTTTCGCCTTTTCCAAATTTCTTTTGAACAAATATTTTTTGTTCTTTCATGAACTCTCGGCTTCTTTATTGTAGTTGTTGTTGTTGCTGCAGTTCTAAATGAGGATGTAATTTTTTTTGAATAATAAAGGTTCACCAAATTGTTATTATTTTTATATTCTACTTAAATTCAGCTTGTCGATTAATTTAAACTTAATTATTAAAATAATGCCGTAAGACCATTTAGAAGCACAGCAACTCACAAGGTTGTTTGGAGATGCAAACTTCGCAATCGTTTTCATCAGTTTCGAATCCATGAGGACAGTAAGAAGGTGGAAGTTGAAGTCCTCACAATCTGATGTAAAATAAAAAGGGTTACCGTGAATTACAAAATATATATAATACGTTATAGATATCCATTTGTAAAATATGTTATTGAAGCATTATTCATCAGAAATATTAATTTGGAAAATAAATGTTATCCAATATGTTATGACACAAATTGTATAACAATCTATTATCTAATCATTGCAATCTACAATTAAATTGCTTAATTTTATGTGAATAAATAAAAGATTATTTTTCTAACTAATTTGCACCGTTCACCAAAGTATATGTTTCTTAATTTCAAACAATTATGCAATTGATGTTTTCTCTTAAAACGTCTTCCTGTTGGACTGTTGTTGTTAGTCCCTTCCGAAGTTTACTGTTTTGTTTTAGTCCATTAAATGAAAAAAGAATTAAATTAAATTCCAACATTGTTAACAGAAATTTAGGAGAAGTTTTAGTAATATTTTTTTTACATCCTAAAGGGTTCTTCGTCAGAATTTTGTTGATATTTGCTTTAAATTATTATATTATATTCATATATATATCTTAAATAAATCAATCTGATGCCTAACTGATTTTTAACTTCAAAAACTTCTCAAACGACTTTTTACTTTGTGCCACCCTTCATTGTGATCTACGAAGAGATATTTTAGGACGGGCCTTCAAGGTAATGAACCTCAAGTCCAAATCATCTCAGTTATGCAACGGACTATAATCAAATAAATAAATAAATAAAGGTAATGAACCGATCAAATAGATCCAACAAAATTCAAATGGCCCAAATATCAAATATCAAATATCAAAAATCAAATATCAAATATCAAATATCAAATATCAAATATCAAATATCAAATATCAAATAACAAATATCAAATATCAAATATCAATATAAAAAAATATCAAATTCAAAGCGTCGAGGGTTTTTCTATTTGGTGTAAAAGTGTTTCTTCATGACTTTATTGTTTTCATTAACTTTACTTCACCAACGCTTAAATTCTAAACTCTAATTTATGTTTCCGATGCTTACCAATTCAAAATGAACAAAGTTCAAATTTCAAATTTGAATGCTTTATTCTCAAAATTTCACCAAATAGCTTTCAATCAAAAATTGAAGAAAGAAATGTCAATTTGTCCAAAAGTAACAGGAATACATTTTCTCCAGCTGGAGAAGGGACAGGACTTGACTGAAATCACTCGTTTTCAGGAGCCGGGATGTCCTTCTTGCACTGACAGAGCTGGCAACCGTTCGACTCCTCGAACCCAAACTCGCACTCCATCAGGCACACAATTGGCATGCATTCTGGAATTTCTAGTCAATCAATTATAAAATTGTTAAATTATGTAATGTCAACTACAATATTAATGTAATAAATTTTTTTAAATGACACCTATTTTTAAAGAAACAGCTTAAATATAATACCAATAACTGGCTACGATTATACGTAACATTAAAAATTTTGAAGATTTTACTCTCGCATTTTCCAGTCTCAGGATTGCACAGCTCTTTTGGTTGACAGATAACCCCCTAAAAATAATTAACGAATTAAATTTATGATAATAAATAGCTACATAATATTTACATAATAGCACATAAATAACTATTTTAAGGTTAATTTATTGCCTGTCAATAAGAAAATTATGCATCAGAAATATTTAAATTAAGAAAATATTATTAAAATTTGGACTAACGTGACATGGCTCATGATGTGATGCTGGCGTAACAAAAACACAAAAGAAGGTCATTAAGAATTAATGTGAATTCTTAAACTTAATCTAAAAATACATTTGTATGTGATTAGGAAATATTTATTATATTTATAATTATTTTAATAAAGTTTTAAGAAATTATATAAAACTTATATTAGTAAGTTTATATACATAAAAACTTTAAGATTGTGTGAATATATTTCAAACGTATTTATAAAAAATTTACGTGGAAACTAAGTTTAAAACACAATTTGTTTCAAATTACCTGCCAGGTTCAGCAATCCAATGAACAACACCAAAACTGCGAGAATGATCTTCATCTTATTCTGGAATTGAATTCAAAAACAAATAAATTTCAATTGTACAATTAATATGAATTCATTAAATGTTGCTGTCTATTTTGTCTTAAGACTAAGCAGCCATCTACAAATAACTGCTAAACAAAGCAATTATTTGCACAATAGTTTCCTAACGAATTAATAAAATAATAAATCATAACAACAACAATAATAATAATAATTAACAACAGAACAAACGAATTTAATAATAATAGTAATACTACCACTACATAACAATAACTAACTGACGTGGCAAGAACTAAGAACTAACCGAGTAACTCTTAACCACAGAAAGAAACATGGCTGCCAAACTATTGAGAATATATAGCCGTTAACTCAATCAGAAAATTATTGATTTTATTGTAGAATTCACCTCTCCGCTGACATGGCGATTGAAACATGGTACACCAGGTATTTCATTGTTGAGTCATTTTGGAAATTTAAAAATTACTGATAATGATCTCGGTTTTGGAAGTGCGCAAATTACATTTTCGAAGGAAACGTTTAAAAAGTTTATTTATTAAGTAATTCACAAATATTAATTTATCATCACCATGAATATAATTCATAAATGATAATTTATCATCACCATGAATATAATTGCAGTAATTACATTTTTAAACAGTAATGTTTATAGTATTAAATTATTGAAATATATTTTTATTTAGCCGATCTTTTCAGTGCCTTTTTGAGTAACCGGATAGGACGTGAAAGCACTTCTTAATCGAACCATCATTTGTGCCCAGCCCCTAGCGGAGGGCGCTCCCTGGCGATGCGAGCTGGGTTGCGAACACGACACGTAACGACTGTTGCTTTCTCCGCCTTTCGCAGGAACCTAACCCTCTGAGTCAACTCGCATGCCGTAATAATCAACAAATCAAATATATTAATAGCACATATTTAATAATGACTAATTGTTATAATATAATTCGTTACAAAATGTATAAATTATGCACTCGCAACTTCGTAGTTAGTCGTACAATTAAAGCTTTGGAAGGGCTGTACCCTGCAAATTGATTGGAAAATCGATTTTTTTTTAATTGCACTGCTAAGAACATTTGTGATTCACTCGTGATAGCAAATACATTTTACATTTGCATGAATATAATATTTCCTGGTAATTAAACCAAAATCAAGTTTGTTGAAGTCTTTCAAGAACTGGCTTAAGTAGTTTTTATTGTTGCGACAGACGCAGGCAAAATGACACTCTTGTCAAAATAGAGCAATATTTATTTATTTATTTATTTATTTTTTAATCTTTCACATAATTTAAAAAATAATTGTAATTTAAAATTATAACCATCAGATGTGAAACTAATGCGACTTTCTTGCAGTCAGGCTAACATGATAGCATCATGCCCATCTATCTTTTTTATCCATTCTCAATTGTTTCACTACACTTTTCTAGTGTCTAAAATTAAAAGTTTTGGTCTCTAGTTTTACTTCAAAAATATGCAAATTGTTTTGCATATTTCTTATTTTTTACTTAATATTTAACAAGCACAGGTGACCTCAATCGGTAGAATGAATGGTGCAACTGTGGAGGAGCAAGTCGTGCACTCATTTCGGGCTGTTGCGAATGATTCACAAAGAGTCTGTTCAAACACCTCCATTACAAAATCGAGACATAAAATCGATAAGTTGTCTTTCTTTAAAGTTATTGGATCTTTGAATGAAACAGCATTTTGAAAACATGAACTTGATTTGTTTCTTGCTGCTGTGCTTTATCATGGCTGTCGTTTCCCTGGGTTAGTAAAACCTATTTTCTAAAAATTATACGAGATAAATATTTATTATTTCTTATAATTGTAAAATATAAACTTGATTTTATTGTCTTTTTTTAGATTTCGCAGATGCCGATATGGGCTCATTTTGTTTCCGGGTGAAAATTAATGCTCAAATCATTAGATTGACGCTCACATTTTGATTTTTTTTTAATAATAAAATTATTTATAATTCAATTTTAGCCTAATTATTTTTGAATTGTTATAGGACATTGACTGCGGTTTTTGGTTGGTGTGCAGGTGGTTCTCATGTGGTGAGTTTCAATTATGAAGAAATTCTAGATAATATGAATAATACCAATGCAATACAAACCGTAACTATGAAACATTAACGTTTTTAATATTCATTATTTATTATTATTGTTGATAACTATCTTGGTATGTCATGAATAGAATGATATTTTATTTAGAAATGCGCTTTGGGAAATAAAGAGCAATAACGAGTGACTGAACTTGATGGATCACTCCAGCTGACCCACTTCGTCACTGATATGTCGGATCTTGCTTAAAACTTTTGTTTTCTTAATTGGAAATTAATTGCAAATAAACAGGGGAAAGGGAGATATGTATTCTGTTGGTTATTTACATCTTGATTTATTTAATTAGCAACTCCAACAAACAGCACAATGAATCAAAATATGAGTCGCCAATGTGAACATTCACATAAGATGGCTAATGTGTTAAAATGAAAAACTAACAGGAAAAATAGTTAAGTAATAAATCCAGTGATGGCAGAATTCAGTAGTCACAATATAGAATGACTTAAGGTATCAACTTAAGGTCTCAATCACACAATCACATAATCACACAATCACAATCATTGAGCCTTTACCAAGTAAACCTGTTAACCTTAAACGTTTTCTTCGGATTTTATGCATAAAAGCATAGGGAAGAATTGTTAGGACAAGACCCGTTGCAGACATTACACATGACAGAATCCATTTTTATTTATCGGTAAATTTCAAAATCACAAGGTTAACCAAGCGCCGGATACTCTGACTAAAGTCTTAACTACCTTAACTGCACCATACAGTCTGTATATCACAAGTAAACATAATAAATAATGAAGATAGCATAATATTAGTAAAAAGATATTTGAATATTAAAAAGACATTTGAATATTTCCGTAAATACCGAATAATGACTGATTTTCAACGTCAAGGCAGTAAGAGGGGTCAAATTATTTTTAAAGAATATCTTTTTTATAATGCGAGAGCAACGTTACTTTATATTGCTGTCCAAAATCAATTGAACCAAAGAATTGCACTGATGACCTAGTAGCTAGCATCCCTAGCTGGAGAGGAATAAAGTAAAAACAACGCGTTGAAGGAGTTTAGGCTTGGCATCTCAGCTGATGGTTTTCGTTTTTTGGTTTGCGATGTCAAGGGTGGATTTAAAACACTTTGGCTGGGGAACCACACACTGGAACAAGTGGGCGGATTTAGAAGGTGGGGTACAGCTATTAAAATTTTCGTCGAAAGTGGTAAATTATTTAATCGATATTTTTATTTTATAATAGATTTACTTAATTTTTCTTATACTTTCCAAATAACATGGCCCTCTGGCCCCACCCTAAATCCGTCCTTGTGCGTTGTCGTTCGATTAAAATTACAAACACGTCTTACGCTTCACACTTTTCGAAGGGTAAAACCAAAAACTAACTCCTCTGCTACACTTTAAGTGCATGATAATATTACTGCATTACATTGTCTTATAAAAGCTAAAACTCGTGGTGTGAGGTCTCCCTTGGAAAAAGTTGAAATGACGTCACTAGCTGTGTCCGGGTTTTTATCTTCATCATTCTTTTCCGATCATAATCAGGCGATTAACGTATAATTTTGCTTTTATATTGTAAAATTAATTACCTAACATCAATTTACATATTACATTATACAACATACGTTGTCTAAATTTTTTCATTATAAAAAGAACTAGCGTTTTTCCCCATGTACATACTCTAGAATTTGTAAGCATGTTGCGATAAGGGGTCTTTTGCTAACCATTCAAAATACCTCTACAAAAACGCAAATTTAAATATTTAACATAACAACATACATAAATATTTTTATTTTAATATCCTGAAAATATCAATATATTTTACATGCTAAATGAATAGATTCTTAATATCCAGATTAAAAGTGCGTGTGTAAACAGATTGCGAGACGAGCGCATTGTTTCGTGGAGTGAGAATGTTTTTAGAGTTTGCAAGAGGATGCTATAATGTGAATACAATGATATAAAATGTCTGCAGTACTAATATTTTAATAATAATAAGTAATATTATGACACGTAACTCTTGTTTCTTGCTCAGTTCTCAACTTGTGATTTTTGATAAAATGGGCATTGCACAAAGTCCATGATTATTGTACATGGCAGAGTTCACTGACGATTCGCTGACCCTTCTTTCAAAGAATGGGTCTTCGTTTTGCATTAGTCGCTCGATATTTTTGCAGAAAAGCGCTTATTACAAAGCACTCGTAGCGAGTGGAATGAAAGATTCTATAAGCAAAGTACTACAATTTGATTTGTTGCCTGAAGCTTCGTTGGCAGAACTCTCCAACTACTTTAAACTTAGTTTCGATCCTGGCAACAGTGCAAATGACGATGAGGAGACATCTTTTGATGTATATGCTGGATTAGAGGCGGCATCATATTTACAAATTGATGAAATGATGGACAAGTATTCTAATCTGCTCGTAAGCAGTTTAAATCCATCGACATGGTTGCAAGCTCTTGATTTGTGTCAGAGTTATGGTCTTTCAGAGGCTGTTAAGAAAGTTTTAAATTACGTTTGTATTAATTTTCAAGCCTGCTGCAACGAAGAAGATTTTCTTAGCTTAAATGAAGATCAAATTGAATTTATTTTAAAATCTGATGATACTTCTGCAGTTGGTGAAGTAGTCATATTTGATGCAGCTCTTAAGTGGCTTATGCATGAGCCATCCAGGTTTGAATTGGCTCCAATGCTTTTGGAGAACGTTAGATTTGAATTGATGGATAATAGTGAATTAGAAGAAAGCAAGACTTTATTGAATTCCATTAACCTTGACCCTGGCATTATCACCGTAACTTCTTGCCATTTGAGGTTGAGGTGTGCCTCAAAAACCATTGTAGCTTTGGGAGGATTTACCAAAAAGGTGAGAAAATTTCAGATTTGTTAAAGGTCACGAAACAACCTTGACCCAAATTTTGAAAAACCCTCATTAATTTTCCTCGAGGAATTTAGCACCAATCGGTTCCAAATATTGTCGACTTCTGAACTCGAGCAGCCACTGGAAGCTCGAAGCAAAGAAATTCGGGAAACAAATACGAGTTTGTCGTCCGCCATTTGCTTCAGATCCAACCAGAAGTGTAGGCTGCCTCAGACTTTGTGCGAACACGGAGCTTGCGTTGTCAACGGACTTCTCTACATTGCTGGTGGTCAGGTTCTTTATCACGACAGTGGACGCTTTACGACCAACACAGTTTACGTCTTCAATCCTGTGACCCAAGTATGGTCTGCTGTGAGTTACCATCTTTGATAAGTAAATGAGTTATAAGTAATAGGTAGAATCTGCTTTATCCATTGTTGTTACAACAAATAATAACTAAGAATTAACACTTGAAGTTATGAAATTAGATCTCCAGAATTTTAGGTTTATAATAATTCATACCTCTCTAGGTATCGATAAATTGTTGATGCAAATTGTTGAAACAAATTTCAATGAACAGTGCTCGAACATGAATGTGCCTCGAAGTCTGTTTTATTTTGGGGAGTTGGACGGCTTGGTTTATGCCGTTTCAGGGTGCACGGCCTCCAATGCCGACACGTACACTGCCGAGAGGTACCTGCCCGGACAGGATTCCTGGGAAATGATAGCCCCTTTGGAAGTCAGGGTCCATGAGCTTGCAGGTGGATTTAAAAGACGTTTTTTGTTAATTGATCTTGGTGACCAAAGCAGTTTGTTATTTGACTGTTACCTGTGAAATAAACATATACATATTTGTGTGTACAATTTTTCTGTATTAGCAAGGATTGAATACACAATAAAGCATTATTATTATTTTGTTATAGAGTAATTCATGCGCTTAATATTATACAATAGTAATAATGTTATTATTGTTTCACTAGTTGATATTAATACATTTTATTCGGAGGACATATTGTTTCATTGAATCTTATAAAATCTCCAATTGATCTTCATTTGTTTTGTCAGGATGCAGCCATGGTGGATACATATATGTGAGCGGTGGTTTCAGAGGCCCTGCCCTAGGGCATGTTGATCTCGTCTGGAGATTTGAACCCGACATCGGCAGATGGACAAAGAGAGCACCTATGTTGAAACCCAGGAGTTATCATGCCATGGTTGTGGTCCCACAAAAGCTGTTTGTAATGGGTGGAGTGTGCTATCTTGCAGATGATAGATTCGAAGACATTTTGGTATGATGTTATTGAATATTCATTGAAAAATTTACCGACATAATTTGCAATTTTTATTACCAAAGGATGGTGAAATGTACGACCCGATGATGGACCAGTGGAGCCGAATTGCACGCCTCATCCATCCTGCTTCCTGCATGTCTTCCATCGTTGTTAAAGAATGGATATTTCTCTTTGGCGGTCACTCATTTCTCAGAGACAAAGATCATAATTTTGTTCAGGTTATTAACGTGGGAGGTGTGTCTGAGAAGTTGAAAAACGATGAGTCATTTTCAGACAATTTGAAGGTAAAGAAAATGAAAGGGGGATGTGAGAGTTTATCCATCCGTGATTGTCAAGTGACAACATTTCAAGCTCATGGAATTTCTTATTTTACTCTCTGTGAGATGAATATGCCAAAAACATTTGTCGAGCAGTTCCGTTGATATATTTAAAAAGAAAAAAAATTACCGATGCATTTTATAGTTTACCTAGGGTAATTTGGGTTTGATTACAGCAGAAAGAACGACAAGGTGATGAGCCTGCGATTTTACAATTTTTGTTTAAAATCCAAACACAATTTTAAATTTTCTGGTCCTAAGTTCTGGGAATAACAAACTAAAGCTAAAGTTTTAATTTTTTATTGTTTACTTTAAGTGAATGAGGTGATTAACAATGAAGTGTTCTATGGTCAGTTTTAGTACTCAGAACCAGGTGCGTACCGAAGGTAAAATAGTGGATAGCACTAAGGACAGTTTTTCAAACTCTAAAAAATGCAGGCAAAACCCTTAACTTTAAGCTGGGAGATTTGCATGCGGTAAAATCGTTCGAGACGAACACAGATTTTTAATGAGATGCACCGAAAAAATAAAGCTCTATCCCAAAACAAAATAAGTTCTACTTAAGATTTACTTTTAATCATTGCAGGCGGAGCTAGATTTGTTTATGGGTGGAGCTTAATTTTCTGTGGAAGTCTGTCCGTCTCGAAAGGTTTTTACCCTAAGTCACCTCTTTTGTTTATTGAAATAGACGTGCAGCTACGTTGATATTTGGTTTGTTATAAAGACACCGGCAGCTTAGCATTTTTCAAACATGGTTTCCATAATTTTTTTAAAAATAAATATACCTCCTCCCCATTTTGCGGCTCCTCCCACTTCCGGGGCAGATATTAGGGAATTCTCAGCCGAAATGACCACTGAAAAAATAAAAAGGGTATTTTTTAAAATTTTAATTAATTGCTCAGCGTGACAATAGAAAACCATGTATTTCATTGAAAAATATAGCTAGAAGTAAGATAGTCGCCATTTTATCGAAATCGCCAAGAGTGGGGTTTTTAAGGATTTGAAGATCTTCATTCTCAAATAGTTTCAATCTACAACCTCATTATGTTTCCATTCAATATGGGGTGCGAAGAGCTCGATTTAATCTCATCTAACAACATTCCGTTAGTGTATTTCCCCAGTTACTAATTATATTTACTGCATTTTAAACTATCATCCCATTATTGACAATTACTCGATTTCGGTTTTCAATTTTTATTAATAATCAAATAATGAGCACAATTGACAGGCAATTTCATAATAAATTTCGGACAAATATCTCCATACCGCCCCTAAGACGGAGAACCAAATGGAGAGTAGATTCCTTCTGGATGTTGTAATCGCTGAGCGTTCTTCCGTCCTCAAGCTGCTTTCCGGCAAAGATAAGTCTCTGCTGATCAGGTGGAATGCCTTCCTTGTCCTGAATCTTGGCCTTCACGTTCTCAATGGAATCACTGGGCTCGACCTCCAGAGTGATGGTCTTGCCAGTAAGAGTCTTGACAAATATCTGCATGATTTGTAGCGCAAGCGATACTGATCTATTTTGATTGTTGCGCTTGTTTTTCGTCACACTTAGTCGATTGAAGTAATAAAAAGAGTATGAGTTGAAAGAATAAATGTAATTTTAAAATGTTCTATTATTTTAATAGCAATAATAAATATTATAATTATATTCACGTACGTGACTGTATAAAGTTTTGTTAATGTTTGCTAAGTGTAAGATGGTGGACATTTTAATATATGTGATTTCCTCAATTTCGTAGTAAATTTTCTATTTCTCTCCCCCTTGCTTGACAGTATGTAATCATCTTTTCTTAAACGTACTTCAATATACGCTGGAGTTCAAAATTGCAATAATGGGTCTAAATTAATTTAAGCCCATTTCTGTGTATATGATGGCTTGTTAAATAACATTCTATCGATTGCTAACCACAACAAACAAGCATTTAAAGCTTCACGCATGATGCAATATATTTTTTGTTTTTTCACATTCAAGCAATAACTACAACAATCCTTCACACTTTATACGTAATGCACAAGAATGTAGTGCTTTCTTTGCTATTTTTTCCTCTATCAAATTCTCAAATCAACGTTATGACCACAGACTTTGCTCTTACATACCTTCATCTATCAAAGATCTAATTCAGTTAAACACATGCCTTTTCAAATTATTGTATTATTCAAAATGTGGTGCAAACAGTATTTATTGATTGTAATTGTATAACTTTATATATAGTGAATTTTAGGGTCAGTCCGATAGCGGAAGCATGTGCTTTCTTAAGGCTGGCCCTTTGGGTTTATTTGAATGTATTTAGTACTTTCAATTTTTGTTTTTCTATGGTCCACATAAGGCGATTAATTTTTTTTTAACTCGTAAAAACAATAAAATTAAAAAAAATCTATTCGAATGTCTCGCTTTAGTTATATTCTTGTAATTCTAATGGTTGGGAACTTGGCCAACCACGCTCTATGTTATATGGTCTTTATTTATTTATTTATTTGATTATAGTCCTTTGCATAACTGAGATGATTTGGACTTGTTATATGGTCCACATAAGGCCTCTATATATAAGCAAATCAGCCCGCAGCGTTCATTCATTCAATAGCGTAATTCTATTGGTCGGCAAACAAAGCAAGCCACGCCCCCAGCGCTGCATGCGTTGCATGCTCACTTAAGGCCTATAAATGTAAGCAAACCTGCGTGCAGTGTTCATTATTCGCTTGACCATTGTCCAGAGGGGAGCATCTTATCGCGTAGACGTGTTTTTGATTGGAAAATAGTTAAAGAGTGCAAAAATTCCACTGAACAAAAAATGGCATTAGTGGAAAGCGCTAAAGCCTCGGTCGAATCGATAGACCTCCTTAATAATAACTACGAGGTGATTCAGATTCTCGGAGAAGGAGCCTTCGGCAAGGCGATGAAAGCCTTCGACCGTCGAAATAAGAAAACTGTGGCCATCAAGTCCATCAAAAATATCGACAACTCGACTTTCGACGACGTGTCGAGAGAAATAGAAATCATAACGGATTTGAATGGCTCGAAGCATCCGGATAAAAAGTACGTGGTAAACCTTCACGACTACTTTTTCCAAAGAGAATATCCTCATCTGGTCTTTGAATATCTGCCTTGCACCTTGAAACAATTGCTCCAGAGAAAAAGTCTCGGAGCAGAAGAAGTGACCACCATAGCTTATTCCTTGCTTAAGGCCCTGGCATTTCTTTCGTGCGGAATAGATGGCACGAGGGTCGTCCACGGCGATTTGAAACCGGACAACATCATGTTCGACTGGCAAGGTCGTCTCAAGATCATAGATTTCGGCCTTTCCTACTACGAAAATTGCCAAGTTTTCTATTTCATAGGCAGCCTCTATTACCGCGCTCCAGAGGTGTATCTCTATACGAGTTTTGGCGCGGAAATCGACATGTGGAGTGCCGCGTGCGTAATATTCGAGGCTTATACCGGAAGGAGACTTTTCGAGGGTAAGAACAACGTCGAGCAGCTCATGTCAATAGTAGAAGTGCTTGGCTTGCCACCCCAGGACGCAATTCATGGGAGTCCGAGGTGGAATCAATTTTTCGTGCGCTATTTCGATGGCTGGTACGACTTTCCGCCAACCGATGCCTATAGAATGCCG
This sequence comes from Whitmania pigra, assembly GCA_021613335.1. Lineage (NCBI taxonomy): Eukaryota > Metazoa > Annelida > Clitellata > Hirudinida > Haemopidae > Whitmania > Whitmania pigra. The sequence continues at coordinate 571,963 of JAJTWR010000371.1, read as the reverse complement.
GCAAGCAAGAGCCTCTATTCTCTCCTCGGACGCGCCTCTTACGATTACAACGACCACCTCGTTTTGAATCTCCTCTCCCAGATGTTGCTTTACAATCCAGAAGACAGAATTCTTCCTTCCGAAGCATTGAGGCTGCCCATGTTTATCAATAACCACCTCGCCGAATATACAGTCAACATCAACTAGACAGCGACTTATCACTAAGTTGACTGCAAGTTCCAGAGAAGACTACGCACGCAAGCATTACCATGCTCTCAAGATAACAGAATGTTTCGAACGACGAAACGGCCTAGAACGATGAGTGAATTATTAGGAGGAAAGGATTTACAGTATTTACGGAGAAAGATGCATTGAGAAAATACGTATTTTAACACGATCTAATTTTTTTTTAACTCGTAAAAACAATAAAATTAAAAAAAAATCTATTCGAATGTCTCGCTTTAGTTATATTCTTGTAATTCTAATGGTCGGGAACTTGGCCAACCACGCTCTATGTTATATGGTCTTTATTTATTTATTTATTTGATTATAGTCCTTTGCATAACTGAGATGATTTGGACTTGTTATACGGTCCACATAAGGCCTCTATATATAAGCAAATCAGCCCGCAGCGTTCATTCATTCAATAGCGTAATTCTATTGGTCGGCAAACAAAGCAAGCCACGCCCCCAGCGCTGCATGCGTTGCATGCTCACTTAAGGCCTATAAATGTAAGCAAACCTGCGTGCAGTGTTCATTATTCGCTTGACCATTGTCCAGAGGGGAGCATCTTATCGCGTAGACGTGTTTTTGATTGGAAAATAGTTAAAGAGTGCAAAAATTCCACTGAACAAAAAATGGCATTAGTGGAAAGCGCTAAAGCCTCGGTCGAATCGATAGACCTCCTTAATAATAACTACGAGGTGATTCAGATTCTCGGAGAAGGAGCCTTCGGCAAGGCGATGAAAGCCTTCGACCGTCGAAATAAGAAAACTGTGGCCATCAAGTCCATCAAAAATATCGACAACTCGACTTTCGACGACGTGTCGAGAGAAATAGAAATCATAACGGATTTGAATGGCTCGAAGCATCCGGATAAAAAGTACGTGGTAAACCTTCACGACTACTTTTTCCAAAGAGAATATCCTCATCTGGTCTTTGAATATCTGCCTTGCACCTTGAAACAATTGCTCCAGAGAAAAAGTCTCGAAGCAGAAGAAGTGACCACCATAGCTTATTCCTTGCTTAAGGCCCTGGCATTTCTTTCGTGCGGAATAGATGGCACGAGGGTCGTCCACGGCGATTTGAAACCGGACAACATCATGTTCGACTGGCAAGGTCGTCTCAAGATCATAGATTTCGGCCTTTCCTACTACGAAAATTGCCAAGTTTTCGATTTCATAGGCAGCCTCTATTACCGCGCTCCAGAGGTGTATCTCTATACGAGTTTTGGCGCGGAAATCGACATGTGGAGTGCCGCGTGCGTAATATTCGAGGCTTATACCGGAAGGAGACTCTTCGAGGGTAAGAACAACGTCGAGCAGCTCATGTCAATAGCAGAAGTGCTTGGCTTGCCACCCCAGGACGCAATTCATGGGAGTCCGAGGTGGAATCAATTTTTCGTGCGCTATTTCGATGGCTGGTACGACTTTCCGCCAACCGATGCCTATAGAATGCCGGCAAGCAAGAGCCTCTATTCTCTCCTCGGACGCGCCTCTTACGATTACAACGACCACCTCGTTTTGAATCTCCTCTCCCAGATGTTGCTTTACAATCCAGAAGACAGAATTCTTCCTTCCGAAGCATTGAGGCTGCCCATGTTTATCAATAACCACCTCGCCGAATATACAGTCAACATCAACTAGACAGCGACTTATCACTAAGTTGACTGCAAGTTCCAGAGAAGACTACGCACGCAAGCATTACCATGCTCTCAAGATAACAGAATGTTTCGAACGACGAAACGGCCTAGAACGATGAGTGAATTATTAGGAGGAAAGGATTTACAGTATTTACGGAGAAAGATGCATTGAGAAAATACGTATTTTAACACGATCTAATTTTTTTTTAACTCGTAAAAACAATAAAATTAAAAAAAAAATCTATTCGAATGTCTCGCTTTACTTATATTCTTGTAATTCTAATGGTCGGGAACTTGGCCTACCACGGTCATTATGCAAAAATTCCACTGAACAAGAATTGGCTTTAGTAGATGCCGCTTTAAGGTTTTATATAACGGCTTGTTTGTTAAAAACAATTCACAAACAATCTTTAAATATCCTTGTTTAATTATATCTACAATCTTCAAATAAAACTTTACAATATAGCACAATTAATAACCACTAAATAATAAACAGAGATGCAATTCTTCAATTGATCTTGGCAGCACATCTTGGAAACATAACAGACTTTATTCGTTTAATGATTGCCAAATCATGGAAACAAAGCCATCTTGGTCTAGAATATTTTTCATTACGTTAGTAATATCGATTAATGAACATTTTGAATGATGACAAAATTATTAATCCTCACGCCTCTCCTGACTAAAAAAGGCAAGTTAAAGCAAGGGTGAGCCATTCTCGGCTGACATCGAGGTGAGTTTTCGAGTACAATTATTAATTATTATTTTTAAATACTGTAATCGTTAGGTGCATTTAAATCAAATTTATTAATTAACTTTTAAATCATTCTTTCTTAATATATTTTAATCTATATTATGTTATTAAATCTATAACCGAACTCTGACTTATTAATTATTATCATGTAAATTCTTTTGTCAATCGAATAATGTTGAATTTCTTATAAATTGGAAGAACTTAAAATTAAGTTTTCATTTTGAGGAATGTGATGAATTTATTTTTTTCAGGTTATTTTATTTAATCGTGATGCACTGTTAAGCTCAAGTCCATGTTTTCCTTGTAACCACTAATCCTATTTTTTACTTATTGTTTTATTAACACATTAATAATATAATCATAATTATATATAATAGGATTAGTAATATAACATTCTTAGTTCTGAGTACTTATATTTAATTTGCTCAGACTGTGAAGAAATCGTAAGATGTTTCATGAACTGACCTCATGGGTGGGCCAAAGACAAAAATGAATGCAACATATGCCAGTATGCTCCTCTTTGCAAGGTCTGATAAACAATAATTCTTAATTTTTCAAAAATTCAATATTTTTGGCAATTCAATCATTTGTACAACATTTTTAATAAAAATTCCTGTTATTTACCTTGCTAAACTTTAAGATAAAGAGTTTTTTTAACGTGCATAGTCAGACTGCTCTTAAAATAATATAATCGCACCAAAACTATTCAAATAATTTATAAATGCTTTTTTGAATAAGTAAAATTTGAATGAATATGAGTATGTTTGAAATACGAATTTATATGAACAAGAATTTAATATTTAAATCTTTGATTTGTTAACAGAACGAAACATGTCTAAGAGGGAGTTATTGCAGCACTGCCACCAACAAATGTGGTATGTTGCTGAATGTGCTTTTCTCAGATTGTTATTGCCATATTGGTGAATTATAAAAAAAATCATGAAAGTCAATTTCCATAATTAAATTTTTTAAACACATTACAAGTATTTCAGTATCTTATAATTCACTCTTAAATCAGATTGCGATTACCACAATTGTAAAAGCGAAACCTGCCCCCACTGTTTTGAAACCGATCACAACGAATGTGAAATTTGCTTCTGCAAAGAAAGTAGATGACTTTCAGTTTTTGGATTCAACTTTTAAATTGAAAATTGTTTTTAAGTTAAGTTAGTTTTAAGTTTGATGTACATTTCACATCCTTATTCTTTAATGCAGGAATGTGACGTAACAACCACCTCGGTGGAGAAAATTTGTGGATAAATTCAAAAGTAAATAAAATTAACTTTTAAGTACCTTTAAAGCTAAAAAACGTTCGAAGGAATAAACTATTTGCATCCTCAATAAAATAAGACATCATACTTATTAATTAATTTATATATTTAAAAAAACCCTACAAAGTAACACATAATAATCAGTAACTTTGATGATTTGATTATTTGATAGTCGCCATCTCGTCATTAGTTATCTAGTTAATAAAACAAAAATGATATATTTATAGGTCAATCTAATATTTGAAAACTGATATAGGAGAATAGCTTATATGTATTGCTACTTTATGAATCAAATATGTTGAAACAATGTGGGACCAGCGATTAAAACACAAAATAAATTTAAAAGTCACTTTACGGTTGTTAGAAAAATAAAATTTTAATGAAAGCTAAATCAGATAAAAATTCAATAAATGATTTTTAAAATACAAATTTAATTATCATTAATTCGGCAACACTGAACTTTTATTATTTATGCGGCAATAACCGACATTAATAAAAATAACTAGATATTGATTGACATGATAAAGTGATAATATTTAGATTTACAGATAATTGAAAATAAAAACTGAAACTAGAGGCTCATTATATAATATCATAAATTTTAAAAAACTTTAAGTCCCCAATCCATTCTTTAATTAGAATAAAATTATAATTGGAGTGACTTCGAATTCTGCAATCTTACTTTTGGAATGGTATTCTAAAATACAATCACAAACCGCCCTTAAGACTCTCAAATCGGAGAGTTGATTCCTTCTGGATGTTGTAATCGCTGAGCGTTCTTCCGTCCTCAAGCTGCTTTCCGGCAAAGATAAGTCTCTGCTGATCAGGTGGAATGCCTTCCTTGTCCTGAATCTTGGCCTTCACGTTCTCAATGGAATCACTGGGCTCGACCTCGAGGGTGATGGTCTTGCCAGTAAGAGTCTTAACAAATATATGCATGATTTGTAACGTTAGAGTTCCTAATATATTCTGTTTGCTGTGTTTGTTTTCGGTTAGACGAGAGTTTTGTAGAAAAAAAAGAGATTTGAGTTGGTAGAATCAACTTTTAAATTACTTAAAAATATTCACTCTTATTTATCATTCACTTCTTACTTCTCGCAATAGTGCTTACTTATTAATAAATAATTTTATGTAATAGCATTGTTTTGCATACAAATTCGTTTTATTTTCTTTCATGCTTTGCTTGCAAACTTTTAAACTATTAAATTAATAAATTATTAAATAAAATATTAAATTTATTAATTTTATTTAGAATTTCAGTTTATTTCTAAAAAAAGTTGTCAATGAAAGGAACAAATTGTGAGTTTCCTAATATGACGAAAAATATTCATACAATTACCAATACGTAATGAAATACGGACAAAAAATATTCAACAATTTTCACGAAATCCACACGTCATGAATTATTGATTAATTATCAATTTGGCATTAAATAAGAAAGAGAACGGATAACATGAAAAATAATTTTAAAAATACGAAATACTTTTAAAAATAAATTCTAAATAAAATTTCGATATAAATAGATTGATTAATTTGGACATCCTGCAAAAATCAAAAGACTTTTGATTGAAATCAAAAAACTTTCTTTAATAAGTACATGACTCCGATACCTTTTCAGAGTAATTAATTAACTAATTACATAAGTAAGTAATAAGCGACGAGCTTTACGTGATTAATTTTATCATCATTTTCGTTTGAGTGTAGCTGAATGTCTATTTGTATCCAGGAGGCAACATAAATTTGTTTTTATTGCATGGGATGTTTCCTCAGAAAATTCATATAAAGCCTCTCAGTACGCCGATTCAGAGGAAGATAAGGAAGATGAAAAGGAACAGAACCACAGAAAGACGTCTTTAATTTTTAAAAAACACGTTTTTAATCTCAGTTTGCCAAAATATTTGCTCTAGAATTCTTCACTTAACTTCAATCCGAATAAATGCTCCAATTCAACGAAAAATATAAATGCAAATTCTAGAGCAATTGTTGAACAAATGTTAGGTTATTGAGCCGATTCACATTTTAAATTCTAAACTTAATTTCAGCCTTCACCAGCGACAGCAGTCACGGTAGCCAGTGAGGTCATGATCGTTTAAAATGTCGTTGGGAATAGTCAGAAGGAGACAGCCTTTCCATTGGAGTGGATGGGCGTGTCGTGGGAATTGTTTATGATCGTTTTCAATCAAAATGGCTTTTATGCTTTCCACTAATAAGCGATCTCCATCACTTTGCTGTCCTGATGTGTTTGGGGAGATATAAAGCCTACAAATACGGCATCTTTTATATCGTAAGAATTTCATTTAATTCACTTAATTCTGTATAATTTATTAAGCTAACTGATAACGAATCACTTGACGATTTATTGACTAACAATTAAATAATAATAAAAATGATAATAATAATAATAATAAATAACAAACGTCATCATAGCAACTTTCAGCCTAATGAAACTGTAACAGTCACGCAAGTAATACTTGGGGTGCTGACCGTAAGGGAGAGATTGGCATCCATTCGAGCATTAATGGGAGACGTGCATCCTTTTATGCGGAGCTGCGTGGGGCCTGAGTTTTGAGAATGAAAGGCCTGAACGGAGTCGAGTACAGATTTTACGATCTTTTGATTTTCAATATGAGCTCTCAAAATGGCGCTCAGAGGCCTTTTGACGGAATGTGCTGCGGTGGCGATTATGTTCGAGCGGTGGTGGAGATGTAATTGCGAATAAGAGAGTGCCAGTGATGGCGGTGGAGGTGAATGAATGGTTATCATTGTGTTATGTGTGTGGGTGGTTGAGACGCTAGTAGAGGTTAGGAATGTGTGCTCCTATTGTAATTATCCGGAAACTCTATTGCTACCATTTTCATCACCAGAAGCAGTAGCATCGTGTGATGTGTAGCATCAGAAGTTGCTTGTCGATGTTGGTTAGTGAAGATAACGAATAATTAATTAATTAGTCAATCTTTCACTTCACAAGAATCTTTTTATTAAATCTTTCGAGGAAGGCAATTACATCACGCCATGATCATTATCACTATCAACAACCACAATGCGAACAATAGCAAATGTTTGGTATCATTAATGACAACACCAACAACAACCTAATTACTACTAATAGTAATAATACTAATAATAATATTGCAAATAATAAAAACAACAATAACATTAATATTTAACCTCAGCAATAATTTCCAGCAATCATACTCTTCAATTAACACCCAGACATAGATGACAAGGATTGCACTCCAAAGCGATGTTTATCGAAATCTATTGGATGTGAATCGTCTGATTGTTTTTAAAGTAATCCCGTGTGTAGCGATTACAGTCATCCGATCCCCGTCTGAAGCAACCGCGTTCGACACCTGATCTCGGCCAGTGCAGGTCTGACAGTTTCCGAGTAGACGTTGTTGAATTGGAAGGGATGTGGTTCAGGTTAAGCGAGAGATTTATTGTTTTACGAAGACGGTGTTGTTTTTGTAGCGCGTGTCTGTGATTAGAACTTGTATAATACGTTGATTTAAGAAAAAATTATACGGAAATAATGCTATTATTTAAATTAATTTAGGCTTTGCGAATATTATATTTTTGTATAATTTTATAAATTTTTTAAATAAATAATTTAATTAATTATAATGTATAAAATATAATGTGTATTACATTTTTTATATAAATGAATTAATTAATCTCTCACTCTGATTACTTTTACATCAGAGAATTGAAGCCAAAATGAAAGTGACGGAGTTGTAGTTGTAGTACAACATTCCAATTTCATCCAGAATGAATGAATGAATGGATGGATGAATGGATAGATGGATGGATGAATGGATAGATGGATGGATGGATGAATGGATAAACGAAGGAAGAAATAAAAAAGCATTTTTCACCTCAGTCATCAGACATAACTGGCATAGCACTGATAAGCCTCCAAAGTCTGTTAATCTCAATCAATTATTTCACATGTTTTCATAACCAGGATTCTGGAAATAATTCTCCAGAAGCGGACACCAGATCGGATAATGGGTTTCGCGAGGAAATATTCACAAGAGGATCGGGTTTTGGCGAAAGAATTTTCTTTTAAGAGAAGGAAACAAAATATTGAAACTTAAAAATTGACATAAATAAGTGGTAAAAGAATTACTGCAGGATTAATATAGATTTAGTAATTGTTTATTGCTCGACACTGTTGGATGGATGGCTGGCTGGACGGATGGATTTGAAAATAGAGTTGTCAAATAAGAAGCGAGAATGGAATTAATATTATTTAATATTAAATGAAGTTAGAGAAGGAAGCCTTAATCACTCTAATTAATTTTGAAGGAGGATGTTTAGAGGTTGATGTCAGGTGGGCATCATCATCATCATCACCATCATCATCGTCGTCGTCGTCATCGTCATCATCATCATCATCACCACTAATCGTCGTCATCATTATCACCATCGCCGTAAAATCTTCGTCTATCCATCGGTCAATCAATCCATCATTACATTTATTCCAGTATTCCATTCACATTTATTCTTTCCATTTCCAATGCATTAATGATGTCACTGAGAGGAAGACAATCGAACCAGAGATAGTGAAAATGCTGATGAACTGACGGAATGAATGGATGGATGGATGGATGGATGGATGGATGGACGAGTGGATGGGTGGATGGATTATTGAAGGAATGAGCATGATTGAAATAGAACCTTGAATAAGATGCCCCCGCTTCCTTATCGTCTGCCCAAAATGTTGAAGATGATTGGAAGATGAATACATATCAGATGAATGGATGGATGATTGGATGGAAGAATGGATGGATGGATGGACCGATTTGCAGAGGGATAATTGAATGAGAAGTAGGAACTTGATGTTATTTATCCAATTAATATTCATACGTTTAAATTTGATTTCCAAAAATCCAATTGCTTTTTGTTATCAACTATGATTATTGTTAGCTGTTTATAATAACCTAATTTAACTTTAATTTAATTTTACTTAATTAAGGTCCAGTTCACGGGTAACTAGTATAATAATCATGATGACGATGATAAGGATGATGAAATAAAGGTTGACGATCATGACGATCACGATGATGAAGACGATGACGATGATGACGATGACGTTGATAACATCATCAAACACAAGCCCATACGTGTTGGGCGTCGTATTCTCTTATCACGAACAAATAACATCCTCTCTTCATAGACTCAAGCAGCACATTCCTCGCCAGGTTTTGAACACAGAAGTCTTCATCCCAGACACGGAAGAGGTCTTATAAAGCCAGATTTCTCCTGTCGGTCAGTGGCACATTGGTGGCTCAGTTTTGGATTTTTATATCGGGCAGGTTTCGCTTTCGTTGTCGTTGGAAGTTTTATGGTTTTTGTTTTAGTTTCGTTCTCTTGAGTCATGTCCCAACCTAAAGTTTGTTCTGGCTTTTTGTGTTTTAATAAAAAAAATAATTGTTATTTTAGTTTACATTTTACATTCTTTTGAATAATGAATTAAAAGGAGCAAGTCGCGAATGTCTTCAACATTTGTGTTTTTAAGCAAACTGACTTTGTCAATTATTTTTTTTCCAGCGAATCAAATGGAAAATACAAAGTGGATCAGAAACAACGAATCCATCATTCCATCGAAGTGGAAAAATTTAAGTGAATTTGTTGCAAAATTGAACAAAATTCAGAAGTTCATTCTCAGTTGCTTCGAGTGATTCTCGCAGAGTTGGTCTCTGAGTTGGACTTAATTGATGGAACGTATGACCATTTGGACAGAAGAATAAAATAATAAATAATAAATAAATATATGTAAATAAATGCTTGTCATCGTGGAAAAGAGGGCATCGGTCATTTGGAGTTTTTGGAGATTTTAAATCGAATAATCCAAGCCAGGACTTGAACTCAGGATCACTCGACCAAGGGTTTGGGAGCTGCTCTTTGTTTTTCAACTCGGTCTTTTCAACTGTTACTTCTAAAAGGTAGGAGTGTGCATGCGTTGAGAAATTTTTTTACATTTTTTATTATTTTACTATTTTTTTTTCAATAAATAATTCCTCAAATATTTGGTGAAAAGTTACCGCTGCATTTGTCACGTGAGAATTGATTGCCAAGCTTAACAAGAATTTATGCTTGTTATGAGATGATGATAACATGATGGTGATGAAGCCGATGAAGATGACCATGCGATGATTATGATGATGACAGTATTGATGGCTAGAACATGAGTTTGGAATCTTTCCTGACAAACATTTACAAGACCAATCCATTCATGAAGATTTTTTTTTCTTTTACTACTCATCCATCCTTCTTGGGCACCACTTTCACTCCAGCCATCATTGCATTTCCAAACATCGATCAGTGGAAGAGCATTTTTTGTCAAACACAGCTTCGAACATCAAAATACTGACACAAACACACACACACGCATACAAATAAAAAAAAACATGCAAAAAACATAAACCTACACGTATGTAAACAGGGGCAAAGAAACGAAATGATGCATACCCAGAGATATCTAGAGATACCCAAGGACATCCAACGTGAGGCAGACTAACCTCCTTGAACCGCGTGTGACTGACGTCTCATTAGGCGTCAGGACCTTCTTCCAAATTTGTCTATTGGAATCGTTTTCCAAAAAAACCCGGGAGGAAAAAATGTCCTTTGATGAATAATTTTTGCGTCCACAATTTTTTCCCCGGGGTTTTGGAGGAGGACGACATCAATTCTTCGGTGCATTGAGTTAGTCATGCATCAATTGCTTCTTTGGCAACCCATTCAATAACCAATTCTCCTTCATTCGCTTGTCAACCACTTGTCATTGCGAGCGTCAAATCTCTTGTGTATAATTCATCAAAACTTTCATTTTATCAGTCAATCATTCATCCTCACCTCGTTCTCATTGTTCATCATATGTTCAATCGGCATTCAATTCATATTTTCCATGCGTCTATTCATCCTTCAATTCATCATTCAATTCATTTTTCATTTCATCATTCAATTCATCATTTAATTCATCGTTCAATTCATCATTCAATTCATCGTTCAATTCATAATTCAATTCATCCTTCAATTCATCCTTCTATTCATCATCCAATTCATCTTTCAATTCATCATTCAATTCATTATTTAATTCATCTTTCAATTCATCATTTATCCCCTCCACCTTTTCAGCCGTTCAACCATGAAAGCCTACAAACGAGTTTAATTTGAGGTTTTTTTCTCCATTCAAAGTGATTTTTTTTCGAATTTGTGTTGAGATTTCCTGCCATTCAGGAGACTAAATTAGTTTTTTAATGGGTGCGTCCTGTTCATTTTTATGATGATGATGATGATGATGAAAAACTGATGATCGTCATCATCATCGTCATCGTCACCATGGGTAACAATGTTGATAGATGTTATAAAAACGTTTTATTAAAAAGTAAATAATACCACTAGACATGTGACCAAACACCGAATATCAAGTACAAATACTGGTGACTTATATGCAGGTGCTTCCACAATTAATGAATTTGTATTTATCCAAAGAGGATGTGAATGAACATTTTAATTGATCCAGCATTTATGTAGTTCCACTGCCCGAGGCCTCTCCCTGGTAGTTTCGCACACCACTAGCTGGGTTTCGAACACGAAACATTACGACTGTTGCCATCAGTAAGGGACGCAAACATTCGGTCAACCTGCACGCCAATTATTCTTTGTCTTTAACAAATGAATTGATTAGTAATATAAACTCAATCTCAAGTAATTTCATCAAATGAGATCATTGAATTAATGATAAATATCGTCAAGGATCATTTTACAATTTTTAAGGACATTCTTAGGCCTACTAGCTAATAAAGCATAAAATTTAAAGGCTATTATTACGACAGCAAAATGGACAATGCCCAAATATTATCCTTAAATCAACATGTCCTAAAATAATGTCACAAGTGCATCATAGCATATCTGCACAATCAACAGATATGCTTTTTAATAACACGGGAAATTTGTATCGATAACTCAAGTACAAGAACTCAAGATTCAAGTACAAGTACATGAAATCAGTACCCAGTACTCCGTACGGGTAAAATACCAATACTAATAGTATCAATAATAGTTTTACTCATTCTAATAAAGGTAATGTTAT
>JAJTWR010000371.1:482500-557500 GCA_021613335.1 Whitmania pigra | reverse complement strand
CTGTGTTTTCTTATCAATTATTATTCTATGCCATTCATCTTTTAGATTTCTTTGCCCTCTCGTTACTTATATTTCTATGTATGTATGTTTTTTTTTATAATTTATTATTTATTGATATTCATCTCTTATTTTTCTTTGCTTTCTTATTAACGGCCCCAAGCGATGCCATTGAAAAATGTCGAATATTTTATCTCATACTGCTTTGCAGAGTTGTGAATAGTTGATTGAGTTGTTGTTGTATATTATTATTATTATTATTATTATTATTATTATTATTATTATTATTATTATTATATTATTATTATTATTATTATTATTATTATTATTATTATTATTATTATTATTATTATTATTATTATTATTATTATTATTATTATTATTATTATTATTAATTCGCTAATATCATAACCATTAGAATTATTAGGCGCATTAACAGCACGATTGAATTTAAGTGAGCCTCCCCATTCGTCAAGATAACCTCATAACCTGACACAAATATCATATTTGGGATTCTTGACCCAATTTTTGACTAATCTTGTAATTCTTTTTTACGAATAAATTTGTCAACAAAGAAGCATTTATTGAGGTATGTTACTGGGATTCACAACAAAGCAAAATCATATTCATCGTCATAGTCGTCATCAACATCGTCATCACTGCCTCAATCTTGACCGGTAATATCATTATCATCATTGTCGTCGTCATCGTCCTCATCATCATCATCATCATCATCATCATCGTCATCATCATCATCATCATCATCATCATCATCATCATCATCATCATCATCATCATCATCATCATCATCATCATCATCATCATCATCATCATCATCATCATCATCATCATCATCATCATCATCGTCCTCATCATCATCATCATCATCATCGTCCTCATCATCATCATCATCATCATCATCATCACCTTCTACTGCCGCTGACTCAAAGGAGAGTCGGCAATCAAACGAAATAAGTGGATTAATCACCAACAAAGACATTAAATAAGGAACATGCAGTTAAGACGAGTATGACGTCAGTTAATCTTTAATGGCGATGATGATGATGATGATGATGATGATGATGATGACGATGACGATGACGATGACGATGATGATGATGATGATGATGATGATGATGATGATGATGATGATGATGATGATGATGATGATGGATGATGATGATGATGATGATGATGATGATGATGATGGATGATGATGATGATGATGATGATGAGATGATGATGATGATGATGATGATGATGATGATGATGATGATGATGATGATGATGATGATGATGATGATGAAGAAGATGATGGTGGCGATGACAACACTATTGTCGATGATGGCGATGATGATAGTTGTGATTACAATACTATTGTTGATGATAGCGATGATGATAGTGGTGTTTACGATACCATTGATGATAGTTGATGATATTGGCGATTATGATGATAATGGCGATGATGACGACGACGATGATGATTGAGACGTTACACGCCTATCAACTCCTTGGCTGGTCTGGGATGATGTTTATATGTTCAGGATTGAGTTACCATTGCATAACAGCACGTTAGAACAGACACCATCACAATCATCATCATCATGTTCGCCATCATCGTTGATGATAATTAAGTTATGAAGCCTTTGATGAATTTCATCTTCATTGTTGTCGTCATCATCACCGTCATCTTCCTCCCCTTCATCATCGTCATCATCATCAATCCAGGTCAGACAGAAGTGCAAGTTCACTCCAGTAAGAGTGCAAGTTCAGAACCATGTCCGACTTGAAATTTCCGGCGGAAGTCGAGCAGAGAGCGATTTCCTGTTCCGTCGCGTCGTCCGATCACATGGTTTGCGACGTAGATGGTCACGTGATCAATGACGGGAGGTCAACGCGTTCGAGTGAATTGGAAAAGTGAGTGAATTCATGAATGCATTTCAGTGTTGCTTGTCGCTGGTCGATACAATCTGATGACAAAATGTGATTTGTTCGTTACTTTCATTGTTGTTATTATTGTTGTTGTTGTTGCAAAAATATATAATAAATTTTATTGACGTCTAGCTTTATTTTATCAATTATTATTTTAATTTTGCTTGAATAATTAATACGTGTTTTGTTAAAAAAATGAAGAGATTCGTATAGCTTTTTTATATTATAATGTTTTCCTAAATACAAAATAATCATTTATTTCATTACAAATGAATTAATGATGACATTATCATCATCGGTTCACTTAACATAACGAAGGTCACTTCAGTCGTAATCCATCCTCTGCGTCGTCGTCGTCATCAGTTTCAAGATGGCGACGGTCATTGTGGAAGTCAATAAATGGCACCGGCCATCAATAGTTTCACGGCCATTCTTCGTGTTCCTGCCAAGTCAATAAACCGGTTCCGATCGTAAAAACAGGGCACTGAACGAGTTTGGCTACAGGACGTGCCAGTGAAGTCATAAATCATTTGAAATTATTAGGTACAAATAAATATTCTATTAATATTATAATGTAAAATAATAATATTTAATATAATTAATTTCAATCACTAAAAATATAATATCAATAGCATTATTATTATTATTATTATTATTATTATTATTATTATTATTATTATTATTATTATTATTATTATTATTATTATTATTTATTATTATTATTATATTATTATTATTATTATTATTATTATTATTATTATATTAGTGATTGAAATTAACACATTTACGATTAAAATCGAACAAAATTAAATGTTCCGATATTTTAATTAATAAAACTAAAACTAACCATTTTCAAGTGGTTATAGTTCCGGTTTATTTTAATTATGAGGAAAGACAAAAACACTAATTAACTGAAATTAAAGTCATGTTAGACTGTATTAAAAAAAATTTCAAATTCATAAAAAAAGCGGAACTAAAATTGAACTAAAAATAAACAATTACTATAAAAATTACAAAACAAAAATAAACTAAAAAATAAATTTTTTGATGGGTCAAAATGTCTACTCTTTTATGCAGAGTATTTTATCTATGGTGTTTGCCACTATTGTTTATTTATTGTCACATTTTCCGCTCTACGTAAGGCTTGCATAACATTTTGATGTGATATTTTTTTAATTTGATAATTTTTTAATTTGATATTTTTAAAATATTTTTTTATCCTATAAAATATAAAATGAAAATAAGTTCAGAAAGGCTTCAAGAAAATGCTTTTCGGCGGCATTTTCAGTAGGATGGAAAAAAAACAAACTGCCGTTCGTAAACTATGATTCATTTTTTTTATTCGCATAAAAAAAATAAAAAAAAATAATTGGTACAAGAATGCAGCAATAAAACCATGTAATAATAGCGATATAATTTCAATGCATAGATGTAATAGTCGTCAATAGATATGATAATATGTAGATATGCTAGTGCATAGATAAAATAACGAGTAGATGTAATATCGCCAGTTCGGGTCAGTGGACCAAAGAATTTTAATTTAAAGGACTCATTCACGTGGAGTTATGAGTTGCTCATTTAGGACTTTCTCTAATATCGTTTGCTTGAAGGAGTGCAATGTTCTTTGTTTAATGTTCGACGTTCTATTTTGTCGTTATTATTCTTTGTTTGCCCTAAATTGACTGTAATAATCTGCAGCTATAATTTTATGTTAAAAGTTTCACTGAATATAATAATAATTAATATTATTAATACAATATCATAAAAACCCATTCCAGTCACAATACAGATCTTGAAGGTCAAACGGATGAATATGCAGATGAAGATGAAGACGACGACGACGGCGGCCTCATGAATGACAAAAATGCCGAAGCGACTGCAGCAGTCAGAAGCCGCGTGTCGCGATTGAAGTCTGAGCGAGTGAGGCTGATTGAAGACATGAAGAACCAGAGAAAGAGATACGAGAAGTACCTGGATAAACTCACCTGTCAGCTCTTCAAAGTCCTCCTGTCTCAAAAAGTCAGGCTTGCTGCTTGTATCACGTGATGCTAAGTGACAATGACGTCAGCGTTAACACCTCGCCGCGTCTATCTGTCCATCTACTTATTTATGTTTATTCAGTATTTATGCACATTGTTGATATTTTGTTAATGTCTAGTTTTGATAATATTTTTTTACGACTTCTTTCAATTAAGTTAAAGCTGATATTAGTTGGGACTTAACATCAAGGGTTGCCTTCTTATAATCGCCATCATCATCATCATCATCATCACCATCATCATCATCATCATCGTAATCATAACCGCCACCATCACCATCACCCCCACCACCACCATCACCATCATCATGTTCGTCTTGTCAATCACCCCTGGTAAAAAGATTCTCCGTTGCAATCCGATATTTTCACATGCTCACGATCAACTTGCATCTAGCAAGTCTTCTTCCGTGTTCGTTTATTTATTTATTATTGGTTAATTATCTTCATCATCATCATCATCATCATCATCATCATCATCACCATCATTACCAATATAATCTTGGAAATTGATATTCTCCTAGTGTAAGCATGATCCATTATTCATGAGATATGTACAGAAATATGTTGAATGACACATGCTTAGTCATCCTCCAAGCAATTAATCAACATAATTTATATAATCCTGCAACTGAGATCCTGCAAATTACTGATGTTAATAATCATGATAGTAATAATAAATTGTTTAAATAATTATTGTTTTTATTTATTTATTTATGATTTTTATGTTAACATAGCACATGAAGGGCTATGCTGCTGTAATATTTCCCTACAAAACTACACCGATATTGCTCATCCATGATATTATTTTTATAAAAATTATTTATTGTTATAATTTTTTATAACTATAATTACTCATAAATCTTTTAATTATTATTTGTTTTCTAATTGTTATTATTAATGATGTTGTTGATGTTGTTAATCTAAATATTCATTTAAAAAATGGCAGAAATTGAAATCCGATTGTTCGAGTCTCATCGAACGTGTTTCTGCCTTGGAAACCGACAACAAGAGACTTAAGGAAGCCCTCGACAAATGGTCCAGTCAGGTTGGCATGGCGATGATGACGATTATTTTATTTATTTATTTCAAAAACTTTCAAAAATTCACGATGATGATGATGACGACGATGATGGTGATGATAAGGATGATGATGATAAAGAAAATGATAGCTTCAAAGTAATTACTGTACGATGGGAATCACGGATATGTCGCGATAGGATAAATTCTGTAAAGTTGTTATTATGAATGAGTACCCGTATTAGTAGCAATATTTATTAGTGTTATTAATTGATATCAACCACGTTTTACACAAATTATAACTTAACTTATAAATACGAGTGCCACATACATCGTTAAAGTGTAAACAATTGAATGCAGTCCAAAGGATTGAATTCCCTCCAGCAAGTGATGATTGAACCAATCAACTACCTCATCAACCGTCCAACCGGCGGGAAGAATCCAGTTTCCACTTTCATCTCCTCCATCAGCGACCAGCAGAACTCAGGCCAAACTCTAGAAGGTCAATCGGAACTTTTTTTCTTCCACACCCATCCGCCCATCATCGGTCAAGCCATCGCCTCGCTGCGTCGTTTGCAGCTACTACAATCGACGAGTCGCTGTTGTCGCCATTCGCTCGCCGATGAAGCCACGGAAAACTTTCGACCCGAGAAGCAGGGACTAGAGAATGACTACTACAATGTCGATTCTCTGAGCCAATGGTTAGCCAAGGAGTGGCTACCGGGTGGCTGCTCGTGCAGTCGATGCATTCGCGACAACGACGACAGCCAAGCCTGCTACGGATCGGCCTACAGCGCCCTTTACGATGAAGTTTATCAGGAACGACCTCTCGTCAGATTGGCAGAAGACAAAGAATTGGACTTGATGACAGAAGAGTCTCAGTTTAATTGTTCTTCTGGAAATGTTGCATCCGTTGCTGGAAATAACGAATTCGAAAATTGTGACGACGACTTTGATGATGATGATGATGATGATGATGATAACAAAAAATTGGATGCACGTTACGACCAAGTTCCAGATGAATTTCATCACCATTGTCACCATTCGATTCACCAAGGCTACAAAGATCACAATCAGGACCAACGACATGGGTATCAAGATAACGAATTTTTCCATAATCATCATCATACCCCTCCTCCTCATCATCATAATCATCATCATCACAACAAGGAGGAGTTCAAGGAGCATCCATACCAGAATCTCAAGAAACCCAATATCAACTCAGAAAGCAGAGAATCGAACACAGCGGCATCTCTTTATTCTGGCTTTTCCACTTTCGAAAGAATCCTTCAGCCATCCAAAACCACTTTCTCCAGTCCGTCATTGGCGCCTCTTTCCAGTTCTTTCTATTACACTCCAGGCCATTATTCTAACCCGGTGGACAAAGATTCCACTGATGAAATCAAAGCGCATGATTTCTGTTCCAAGCGACGTCAAGTCAAGAAGAAAAGAAGCAGACCAACGACGAGGTTCAGTTTCGATTCCGAAGTCACTGGTCGCTCCGATCATCAATTCGACGACAGTCTCGATGAAAGTCAAGGTCAATTCACGCAACCCACCGCCACGGATTGCAGGTTTCCGACAACTGCCACCTACAGGATCAAAAATGCCGCCGTGGCTCGACTTGTGCCGATTGATCGTGTAATAGCAGAAGATGTGGACGAAGCCGTTGATTCGAATGGGATTATCAATTCCAGTGATGAACCGATCTTAAGATGGAGCGGCACAAAGGCAGACGACTACAACTGCTTCAGCTATGGAGCTGAGAAAGCCAATGGTTCTGCCAATGAGAGCGATGTCTCTTTCTCGTGTCCCTGGACGTTGAGAATGGACCGAGGAATTTGGGCAGATTCGACCAATAACCATGAAGGTCAGAATGTCTTCGAAGACGAATGTGGTGATTACGCCAGGCTCAGCAAACCACTCCGAAAAAACATTGAAAAGCCGATAGAACTCAGGAAAAACTGCTCCAAAAACGTCATTCATTCAGATAACGAAGAAGGTGAGCAGCAAAACGATGTGACCTTGTCTGATTCGTCCAAGTTCCTCAACGCGTTTGGATTCCTCCTTTCTCAAGATCCTTCAAGTCTAAACTCTCAGTTGTTTCTAAGGGACCTCGTCTCCGGCATAGATATATCTCCACCCAACTCGGAATCGGTTTCGTGTCTGTCGCTTTCTCCCAACTCCGATGAAAAGGCCGAATCGCTGTTTGAAAGTTCATCGGCCTGCCTCACAGACGCCCTCGGAAGGAGCATGGACGAATCCTCACTGTCTTCCTTCCTTGTTTTCGAGACATCGGGTCAAGGACTGCAAAGTACTTCTGCAACCGTCAGGAAAGACGACGAAGGCCCCGATTACACGGCACTCCTAAATAGGAACGTCAACTCCAAACTACCAAACCATAATCCTGAAGATAAAATTAACAGAGGCACAGGCAAGCCATCTGAAACGGGTCGAACAAATCTGACCAAAAATAGCATCAAATTAAAAGAAAGCCATTTGCGTCCACGATTTTCAGATCACCAACGTGCACCAGCGAAAGATCAACAACGAAGGAAAAGCAAAGACCTCGGAAGCATTGATAACAATCCCATTCGATTCAACCATAACTCAAACTTGACAACATCACAGATGACACTTGGCACGTCTGTTAACTCTGCTGCGGTTCCAGCTCAAAACGGTTCACCTGGAAAGTCTTCAGTTTCCTTCAGCCAACTAAATAGTCTACCCAGTCCTGTTCTCAGAAAAGCTAACCTATTTCCAAATTCAAAGATCCCGGGCTCTCCGAATACTTCCACTCGCACAAAGAATTCCACCCCAAACCATAGCACACCGTCATCCATCCAAAACACGCTCCACCAGTCAATGTCAGTGCCTTTCAGAAATCTCCCAGCACCTAATCGTCAGTCCTCACGTAACAGTCTGCCCCCTCTGAACCAGATTCGAACCCCAAACTGTAAGCCTGCTAGTCTTAGCAAAGCCGGCGGATTCTTCCGCCTCAATTCGAAGCCAATTGGCTCGACCTCAGGAATTCAGTCCGCAGACATTGGTCAATCTGTCAAGACCTCACCGAAGTCGACCACGAAAATCTTCAAGTTTTCCTCTCCGAAGACTAAAAGAAGCTCGGTCACCTTGACCCTTCACGGTAATACCGAAGAGGTCGATCACGTGACACCACCCGGGGGAACCGGAAAGAAAAGTGGTGTCTGTAAAACGGTCTGACTACCCAGCTACAACCACGACTGGCTTCAGACCAGGATGACTTAAACTGCATCCTCTAGAATAAGCATGCATAATACAAACAACGATCTTGTATTACCCCGTAGCTAGGTGACTCCGTACCCAAAAGGGTTCCGGTTGCAATGTATGTCTGCTTAAGTGGACTGATTGATTATTTACCAATGTCAGTATTATCTAGTTTTAATGACACTAGTTTGTACGGCAAAGTAGAATAAAATTATTACTATAACATTTAAAAAACACATGTAATTAAAAATGCTTTCAATCAACTTAACCACGCCTAGTCTAACCTAGCCAAGTTTTAAAAGCTTCAGCAACAACAACAACAACAACAACAAGGGACACCAATCCAGCAACAGAGATGATCTCGTAAGAACGACAAGATGGCAATTTACAAAAATTACCGGCGTCCGTATTAAGGAAAATTCTGATTCAAACACTACATGGAATACGAACGCACATTTGAAACAGTAAAAAAAATATTATTTTTCCAAAACCACAAAGAGTCTATCCCAATAAACTTTGAAAGAAAAAAGGTAAAAAAATGAATGAAATTCAAAGGTAGAAATGGTCACAAAGAAAATAATTAGGTCGACATATGATGAGGTTCACTTCTTGGGAAGAGATATATATGACGCTATTTATATATATAATTTGATATATGATGGAACATCTAAAAGCAGTAAAAATGTGTTGAAATTATTGAAATAATAAACCAAAAATTCACGAAGGAATACAAATAAAAGCTCCTCAGTTAGCATGGCAGGAGCACGTGTGATGTCATGTCGCGACCACCACCTTACACGACCTACAAAAGCCACAAGAACATCCAGAATACAATTACAAACGTGTGATTCAATTCAATGCTTTATATCATATACATATATATAATAATAATAAAATTATATATATATATATATATAATAATAATAAAATTATATATATATATATATATACCCAGCATTGAACAATGGAGATGAAAACAAAGGAGATTACTTTTGACAACTCTAACAAATAACCGTGACCAAGAACTCGTGAATATTAATGAACTTCTCATGTTAATATTAATAATCTTCTCATGAAAGATAAAGAATTCATTACTAGTTACAGCCCTCCATAGACAAAAGAGTAGAAACTACACAAAACCAGGGCAGAAAGCAGAACAGCAGCGCCATTGTAAAGTTGAAAATAAACTCGAGAAACTACAAATTTAGAAACAAAACAATTTTATACAGAATAAATTAATTGCCAGATAGTCGAGTGAATATCACTAAAATAAGAGAAAATGTCGTTTAAAAATTTAAATAAATGACAAACACTCATCTTGACGAGTGCTTTCGAATCCTGAAACATGAAAGCCGTCCTAACAAGGTGTTGAACTACCCACCTATCACCATCATACGTCATCATTACTGCCTCTCCCTAGCTAATAATAATAATAATGCTGATAAAAATAATAATAAATTACAATGTATTAATTAATAGTTAATTAAGAATAAACTATTTAACGTAATGTAATAAATTGTTTAACAATGCATTGTTGACTGGAACTTGATGGATCAAAATAAACCAATGACGAAGCCGCAAGACACTTATGAATAAACATTAGGATCGGTGGGAAGTACCAATAGGAGGGCGATGGCATGAAAAATGTTTGTTAAGTAGAAATTATTTTATACTCTTCCAAAATGATAATTGAAAGCTAATATTAATATAAACGCCATTGTTAAAATTTACAATAATTTCAAAAAAATATATTTCAGTCAGGTTTTAAACAGCAATTACAAAATTAATGCAATAATAATAACAATAACAATAATAATAATTTAAAAAAATTAACAATAGTGGACAAATTAACACAAATAGTACTTTCTAACAACACAACGTAAGAACACTCACAACCTCCTGATTGTTGCACATCATCGCACAAACATCAACATCATCGATCAAAGCATCAACAACAATATTGACATCATCAACAACAACACTTAATTAATAATAAGGTCCAACATCTCAACGTTACTCTTCAGCCATAAGAATGCACATCATAACCATAATCATAACCGTTATCATTATCATAATCATCATGGACACAGGACACGTCACATAAGCTTTCCTTCAATTGAAAAACCTACAAAATGCCCGACGAACTGATCTGAGTTGAAACAAGTTTCGAATGTATGATAAACATGATGATAATGACCACAACAATAATGCTAACAATGACAATGACATTTCTGATTACCATAAAATGGCAGTTAATGCAGTAATAAAATAATAATAATAATAATAAGAATAATAATAATAATAATAATAAGTGATGCCAACTACAAAATCAATTGTCACAGTGCAGGATCAATCTGATGATGATAATGATGATTGTCATTTAGGCATTACCAGATTATATAAATGTAATAGCCCTTCATTAATAAGTAATATTAATCAGTGGTGCGACAAGGTGGATGTCGCATGAGTTTCAATCGTATGAATGTGGCAGCTCACAAATTGTTACAAGGCAATTTATTATAATCGAAAGCATAAAAACAATCCTTTAAAAATTCAAGTAGCAAATTAAATCAATCAAATCAATCAAGTAGACCGTGAAAAAGAATTCCAATCAGGACCACTTGACTGATGACAACAGAAGTTATCAGGTCACGAACTGTCATCAGGAGAATTAAAAGATTAAAAGTCCTGCCAACTGAATCCTCAAAATTATTTTTAAATAATAAAAAAAATCACATTGATATAAAAACTAATACAAATCAATAGTGATTCATAAAATACATCTTACGCAGATATCATCATCATAATCGCCTGCATCACCACCATCATTAATTAAAAGCTAGGACTAAAAGGTTTTATAAAAAGTCCTTTTATAGTTTATCTTGAGAGCCTAACAATGCATGTGGTTACTAGAACTACTGCCAGTCGATACAAATTCAATCACATCAAGCCACTGATTGGTTGTCCGATGAATAACAATGATTGTTGATTGGATGACCAATCGGAGCGGCCGACAACAAACAATCGATTATTTGCAAAATGCAAGAAGGCACTTGGCTAAACCTCGAAAATGCCATCGAGAGGGTGTATCAGTGTTGCCATGACAACGAAAAAGGCATTGTCGCTGACGACGACATGACAACAAGCATAACCAGTATCTCAAAGGTAATTGAAGATTATTACAATGCGGTCACAACGATTACAAATCAGCGCTCCATCGCCACCACAACTACCATGACTATCATTACCATCACCACAATCATTACCATCATCACAATCATTACCATCACCACAATCATTACCATCATCACAATCATTACCATCACCACAATCATTACCATCATCACAATCATTACCATCACCACAATCATTACCATCACCACAATCATTACCATCATCACAATCATTACCATCACCACAATCATTACCATCACCACAATCATTACCATCACCACAATCATTACCATCACCACAATCATTACCATCACCACATCATTACCATCACCACAATCATTACCATCACCACAATCATTACCATCACCACAATCATTACCATCATCACAATCATTACCATCATCACAATCATTACCATCACCACAATCATTACCATCACCACAATCATTACCATCACCACAATCATTACCATCACCACAATCATTACCATCACCACAATCATTACCATCACCACAATCATTACCATCACCACAATCATTACCATCACCACAATCATTACCATCACCACAATCATTACCATCACCACAATCATTACCATCACCACAATCATTACCATCATCACTACCACAACCATCACAAGGCACTGTTAGAATGGTTGACAGGTTGTGGCAGCCTAATGGTGCATTAAAAAAACTTGAGCTTCAAATGCATTTTCAAACAGCTGCTATTAAACAACCACTTGAACAACTGATGCTTACAAACAACTAGAATTAATGTCACTCTACGGTATGACAACGTTGCCTAATTTATAACGATTCACTAACTGATGTTGACGGTGACTTTGTTATGGAAATAAAATCAATGTTTAATGATATTAATGATAATTATTATTATCCTCCACTGATAGCATAAAATAATAATAACGATGATGATGATGATGACGGTGATGACGTTAATAATAATAATAATATAATAATAATAATAATAATAATAATAACTGACTTAATAATAAGTCTTAAAATTAAAGACAAAATAGAGAGCTGTAAGGAGAGAGTAAGCAATAATAATTAATTAATAATAAGTAATAATAAAGTAAGTAATAATAATTAATCCAACGCATAAGTTATTAAGACTTAAAAGGAAGACCACAGGCATCTGAACATGAAAAGTGCATACTCGGCAATGCATATTAAACAATGCATAATTAACAGTTAGCACAGAGCAATGCATATTTAACAACACACCCTTTAAAACACGCAATGCATACTTATCAGTGCATATTTAACGTTTAATGCACACCCAGCAATGCATGCTTAACAATGCATATTTAAAAATGCACACCCAGCGATGAATATTTAATGTTCCTGGTGACTGAGTTAAGTTTGCATCTTTAACTATTAAGCCGTAAAAATTGAACTAATAAATAAAACAATAACGAGATAAGCACAACAACAGAAATAATAATAATAATAATAATAATGAAAATGACATAAATATGATATTTCAAGCTGTTTGATCAACACTCAAGCATCTACAACTGATCGATGTAGAAAACAGAAGCAACATACGAGCACAAAGAAAAAGCACGGTTTCTGATAAAACGTCATTTCGAACTCAGTCAGTAGGAAGGTGAAAAATAAAAGTTAAACTCTTGAAACAAAACAAATAGTAACGTGAAAGTTCGAACCAAACATAGAAAAACCACGGCCACCGAACCCCAATCCTTCGACCTTTTCAGTAGAGCCATCCGACGGGCACCCACTGCGGGTTGGCCATCACCGCGTCCACGGCCAGTTCCAGTTCCCTGATGGTTTCGTTGATTTCGTTGTTGACGACCTTGAGGTCGAACAGGTGCTGGTAGGTTCGCTCGAGCATGTCGCTCGTCTCGACCAGACGCTCCATCTGCTTGCTCTGCAATTGTCCAAGCATTTTTAGTTTAAGCTGTGGTAAAACCAATGAAGTCGAGTCATTTAGTCATTGCAGTTACCAATAGAATCATCATCATCAACATCATATCGCCATCTTCATCATTATCATAATCATCACCACCACAATCATAATTTTCACCATAATCACCATCATAATTACCATCATCATCATCATCACCACCGTAACAACTACTCTCCAATCATTTCAGCATCTCACATCCATCAGGGAAATGTTCTTTGGAGCAGCTATGAAAACCACAAAAGGAGCAAATTCTGCAGTCCTCAAAATCTTCAATGCCTGAGAATGAAAATGATAACCAATGATTACACCAATATGAATTCAGTAACTTTATTATGATTACAATAACTATTATCAGATAATCAGCAGATAACATGACATATGGCTATTATCAAAATTATTAATTACTTATAAGTAATAGAGACATAACTTAAAAGCAATACTGAAAAAAAAATCAATAGAATCAATTAATTGTAAGCAATCAAGTTAATAATAAAAAAATCCAGTAAAACAAGACCTATTCATTATATTAATTATAATACATTATAATAATTTATCCATACTTCCTATTGGCCAAAAGAAAAAAACACCATGTCAGGTAGGAACCAATGACAACCTGAGGTTCAACATCCAATATGGCTATGAGTCCCTGTTTATGGATCTGCTTGATGGTGTCCAGTTTCGTCCCATAGAGAGCTCCTTCGTGGGTGCCATACTCGAGGAACTGATTGTCTTTGATTTCCGAGGTCATCAGGTCATAGGTCACGAAGAAATAGTTGAGGCCGTGCTCCTCACCGGAGCGTGGAGGTCGGTCGGTGTCTGGCGATGGAAGGATTTCAAGTGGTAATTGAAAGTTGTACAAGGTTAAAGTAAAGGAAGAGTTTATGTGATGTGCTGGTTACAAAATGGTAATGGCAAAAAATGGTGTGACTGGATGATTATTAATTATTAATTGTTGTAATCATTATTATTATCATCATCTTTTGTAAATAAATTAGAAACTAACGTGGAATTGGGTAGGCAAACTTGTGTGACTGGTGGGTTATCAACATGTTCTTGATGTGGCGTCTGCCAACTCCGTGAGCACCTGTTGAGGAAATGAATGAAGAAAATCAATGAGGACGTGAATTAAACAGTATTAGCAACTCTAAAGAGATCGAGGCTTTTGACTGGTCACTCTCACAAGTTTTAACTCCACCCACCTAGAAGAACCAATGTTTTCCTCGCGAAGTAGGGCAACCTGACCACCTCCTCGTAAGTCACCAACTCCAATTGGTCGAAGAGAGAATTGTGCTTGGCCAGGTACTTGTCCTTGTGGACACGCCTCTTTCTCGTCAGCCAACCACTCTGAGCTGAAAATTGAATGAAAACGATTATACAAATATTAATATTATAATACAATAATAATACTACAATTGTACCGTTATACATTAGATATAATGCTAGCAGAATTAATTGAGAAAAAGTGTACTCGTAATATTTAAGTAATCACATATTTTATTAGTAAAAAGGACTGTTCCTTTAACAAGTCACCATTTGGACCCTCCATCATCACCACCGTAACCAACATCACCACCACAATCCCCACCATTCTTCTTCCTAGCTTGATCTTCAGCAAATATCCTCATCTCCTGCAACTGAGGAGATGGCACAAGTTTGGCAGGCTGGTTTTTGGGGGCATCCCAAGGTCGTGCCTGCCACCAGTTGGCATCATCCCGACTGACCACCCTCAGCACGTCCCCGACCTTGAACTTAAGGCCAGCATCCTGACTTGGAGTGAAGCTGTCCATAGAGGGGTCGTAAGAAAACAAGGCCTTGACGAAAATCTGATTTTGAAAGTGAATTGCTTAATCAATCAATCCATCCATACTGAATAAGATTATTCAACGTTAATAAATTATGCGATTCTCGCTCGCATCATCTCACCTCGCTTTGAACAGGAGGCGTCCTCGGGCTGGGTATGATTTTGAAGGCTATGGTGCCTCTGCAGTCTCTCTGCAAAGTTTTTCAGCAACATCACTGACGACAACCGTAAGACAATAAAAACTTATTGGACAACAATGACGACTAAAATGTCATATCATGATAAGACGCTTGTGATGCTTCATCACCCATTGACAAACAGTCATTAACAGTCATTATAGAAACTACATCACTATCATAATCATTATGTAACTGTCAATAACAATGTTGCCATGACAACCAACCAGTAACTTCTGCAAAGTCTCCACAGTCTCTCCCTCCACCTTCTTTCCGTTGATTTCACAAATCTCGTCGCCAACGTGAAGAGTCCCTGGCAACCAATATTAAACAACAATTAAAAGTGGAACAAAGTCTCAAATTGACTCGATCAGATCCAATGTAGTAAATTCAATGACTTGTCATTATCATCATCATCATCATCTTAATCATAACCATGACTATAACTACAATCTTCACCGTGTCTATGTATCATCCCTCCATCGAGTATCCTCGATACGACGCACTTCTTTTGCTCGTTCACCTTTAGAGTTATGCCCTGTTAAGAGAAGGTAAAGAGAACTGATAGCTATTATGCAATGGTGACAATTATATCAATATAACGATACTAATAAGCATTAACAATAATATAATAATAACAATAATATAATAATAACAATAATACTAATAATTCTACATCCAACTTACCAAAGGTTCATCGCTGTTCTTCAAAAAGTGCACAACCCTCGCCTTTCCAGTCCTGAACTCTTCTTCGGATGCCAGAGCCTCGAAGTTGCTGCTGCCCGGACTAGCTTTGTAGCTGTTGTTGTTGTTGTTAACCTTTGAGGTGGAAGCATAACCTTGGCTTCCCTCTGGGTTGTTGGACTCAAAGGTCAAAGTTGAACCCTTGAATGTTGACTGGTCGCAGGGCGTGAACCTATGGGGCAAGGTCTGGCGAGGGATGCTACCCTCTTTAAAGTTTCCATTGACGGCAAGCATGCTGGCTCCCGATTGGTCGTGACGGTCGGCCAATCGGAGTGCCGTGGCTGCGTTCAATTTGGAAGCTATGAGGTCATGGGCTTGAAGGAGGGCCTGGAGATTGATTCACATCTTGTTGGATTACTACTTTTCAAAGATTTTATTTAGCCCTCTGACACTTTCTAGAACCATCATCAAAAAAAAAAAAACATCACCCGAATATTTAAAGTCCTCATACGGGTCAGGGATCACCCAAGGACCATAATATAAATATTTTGAGTTCGAATAGAAGTATTGAAATGGTTAAATAAATTTTCGAAATATTGTCATGAATTATTGAAAGTGTTTTTTGTGCGTCCTCTTTGGCCCTTTCGTCTGTGTTTTCTCCAGGTACTATGCTTGAAAAATTTCCAGATCTTATATGTCTCCTGTAACACCTTAATGGATATCCACATAAGAAGTCTTCTTTTGACCCCATGTGCTTTCCAAAACTCCCAGGACTTCAAAGACACCGCGCCCCTCCAATTCAATATGAGAGCTGTGATCAGCCCTTTCTGTTTCTCCACATTGGCAATCGGATTGTTTTGCTCCATCCATCTATGAATATCAGGTTTGTCATATTTGTTCACCTTGAATTCATGCCATCGGTCTAGTCCCATTGTATCTTTAATAATCGCCACATCGCAAACGATGTATTCTGTCTTATTCCAAGCGCAAAGATCTGGAATTCTCGTTCCTAGTACCGTTGGGATTCTGGGTTCCAATTTCGTTGCGTATCCCTTCTCCTTCAATCTGCTCTCAAGCATTCTCACTATGGCGTCGTGCCTTGCGTGGCGCGGACCGTTGGTTCTGTGGCAGTTCTGAATAATGTGGCCCAGAGACTCGACCTCTTCACAGCCGGCATCGCAAGTGGTGTTGGCCATTGGATTTTTTCTTGCCGATCGCAGTTTGTTATGAAGGACCGCAGCACGAACCCTCACGCATTGCATGAACTTCTGGGTTGGCATCTTGTCAATACCATCAACCAGCCATTCGCTGGGAACAACAGCACTCATAAAGGACCTTAGGCCATAACCATCCACTGTTTGATAGAGTTGCTCCGCAGCAATCACTTGTCGGAGATTTGATGACTCCGCAGTCCCCTTGTTCGGCTGAGGTTTCCCGAATCTTCTCACTTCGCTCATAACAGTTGTGTTGTGATGCAACAATTCCGTAAGGAATTCGTCTTCGTTATGCTTTGCTTGTTGTATAACTTTGGTCATTCTTTGGATCCTGACATTCGGAATCCAACTTTTCAGCTGGAGAACCCCCAGACCCCCAAACCTGACAGGGGCATGTAAAAACGCATTCACTGTGTCTTTTGGCAATCGCAGCCATCTTCTTACTGCACCTCTGATTGCAACGTCGGCCGCTTTGAGGGCCTTAAGGGAAATTTTGTCAAAGGTGAGCCTGTGAACCAGACTTGGCAACAAGTGCTTCTTCAGAATGAATAATCTCTGACAAGGCTTGAGTGGAGCACGCGAAATGGAGTGAAGACCCTTCTGAATTCTTTCGCCCAACGAGGAATATTTCATACGTGGTCCTATTTCAACACCGAGATATTTGTAGGTGTCTGTGATGCTGAGAGCCTTGATTTCCCTTTCCTGCAGTTTCAAGTAAGGTGTGGGATTAACTATCCACTGCTTGCGTTTGCTGATAATTTCGGTTCTCATCGAGGCACATTTTCCTGGATTCATGATGAGACCGACTTTAGCCATTTCTGTCTCCAGTTGTCTCAGCATCATTTGCATTCCAATGTCGGTTGAGGACAGCAGAAGGAGATCATCTGCGAAGGCAACATAATTACACTTCTGTGACCCGGATCCTGCGGTGACGCCGATAGAACTGTCCATGTTGCTCATGAACATGTCAACGACCGCGTTGAAAAGCATAGGAGACATTGGGTCTCCCTGTCTCACTCCTCTACCAACCGGAATTGCCTCACTGAGTCCGTTCTCCATTTTCATGTAAACTTTGCTGTTGCTGTACAAGCTCGTCAGGTATTTGGTCAGCATTGGGGGGGTGCCGAGGCGCCGAACGGCTATCAGGATGGAATGATGGCTCACTGAATCGAAAGCCTTTGCCACGTCTACAAAGGTCATGTTCAATTTTTTCCTTTCCTGTCTTTTTTTATCGATTAGTGCTTTGACAAACCACACGTTATCACCGAGACCATCGCCGTTTCTGAACGCTTTTTGTCGAGCAGATATTGGCCAAAACTGCAGCATTCTTTTGTTGATTATCCGATGAAATAATCGGCTCATGATGGGACTGACAGTTATGGGCCTAAATTCATTCGGGGCGGATGGCTCTTTGACTTTCGGAATGCAACTGACGATTCCCTCCTTGAATGGAGATGGAGGGAGACCAACAAACATCCATAACGTCATGTGAACAGCGCAATCAATAAATTTAATCCCTTCGAGATGTTTCTTCTTCATTCCATCCAGTCCTGGAGCGGCATCTTTCAAACCCTTCCAAGCTATTTTGACCTCACCGCATGTTATTGGAGCCTCCAAATCATAACATGGTCCCGTTACTGGTGCCACGGGTCTTTCATCTCTGACCGATTCACTAGAAAACACCTGTCGCCAATACTCGACCAACTTATCGTGAGGAAATGGTTTCTGTTCTTCTCCATAATCCTCATTGAGAACCGACTGTGAACCCTTCGTTGGGTTCTTTTTCATCAGGGTTTGAAGCTTCTTTCTGTTTTTGTCGATCTTGAGTTCTCAATTCTCTCTTGGTTGGTCTTGTCTTGGTCACGAGAAATGTCCTGTTACCTCCTTGGTTATTGTTTTCTTTTCTATTCTGGCGGATCAGTTTTTTCTTTTCGCGACCTCGGGTTGGTCGAACATTCCTCGCTTTGCTACTTTTCATCAGGCCCCCAATCCACACCAGGTACTCACTGTCTATCAAATTTTGCTTTGTTTCTGTTGGTGTTGATTGGTTCAACAGGTAAGACAATTCCTCAGCCGAAAGATTTAATAGCTCGTAGTTGCCAATCACAAATTGTTTTAAACATAAGCCGCTACCAACATCGTCTGTCTCCTGCACATCCGGAATGGGATTAATCAATATTTTGGTCTGATTACGTGATTCCGTTGTTCTTTCTAATATAAAGTCGTTGTAGAAGGTTCGGTATTGCTGTTTATTTCTAACCCTCCTGATACTATTCACCGACATGTTTGGCAGATGTTGGTGCAGAGACACGTTTATTCGTTTCTTTTCATTCGATTTTAACTTCCATTCTGCCTCCGCTATCTGAGTCCAAACGACTGTGTCCTGTGAGGGAGGAATCACACTAACAAGGGCATCGTTTGTAAAGTCAGCACCATCTTCTGCAACGTCCTTCTTTTTCCCTTCTCGTCGATTCTGAAGTAGTTTTCTGTAAACTTCTTGTCTTCTATGACACTTTACAGCCTCCAATGTGCGGTGTTGAAATCTCTTGTGAGCCTCCACATTGATATTCTTACAACCATTTTCAATCAGCTCCAGTTCAATTTCTGCCAGCATGTTGGATTCCTCTGTTGACCACAAACATTTTGAATAAGTTTTTCCGGCTCTTTTTTCGTGATATTCGACGGGATGTTTTTGGTTCTGATGCAACTTTAGTCCTTTGGTTGTCTTAAATGAAGCCAAGCAATATTCACATTTCACTGAATCTTGAATTTCAGGATTTGGTTCTGAACTCTTCTGCGAGTCTTCTACCTTGACGACGACCTGTCTTGACCTCAGATTACGCACAATAACATTAGAACCGGTTTTGTTAGACATTATTTAGGGAGGAAATAGTCGGTTTGAAGACAAAAATCCGAAGATTCTCAGCGGACGAAAACGTTAACGTTGTAAGTTTTGTCTTCAAATTTTCCCCGTTTCAACGAGTAGTTTCACCTTTTAACGAATGAAAGGTAGGGGACACGAAAAAACGAGATAATTAAGCTAAACCAGTGTATTTTCTAGCGATATTTTCACAAAAACAACGCACGAGAAACAAACCGGCCGCACCTCAGCTCTCTCGCTCGAAACTACTACTACTACTACTACTACTACTACTACTAATAATAATAATAATAATAATAATAATAATAATAACATTAACAATAATAATGACAAATTTATTATCACGCAATGGAATAAATTAATCTTATTGGATTACTATTGATAATAATAAAAATAATGATAAATTAATTACCAAACGATGAAATAAATTAACTTTATTGGATTGCTACAACAAATTAATTGTGAAACACCGAAACAAAATAACTTAACAATTAATATTTACAATTGTTATTATTAATACACCGTTACACTGTTATTGTCGTAGCTAGCATCACCTGAAGATGGGGGGAGCTGGCAAGGTCGCAGAATGCTTTGACATCCTCAACCGAGTTCCTTAACCTCTTGCTGAGATGATCTAGTAGCTGAAAACATTGTCGGTTGAAAATCAAAATCATGACGATGAACGTGATTCACGAGGGCAGTAAAATTATTACAATCTGTGTTTTTATTAACATTGAGGCATTATTACTGTTGTTGTTGTCGTCGTCAAATAATGACAAATAATAATTATTATTATTATAATTAGTAGTTAACATAACTACCTCTATTAGTTGCTGGCTCGAAGATTCATGTCTGTAGGCAGTTCTCAGGCTGAACATCCTCGACTGGATCCCCTCAAACAACTACATAATACAAAAGCAACGAATCTAATCAACAACATTATTGCTTAGTTAATAATAACTAAAGTAATTAATCACTTAATAACTATCAATATAATAACATATTAAAATTAAGATACTATACTTCAACATTGAATTAAAAATCTGCATGGTTATTATGTTTTATGTGCATATAATCCAAATTTGTAGTTTGCATCTGGTGAATTATGATTCTTAATAATGGCATTATTGAAACAACAAAACCATTAACATCGTACTCCTTTACAATGTTGTTATCATCACCATCGCCATCATCGCTATCACAATCACCATCATCATCACTATTACCATTACCAACACCATCATCATCATCCTGGACATCATAAAATTCACCTTGAGGTAGGAGTTGAATCTCAGATCTGATGTCAACTCCTCAAAAACCTCCACTGGAAGATGGTCGCAGTTCTCGAGAGCTTCGACATCTTCCACATACTGAAGCACGTCCTGCGCACCCCCTGATTCAGCAATGACACAATCCAGATTTATCAACATATGAATATATGGAGTAATAGTTTTAAATTTTCTACTAGAAAAATATCATATAAATAATAAAGCAACTAAGTTAACTATATTCCATACATCCAGACATGTTCTTATCACTATAATAATAATGATGATGATGATGATGATGATGATGATGACGAGAACGACGACGATGGTGATGATGATAAAGTCAAATAACTTTTGAACAGCTACAAGAAATCAACAAAATGGACCAGACAACTAACCAAGACCAACATCTGTCCTACTGGACAAGTTTGACAAAACCTGACTGCTGCAATTGGCTGATCGTGACCAATAAGGATCCAGGGCTGTGGAGATAGTAACATCCTTGAAAAAACATTTTGTATAAATTACAAGGGCATCCACCGTGGTATTAATAATTATTAAGTGTTAATTTATCCATTGTAATGGCATTAACATAAATTTAGATAAATATAAAATGGTGGCACACACCTTTACGAATCTGAAATCGTTGAACTTCTGCATGGCTTTGACAGTTTCACCAAGGTGGAGTTTTGGAACTCTAGAGCGATCCTGTTCAGTGCCATCATTATCATTAATATCATCATCTTCACTATCACCGTGAATGCTAACATGATTATCAACTATCATCATTGTATAATAATGATACTAAGTCACTTGCACAATCAATAAGTTTTACTTATACCGACCAGTTACAACGCAAATAACTTTTAATTTCCAACATTCAATTCTCATCTCCCCCCAAACCTAATTACCCTCTCCACCATGTCCATCCACTCACCCGTATCCATGGTTCCCTGAGGGCATCATCAACAGTCATCCTCCTGCATGGAATCGGTTCGAGCATCCTTCGAACCAACGTCCTTGCCTCCTCAGACACCTCGTTCCACTGCTTGTTGTCCAACTGAGATAAAAAAGATTACCACTTTATGCTCTATTTATTTGCTTTGGATGTTATTGTTGTCATTGTCGCATGTGATTAACATCGTCATCAGCAGCACTACCATCATCATCGTATCATGTTCAAAACTTGAATAATAATAATAATAATAATAATAATAATATAATAATAATAATAATAATAATAATAATAATTTATTTATAAAGCACCATGTGCATAGCATCAGAGGTCCCTTGTGTCTTTGCTCGGATAGTAGTGGACATATATGCTGGATCGTCCAGATGAGATGATTGCAGGGTTTGATAATAGAAGCGGAATGTTCTTTAAAGGTGAGGTCTACAGGTGAATCAAAAATAACACCGAGGAGCTTGAGGGTAGTAGAGGAAGGAAGGAAGGTGCCAGAGGCACTTATGGAAAGAGGAGGCGACGGAATTTTCAGGCGAGCGGGTGTTTCGGATTTCTGAGGATTCAGTTGGAGAAAGTTAACGAGATGCCAATCACTGATGACTTCCATAGATTTTCAAGATCTTAGATTTTATCTGAGATACTATGGCTGGAGAGGATAGAGAAAAGACTTGTGTCATCTGCATATTGATGGAAGGATATGTTGAAGTTATGAATAATGTTAGACAAAAGGGAAGTGTAGGTTGTGAAAAGACAGGTTTATTATTGTTCTTTCAATTAATTGATAATTCTCAGCTTGCCAATGGAGGCTTGGACTTCCCTAAGGCTGATCCATGAGTTCTTTATTTATCTGCCTGTTGGTTTTTGTTTGCTTTGTTTCTTTCAATTTGATAATTTATAAAATTGGTAAAAAAACTAATAATTGTAACTTCTCAATAATTATTATTGCATCTTGTGTTTTGTGATTTGAGAGTTTAGAAAGCTAATATTGCAGTCTCAAGTGTTAAACTACATTAAGAGGCTTAATATGAGATAAACAGGATGAACATACAATTCCGCCCAAAATCTTTCAATACAATAACAACATTGTTCTCAGTATGCCCTCATTAGCATACCATCATAATCGATGCCAAAACCATCATCATCATGACTGGGGTCAACAGCCTCAACCTAATTTTAAAATTACCTCAAGTGCCAAGGTGGCACTTAATGGTGCTTATTTTCTCAGCCTAATTTCACCACAATAATAATCATCAATATTGTTGCAATCACCATCAATGTTTCTCTCAGATTTCTATCAGTGAATGATTCCCTTCAGATCACTCTGCAACATCACCTTGATATGATATGTTATCATCTATCAACCTCTTCAATCAACTTAGCATTTCCCTTGGACAGACACCATCATCATCATAATTCACAACACTATCATCATGTCATCACAACCCACATCATCATCAGCATCATCGCCATCATCATCATCATCCTCATCATCATCATCATCATCATCAGCCACATCAAAAATCCACCCACCACATAGGCACAAGACTGCACGGATCTGTCCCTCCTGTCCGACCTCCCCAGGAAAGGTGGACTACCACAAAGGAGCAGGTAGAGCAGACACCCGGCAGACCAGACGTCCACTGGCTTGCCGTAGTACTGGCCTTCTATCATTTCAGGGGCTGGGAAACCAGGACTGCTGAGATAGCCTAAAGATGATGATAATGTTGGTAATGATAATAATCGTGGTTATGATAATGATGATGATGATAGTGATGTCGATATTGGTGGTTATGATTTATGATTATGAAAATGGTGACAGTCACGGTGAAGACAATTATGAGATGATTGAACTAGTGAGACAAGATGGTATCATGGCAGTGCATAAAAATGCATTGTTTGATACAATTGCAATACAGATTGATAAGTTGATACACACCAAATCTGTCCTTCTCAGTGCAGATGAGATTCTGTGTTTCACATCTCAAGTCCTCGTTCAACTCTGGATTTGAATAAAAGAAATATTGAAATGTTTTAAATTGGACATTAAATTATATAATATAATTATAACTTTAATAAAATTTAGATAGACATTGGAAATTATTTTTAGATCGACATTTTTCTGAATGATAAAATCATCAAAGAAAAAAAGTAATAAATTATTAATAAAAATATGATATTAAGATAAGTAATAAATAATGCATTCAATGTTAACGTCCTCCAACCCACCGTATTGTGCAGTGCTTTCCAGTTCCTCGACCTGCACGGCACTGGAAAAGTTTCCGAGCTTGACGGGCGAAGAGTTCTCTCGACTCACGAGCGAAATGGAGTAAAGACGGAGGTCCCTGTGCAGGATGTTCTTGCTGTGGCAGTACCTCAGCGCTTCGAGGATTTGCTTCATGTAGTGGCTGTAGGTTGAGATTTAAATTGCAGTCATTGATCGCAAGGCCGGAGGTAATGATTGTTTGAACAACGTGACGAACAATTGGATGCAGCATTAGTGCCAATGCTCATAATGTGCCACTCTCAAAACCCAGCATGCGTTGCCAGGGAGAACCTTCGTGGGTAGTGCAAATGGTAGAAACAGTAACAAGTTATTCCTTCACATCCTTTTTAGATGTACGAGGCATTAATAAATTGGATACATTTAAATACAAATACAATTAATAGTCAATTAAAGTTAATTTATTTATTCGATTTTTCAGATCAATTGTCTCATTAAAAATTAACTTGTCCTCTGAAACCCCATCTAAGTATGAATGACTTTCAGTGCCAACTTTATGAATTGCAATATGCAAGATACATCAACATCATCATCATCATCGTCGTCGTCATCATTATTGTCATCATCATCCTCATCATCATAACTCAACACAAGAAACTAATTCTCACCTGGCCACTGCCTCACTGTAGACGAAGCCAGACAGAGCCCGGTTGACAATTTCCAGGCACAGGTCAGCTCCTTCCATGCTGGAAAATGATGTTAACGACGATAACCATGGCAATGATGATGACAACAGTGAAAACTATGATGATGATAACGATAGCAATGATAAGGATGACAGTGCTGGCAATTATGATCAGTATAAAACTGTTCTACAATCATTTAGAAAATGGCTCTACAAGATCCTCTTATAAAATAATTAATAAAAATGAAATCGATGTAAGCCAATGTAAGCCAAATATTTTATTTTAGTTTCTGATAGAAACTAAAAAGTAATGCCTAGATTCTGCTCGACAGATGCAATGGTTAATATGCTAAACGAGTTCACAAGTTAATGCAAATCACTTTCGTATTCATTTTCCTATTAATATTAATTATTAAAAAACACGTTAAAATCACCAGCCAACCGGTTAATCACTCCAGGTCGATTGGCCGATCGAGAGCCAATCGATTGCAGCAACTGGCGTCCGTAAATCAACAACAACAACAACACACGAACAACGCAACACTCACTGCTCCTGTAACACGTAGTAGAGGCTGTCGTTGTAATAAACCTCGAGTATCGGCACCACCAGGTTGTGCCTCAACTCCTCAGACAATTCCTCT
This sequence comes from Whitmania pigra, assembly GCA_021613335.1. NCBI lineage: Eukaryota > Metazoa > Annelida > Clitellata > Hirudinida > Haemopidae > Whitmania > Whitmania pigra. The sequence continues at coordinate 531,611 of JAJTWR010000371.1, read as the reverse complement.
TCTCTCTTCAAGTCTGTTGAAGTTGAAAGGCAGAGATTTATTAGATGCAAATTATTAAACTTAAGTGCCAATGAATTTTTAATAGACTGGTGAACATTTTAGGCTGGTGAATATTTTACAGACAGATGAATATTTAAGTTGTGATGATTGATAGTCATGCTGTGCTGATATGATGTTATTATTACCATAAGCATTTACACACAGTTTCAAACAATGTCTTAAAATTAATATCGATTTAAACTCTGCAAGTCACTCTCGAATGTTGATTGCAAATGATTGCATGTTGCACAGGATGAACGTACTTTTTATTAGCATCTGTTGTTGTTTCTGATTGAACTTGGACAGGCTGAGGATTCTGACAGCCAGCACCTGCCCTGTCTTCTGATTGGTGCAAGTCCTCGTAATAAGGCTCATGCCCCTTTGAGGAAAAAATTTGGGATTGCATTAAATTTTCAAAAAATTGCATTATTGCCATGAAAGTTTTCGAGCAATTTAAAAAATCACAACTGGGGATCCGACTTGTCCGAAGTAATTTATCACTGATAATAATCACCATGCTATTGAAACTATTATTTTAGAATTTTACAAGCAACACTTCCAACTGAGAATCCCCAGCAATTAAAAAGCTACATCTGAAAGGCCAGACATCCCAAGGATGTCACCAACTACGAGATAATAAATCAACCATTTGGAATCTTATTCCACTTTACCTTCTAGGTCTGAAATGCGCTTAAACGTCAGACGCATTGCAAGGAAAATAAATAACCAATAAGCTCAATCAACACTCACTTCCCAACAACTTCTCCCAAGTGGTACTTATCGAAGAAAGTGTCGCCCGTACCTCCCTCCATTGTCCTAAAAGAAAATTTTCAAACAAAACAAGATCATTTTTCACCTGCCAGAACATTAGAACAAAGACAAAAATTTCTGAATGCCGAGCAAAATGCTTTCTCTGCATTTTTTCGTTTGCATTTTCGTGGTTATCGCTTTATGGATGCAGGCAATCCGTTTGTTGCCACATGCTTATAGGCTAAACATTACAAATTTTAAATCCATCACTGCTCACAATTTTGGTCAAGTTTTTGTCTTAAGAAAATATTCGTTATGTAACACATTTTGTGATCAATCCTGTATTACGTGTTTATCTTATGTCTTAACAGCTCACAACATCAACTTCGTCTTAGGTTAATAACATAATCTATCCTAATTTTACTTTTCAAACTAAAGATCTCAAGAAGCTTGCCAATTTATCATTAACTTTTAATAATAGAAGTTAATAAGTCAAGGAATTGAATAAAATCAACTTTGAATCAATAAAAATCATATTTACATCAAGGCATGTAAATCCACATTTTGGAAGTTGAAAACATTGTGTGATTTGCTGTTTTTATGGAGTAAACGTTTGTTAAAATTTTCAGTCTTGACAGATGTCATGCGTTTAATTTGGCTCGACAATGTGACGTAATTTGATTAACAAATTCCAAGCATTTCCAAGATTCCTTTTTAAAATATCTATTTTTTACGTCATCCTACTTTAGATGTGCTTTTGGAAGTACGTAGACTTTCCAAGAAGCTAAAAGTTGTCCCCGAAAGAAGTATCGGCGAGTATTTTAGTCGAAGAGACTTGCATTACGACAATTTTCAAACCATTATTAGAAATAATTAACCATTGAAAATGCATAAACACTTACATTTGGCTAGAAACTCCGAATCAATGTAAAAGTAAATATAGCGGACTGCAGGCTATCAAAATGCCATCAAAGGAATCTTTGAAAATTGTTGAATATTATTGTTATTATTTCTGACGTCTCTTAATTGTTTGCACAAAAATCCCTCTCGTTGAAAGTTAAGAGCAAACTCATAACACGAACTAACTGCCCTCACAGTATAAGTTGCTAGAAACTTTTCTAGCCGATAGACATCGGCAGCTGCACTCGCCGCTTTTTGGCTTTGTTTCGGAATCTAGGCTTTAAATGCATTCGAAGATTGTTTCAAATAAAATTGACATTATAAAATAAAAAGCCTTAATTAAATTACAAACTGAATTACAGTTTACTGTAGAGACTTAACAGAAGTCTATAATTCCAAGTGTTATGTAACGTTTCGCAGACTCTCGCCATAGCTAATCTCTAATAAAACTCTTTAATACAAGTCAACGATAATGAAATACTTAATTTTATTTTTTTTTACAAAATATACAACACGAATCTGGTATACTATTTTAGCACAACCAAGGAAAACAGAATGGATCAAAATTCATCCAACGCATGGAAACATGCATGCATAAAGCCATTCTTACTTAAGATAATGTTGAGCCCCTTAAGTTGGATGCAGAAGGAGTTATATCAAAACCATCAAATTTTCCCAATCATCTCATCAAGTTTCAACATCCAGTTTCGTCAGAAAAAACATAATATTAATTTGCTAAAGGACAGAAAGATTGCAATCAAGCATCATGAATCAACAGTATACATGTAAATTAGGATTCATTATAAAGAATGTTGTTGAATGTATTGCATATTCACAAACATCATGTCAGCATAACTTAAACCACCCAATTCCCTAATTCTGATAAAGCTTCCTGAGGGAAGACCAATAATTCTCATAATGTGATTCTAACAAGTGTCATCAAATCAAAACAGCTTGCAGTCAGAAGCTGGCACCTCATAGCTCAAAGTCCACAAACATCCTTCCATACCAGCTTTCAAAACTTGTCAGAAAGTCATTGCAATGACCAAATGGTCATCACAGAGAGCTTCAATGATAAAACATCAAATATTATGGCAGACAAGATACAAAATGGCTTTCGTTAAAAATACGATGCTAAAGTTACTATCAGGTCTCACGTTCTGAAATGGATTTTAAGACGAAACTTAACGACATGCGATTGCTTTATTCCTAGATCATCAAATAATAACATTCATCATTACATCTGTAATTATTAACATACCAACAAATGCTATATATACAAATGCTCATAATTCATCATCATCAGATAAACTCAATGCCCTCAAACTTCACATCCCCGATCTTAGTCTCAGCCATCAGGGTTTTCCCATGGTTATTCAAATCGAAGGCAACGATGTAAGAAGTGATCCGTCCCTGATCTTCTTCTGATTTGAGAGCCACGATCAGCCCGTCCCCAGAGTTAGGGATGAATTTAAAACTCGAGAAACCTCTGGTGTGATGTTTCTGACCGAGCTGTTCCATCCGGATGGAGCGGAAGAATTCGTCGCATCTGAAAAGGATGTTGGTGGCCCTCCGTTCGTCGTCTTCCTCCGTGTAGACTTCTGTGCTCGCCCGACGAGGTAGAAAAAACCACTGTCCGTGCACCTCGCTCCACATGGCCGCTTCGTGGATGAGGTAGCCTATTTTCGGAGGGCATGAAAAAAAAGGTTTTTGCGTTCTTCACTTTGTTAAATAATTTAAGTTGGCTTTAATAGATTTTAAAACAATTGAAAGAACTAACAATAATATTATGTTATTTATCATTGAATATGGGGTCGTGATTATGCAAACATAAACTCCAGTAAAAATAAAAAGACACATAACAATGTTATAATTTCATAAAAACATTAATTAATAACAATTAGGATTTCAAATATTCATTAAAACTTAAACATCCCAAACAACAAACCTGGACTCTCGAAGCCTCCCTTCTTTCTGAGCATGTTATAAGGTTCTACCCAATTGTGGTGCTCCACACCCCCATTTGGTCCTATGCTTTTCACCCACTGTGGGTAAAGGTTCTGAACCACCCCCTTGGTTGTTGTCCACTCCTTGCCAAGTCCTCCAACCCATAGGTGCTGATCTTTGACGGTCATCCACTCGCATTTGAACCCTTCGCAGAAAAAAGTTGATTTAATTATTTTTGCGGCTGCTAGCACATGCATTGTGTTAAGAGAAATACTTAACTTTACACAATTATATTATTTAACTTTATTTTCAAATTTTGCACATATGAAATCTTACTTATATAATATCATAACAATTGAAGGAATGGAATATTTTACAAGGCAGTGCTCAAACTCAGAGGAACAAAGCATTTAGATGTGGTTCACATGGAAAAAAAACTATTATTATTTTGTCTTAAGTAAAAAAATAAACACTGAAAACTCAGACGCTCGAGCCTAAAATTGCGTAAAGGACGTGACTTTCAAATGCTGTTGAGTTTTTCAACAATGATTGATTTTTTAGACACAGGAAACTGCTGATAATGTCTTTCAACAACATGAACCAGGTAGTGTTTCTGATCATCTTGCTGTGTTATTACAGAATTGAAGTTCTGAGCCAGCGAGATGCCAAGTTCAGCAGCATCACTGACAACGTTCAGTTGTTGTACTCTTGTTGTCACAAATTCTTCTATAATTGTCAATGGTGTCCCAGCTGTGAGGATCATGCTCTAGTCCATGAAGTCTGTTGAAGCTTGCATAGCTTCAAAAAACTTCCTAGTGTTTGCAGACACGAAGCGTGATAGCGTTAAATGAGAGACTTTGCTTTCATTCATTTTCAATTGCTTGGCTCGAAGTGCAGAACCGATCGCCAGCACTGCTCTCGATATTGGATTTGCACAATTGATTACCTGCTTTTGAAAAATGCTCGAGGAGTTAACTGGGACCACTTGAACAGCCCATTAAAAGATTAAAGACATTTGTTCAATCAGCTTATATCTGTGTGGTGTTTTTTACATGCTAAACTGGTAAGTGGCATCTGCAGCTTCTGTGGAAGGAAAGTGTTTTATTGCCAGTGTTGCTGTCAAAACACATAAACTAAATTCTATCACTGAAGTGCCAGTCATCAATGAGCTTAAAAACGGCAGCAGAACCTGTTCTGTTTGTCACAATTGGAACTCAATATTGTGACACCACTGCAGATAGAATAACAGCAAGCCTTCTCTTTATCAGTTAGAGCAAGTAACACAAAAGCAATGAATATTTGATAATATTCAATAATAAGCAGTATTTTTATTAGAGGACGTGTTCGGAGAAGTCTATTTTCTCAAATCATGGAAAAACCCCAACCTAGTTTCGTTACACTGCAATATGTCACAAATATCAACAAGAGCTCCAAAGAATAGATAATTAAGTGATTTAAAAAATAACAGGAGAATTGTAGAATCCACAATACCAAATAAAAACATTTTCATAAATTAATGTTTCAATTGAATACCATATGTTTCAAAGATGAATAAAGTTGCAGAAATCAAAACAACACAGATACTCTTAAAAATCGGTTTGGCACCAGTAAATATTAATATGTATTCATGAGATTTTCCCTGCTGTGTATTTTAGTCAATTGGAACACTTTTAGAGGGTGAGAACAGAAAAAAGTTGTATTTTAATTTTTGCCATACATTTCATTGGCACCCTAATGCACACATTTATTAATTGATAAATATTAATAGAATAACTTGATCCTAGGTTATAATTATTTATCTATTTTCTTGTACTAGAGTACAGCTTATGTTGATCCTGATACTATTAACATATTCAATGGTTAGTAACATAGATAAACAGTAATTTAGACAATAAAACTTTGTTGTATCTTTATGCTGTTGAATAAACAGATCGATTATAGTCATCAATAAATTTCATAACTGCATCATGCAAGGAATCATAATAGCCCTATCATTCTAAACAATTTATAAATAGTATACCAATTTAATGACAGCCAATCATTCATTTCTTACCTTTTGTTTGCTTTCCATCTCCATCTGAGAGTAGCATGAATGGAATCACCTTGTTGTCGGTCGTAATCTCGTAGACGACACCGGTTCGATCGTCACAGGTGTACAACTTGCCGTTGAACACCACGAGTTCGGAGAGTTCCATACCCCGCCCTTTGTGACTCAGGTCCGAACTTAAAATCACCTCTGTCTTGTCCCATTGTACTGAAACTTTGTTTCTTTCTTTATTTAAAGTCAGCCAACCCTTCCTGTAGTGGCTAAACCAGGTTCCATCCGGAGCTTTGGAGTTCGTGTCGAGATCGGCAATAATGGCGATGCGATATGAGATTTGGCCGTCGGCTTCAATTCGCGGCGACGACAGCGGATACGTGGAGTTGTAGTAAATGCCGGTAGAGTGGCTGCAGTGACTGAAATTATCTCGGTTGGAGATGTGTAGCGAAGCAATAATGAGTAGGAATCCTGTTAAAAGCAATAGCATGATGACGACGCACTGGACCAATCTGTAAGTGTTGATGTTGAACGAACGACTGATGCGATACGGTGTGGGCGACCGCACTGCTCTCATCCAATCGCTCATTCGCGTTGTCAGGTCCAAATCTCGAATCTTGGCAGACTTTGAACCGAAGGCAAGAGACATTTAAGTTCTAATTATTCTAGAGATGATATTTTTCTTTTCTTAGTCTGTTGCTTCAGGACCTTTCAAAGGTTAAGTTCAAACGTAGTCTGCTTAATATCAAAGAATACTAGTAAAACTAGTATTTACGTTAAAAGCTGTTAACCACAGTGCCAATGTCACACGAATGAAAACGTAATTTTTAATGTGAGGGGACTACTATTTAGAATTTACTAGTATTTATTGGATAGAGATGCTTAAGTGTATTTACATAACTTAACCGTATTTACAAAAGTACCGAATCAAAACATCCCACCGGCCACAACTAGATTGTCAAAATTTACACGTGTTCTAAAATGAGACTTGGCTTTCTTTTCTTTTTTATTTATTTTAAAATAAATATTTATTTTTAATTTTTTAAAAACATTTTTGGTGCATTCTTACCAAGTTCTTTACAAGAGATTGGCTCTCTGTAGCTGGTTAATACCATACGTTGCAGATAAGTAATATAAAACATTTATCTTTAGTTCCATATTATACATTTAATGAAAATAGCTTATATGTTTAATTTAGTTAAAATTTTAAGACAGTTATTTCAGTAATTTAGCAAATATTGGTACTTTCTGCTAAACTTTTATCTCTAAATTCATAAATGCATTGTCTGCTTTACGTATCGGTTGCTCAGTGCCTTACAATGTCAAGTGATTGATGTTGAAAATTCTATCTTGTTGTGTTATCAAATCAGTGGCGTGTCAACTTTTCTTACCCCCTGGACGGTCATAAGATTTACAGCCCTCCCTCATGGCCGTTAATAATCTGTTAACCTTCATGTTTTCAAAAATCTTTCAAATATTTTTACAATCAAATCGTTTAAAAATTTACAAACTTTCCCACTTTTTCCGCATTTTTTTTTGCAACAGTTTCAAAATTCAGTCCATTGGCAAGTTCTCTCTATAGAGAAGATTACCAAGTCCGTAAGCTTTGACTGGCTCATCGATGATCGAAGAGGGTGTTTTATTAACTTAAGTTTGGAGAAAGAGCGCTCTCATCTGGCAGCAGTAATAACCCGGGCTAGGAAGATACTCAACAAAATCACAATACTAGTGCAGAATCTCTGTATGAAGCTCAAAAATTGAAAGGTACCATCGATTTTATCGTTTCCTGAAGCTAACATAAAATATCAATCACTTCAATCTCTTACTTTCGGCAAAGAACTCTTTTTTCTCTATGTCTTTATCAACTACGCCAATCATAATTATCATCAAGCAGGTTTGGCGGCATGAGAAAGGCGTGTTTGTTCGCAAGATCATGAACTTGTTGAAATCTGACTCTTCAATGGACATAGAAAAACACTGAGGAGAAGAGTGACCGTTTTTTCTATTTTTTATTTTTTACGTACCCCCTAAAAATGCCGCCCCTTGGCACTTGCCGCCCCTGCCGCACCCCCTTGATACGCCAGTGTATCAAGTTATATAGTATTTTTTTGTTACTGATTGTATCTTAAGCTTCTTTTGGTTTCCTGATAGATTATTATTATTATTAATTAAATTCATTGGTAAATAGCATTGTTGGCATATCCTCTAAAGGGCAATTTGGGTTTGTCCTCCCCATACTTGTTGCATTTCATGAAAAATTTGAAGGAATCGAATTTGTTTAATATGTAAATTGTTCAAGAGTTTAGTTTAAATTTGAATTAGTTTGATTGGAATAATTAAAATCAGATTTAATTTTGAAATCTCTGCCTCAAAATCACGTTTTTGAATTTTTAAATTAATGATCGAATATATTTCGACAAATATTCCAGAAATACTAACAAACTGTATATTTACTCTACTACATTTTAAAATTTCATTCCAATCACAGTTTATTTAGTAAGTTATCGCGAAATTATTGTTTAAATAATTTAAATTTAAAATAGTTTAATTACTAGTAATTACTAACTTTTTAGTTATCTTTTTGTCCATCACTGGCCAAATGTCTAACGACTTTTTCAACTTTGTCATTAACAACTTTCTGTGGGCTTTCGTTACAGTCATTATCTTATCTATTATTGGAAAATGCAGTGAAGAAATTTGTTGAAAAATCTTCTGTCTCTGGTCGCATTTAATCATTTAAAAATTATCAAGCCAGTTTTTTTTGTATTCTTTTATCATGATCAAATCAATTTATTAATTTTTAAAAAGCTTCTCAAAGGAATCATTTAGTCCAGAGGTCTAACCATTTATCTTTTTCTTGGTTTAAAATGAAATCAGTACATCGAAAAGGTAAAAGTTCTTTAGGTTTGTCAGCGCATAACAAGCTCATTAATTGATAAAAATCTTCATCAATATTTCTTCTCTTCATATAATATGATACAGAGGTATGTGGGTCAGATGCTACCTGGGAGTTAGTGTCTCATGCTTGCCTCTTTCGATTGATAAATCGTGCGCGCAAAAGAACTCTTTATTTTTTGATATTCTAATTACATCTAATTGAATCAGAATCTACTCAAGATCGAAAGAGCTTTATCGCTAAGTGTGCCTGTACCACCTTCTCTTTATTGTCATCCTCAAGTTGACATGACCCAAATCGTTTTACTAGGTAATGAAATTATCCAGGCGAGGCAGCTACTTCCAGTCTCATTAAGTCTATTCTATTATTTTCTTCCCGTGCTCTACGTTCTTCTAATCTCTCTTCGGTAATCGTAAGTTCTTGTTCTAACCTCATCAACCTATCTTGTTCTAATTTAAATCTCCTCAAAGCTATTTCATTTTCATGCACCTCTAATTTTTGTTTGTTTATTTCATTTTTCATCTCTCTTCTCATCTCAGCTACCTTCCCATCGCCCTTAGGCGCTCGCCTGGCGTGGAGATAACTGCGCTAGTGTTTCCGCAAAAATAAGACAGTCTTGTATTAATTTTTGCTCCAAAAGAAGAGCTAGGGCTTATATTCGGAGAAACACAGTAGTATCGTCTGGACTAGCAGTTTTTGGAGGGTTTTATAGACCTCCAGCCCCTAAATTTTCCTGCGACATTCTAGCAATAATATTCTCTTCTTTATTACGAAGAAGACTTATTCGGAAATTAAGTCGGGCAATCTGACAGATCTGCTAGTTGTTGATGATGAATAGCCCACTGTTGATGCAATCGATCCTGCTGATGATCTCACAATCGATACAGTCGTTCCTGATGACGATCCCGTCAATTCCATAGTCGGTCATGATGATGATCCTTTCGAGCACACTGGCTTTTTTGCGGATCCCACCGCTGCCAACAAAAATGTCACATCTCAGTCCCTCGAGAACGTAACTGGTAGTGACGCTGCCAACATTAGTTCTAAAACGAGACTCTGAAATCATTAAAACTTTACTTCAGAACTAACAACACAAGTTAGCTAATAATTAAAATTGAGATTTAAAATTCTGGATGAAAGTTTCAAAATCGATATTTCCAAATCCTCCCTCCGACCACTATGATCATGACAAGGTTTCCTCATTTTTTCGTACAATTTTAATTTTTAATAAATACCACATGTCACGAAGACATGATCAGACAAATAAAATTTGTTGACATAATGGCAAATGGTATACAATGGTATGTTCTGTTATCAAGTACGTGAAATCAAAAATTCAATTTATGAATCTGTTTGATTTAAGAGCTGGGCAAATACAGCTGCATGATTTTGTTTGAATAATAACATATGTTATCTGAAAAGTTTCTGTTGCAAATATTGATGTTATCGAGCTGAAACTAGAACATAAAAGGTGGAGAAATTTTCATCCAAAATGTCGCTTTTGGTCGTTCTTCAGTGGTTTAATAATTTCTTGGATTTGTAAGCGATCTATTTTTAATGTTACTATTTATAGCATAATATAATTACAGGTTCGTGTGTTTGTTTCAACCGATTACCTTAAATTATGATCCGATGTGATTTTATGATTTAGCGAGCTTGACATTTGCACGTATGAGGATTGTAGTCAAGTATTCGTAAATAAGAAGATAATACCCAATAAAGACTATTACATATTATTGCGGAATGAGTTGATAAAACCTGGATTGGTCAATTAAGTAATTGAAATCATCATTCGCGAAAATTTTGCGCAATTTCATTTCAAGTGGAAATAAGAATTAACAATGTTTCATGGAGACTTTTTTAGAATATTAATTAAAATTATAAATAGAATTTAAATATAATTACGGTGCCTCTGCTTGTTTTTATTATACATTCCTTAATAACTAGTTACTGTAATTAATCGTCTAAAATAACTTTTAATTATGAATCGAATAGAATCAACTAAAAATGATTGCCAAAGTATCGGCATTCTTGCTTATTCTTAGCCTGAGTGAAGGTAAGAGTTAGTCATAGAAATTAATGTTTTTAAACAACTAGCTAAGTTTAAAACTGAATGACAATTTACCAGGACTTCCAGCTGGGTCTTCGGCAAAAAAAAATAAGGAATGTCTTGACCTGCCTCCTTACAATAACACTTATCCTTTTACCAGACCGAAAATAACGAATGACTATATAAAATGGAAAATTGCCATTATTTCAGACAGAGATAAAACTTCAAAAATTAATGATACCAATAATTGGGAGAGTCGTTTAAAAACAGGATATTTAACCATTACCTGGAATCCACGAGGTGCCAGCATAGAATGGGATTCAGCCATGACAGACAAACTCATTACATTCGACTTGTCTCAAAGGGGCAGAGGCATGGAGCTGTCAGAGCTGGTAGTTTTTGATGGAAAACTGTTTACTTGTGACGACAAAACTGGAATGGTATACCAGATTGTAAATGACGGAGCAAGCGTACTTCCCTTTGTGCATCTAAATGACGGAGATGGTCAGAAAAATAAAGGTTGGACTTTGATTAAGTAAAGCCATATTATCTTCCAATACGTTTATTAACCAAAATAGTTCAGTATACTTAACTGTTTTGCTGAGATATATTGACAAATTATTTCTTTTTGATTTATTGCTAAGTTTTTCTAGTGGCTGTGACATTGATACGATATAATATTGGGATCAATTGCCTAAGTTGAATCGTTTTTATCAACCAGGCTTCAAATGTGAGTGGATGACGGTCAAGGACAAGATGCTCTGGATAGGATCAACCGGAAAAGAACAGACAACGAAGGCAGGAGAGTTTGAAAGCCATGATCCTGAATGGATCAAAATTGTTGATCGACTAGGAGTTGTTAAACACGTCAATTGGACTGGCAATTATTTGGCACTGAAAACTAAGAGTGGCTATGGGCCTCCTGGTTCGATAATATTTTTGAATTTCTTATCCATTATTATTGCTATTGCTACTATTAGCATTCCATAGTAATTCATTTTCCTCCAAACATTTCTCCCGATTTGTATTAAAGCCTTATTGCTATAGAAGGGCATTTTAACCTAGAAACCTTAATAAACAATGAAAAAAAAATCAAGCAACATATTTAATAATGTTTTTATATCAATGTTTTATATAATGTTGAACCACGCAGGATATTTTAAACACGAATCGGCTGTGTGGAGTGACGAGCATAAGCAGTGGTTCTTCTTGCCAAGGAAAGTTAGTAAAGAAAAGGACGACGTCGACAAAGATGAAACAAGATGTGGCAACTTGCTCCTCCAAACCGACGAAAACTTTACAAAAGTAATCACGAAAAAGATTGGTCGCCTCAACACCAGCAGAGGATTTTCTTCGTTCAAATTTATTCCTAAATCCAAGGATCAATTATTTGTGGCTTTGAAAACGGTTGAAGTTGGAACCCATGTGGAATCCTACCTCGGGGTTTACAACATCAAGGGACGTGCTTTACTGAACGAAGTTTTCATTTCAAATGAAAAATTTGAAGGAATCGAATTTATTTGATACCGAAACTGTTCACCGTAAATAAAGAATGGAGTTGTACTTTGAAATATTTTGATGGAATTAATTAAAGGCAGCTTTCTAAAATGAGACATTTTGGGCTTTTCAACCTATTGCCGAATGATTTACTTGCGATTTCAACCTTTAAATAAGAACATATAAACTCCTAGTGCGAAGCGAACCGATAGGGAATCATCAGAGAAGTCTTCGAACGTTTCAGCCCAAACTCCTGACGTTTTCGAGGAGTGGACCATATCCGTTGATCAGGCGGATGTCCCTGTCGGTGATAACCATATCTAATCGGCTTTATCGTAACGCTATTTGGCTATCGATGAAGCTCAAGGCGACCTTGGCGCATCGATTCCACATAATACAAACTTCAAAATTACGCTCACAGAACGCGCGCATACTGCATCAAACACTCATTCGCGTTTTTATGTCATTTGCCATATCCCTTAATTTTCTTCTCTGACTCTTCGACTGTGGGCAAGCCGATTTCATAGATTATCAATGGCCGCATAAGGAAGCTTGTAAGTGTGTTGAACTGTTGATTGATTTAAAATGTTGACATGGGATGTAGAAACAAATGAGTTATATATTTATGTTGAAAAATAAGTATAATTTTTAATGAGTCAGAATTTAACAGTTTTATATTCAAATTAGGAAGAAAGAAACATCATGAACATGGATTATAAGGGTTTAACTGGGCATTGCTTCAACTATAACGTTTTAGATTCTAACTTGAATGCCATCGCTCTTTTGAACAAAACTTATATTTTAATAGTGGTCTTTTTTTTGACAAAATGATTTCAAAAATAAGAAAATGAATGCAAATATAGAAAATAACTGACTTTGTAACACTTGCAGCGACGAGTTTTATGCATCACCAGCACAGGCTGTTTTTCAACGAATGAGCACTGGACGAATGTAAAATAACTTATAAAAGCAAAAATGAAGATCGACATGAAAGTTCACGTTTGGTAACCGCAGGATGTTCAGATTCTTGTTTGTTCTATTTGTGTCCAGTTTCGTAACATGTAGAGGTATCTCGAATTCATTTCCGATATTGATTACAAATCCTCCTTTAAACGGGACACAATTTTGGAAGTCATGAAAAAATGTATTCTAATCAGCCTAAGTATTTGTTCGAATTAATATAAAATATTAAATTAAAACATTGATTGTATTTTTAGTTATTAAAAGATCTTTGAAAGCTGAAAAGGAATTGAATTATTTGGGAGGTAAAAGGTGGCGAGTAATTCTTGTGGCCGATTTGGATAAAAAGTCTATAGTCCCAGATCAAGCCAAATGTCGAAGTTATGTAATTCAAGGAAATATATCCATCAGTTATGACTTTACTGTCGCATCATTTGAAAAAGGTCCAGAAAATGAGATTCAAATCGATTGCAAAATGGGTTCGAGAGGACTGGAGCTCTCAGATTTAGTTAATTTCCAAAATAAACTTTACACGTGCGATGATAAAACTGGAATGGTTTACAAATTTAATGAAAACTTTACTAGTCTACAAGAAGTCTTGAAATTAAACGATGGCGATGGAACTATCGACGACGGTAGCATGTCGCAGCGCTTTATAATGACGTACCTTCGTAATGTATCTATTATATTTACTAAATTAAACATTTATTTTAGGATTTAAATGTGAATGGATGACTATTAGGAAGGGCAGGATGTACATTGGCTCGCATGGAAGACCGCGTACAAACGACGACGGCACCGTCAAACATCGCAACTATGAATGGATTAAGATCATGACGAGAAAAGGAGATGTGGTTCACACGAATTGGTCTCATATTTATAGACAGCTAAGAATTTCTTCAATGCATAGATTTCCAGGTATAAAATTGAATTTATTAATCATTTCCAAATATTTATATTTGAATTAATTTAGTAAATTAATATTTCGCTGTTTCATGGTTCTTCAGAAAATTTTGCAAAAAAGTTTTGGTTTCTTCGTTTTGGACCTATTTTGGGAACTACATTTACATTCGCAATCGTAATTGAACCTGATTAGAAATTACATAAATGTTTACAAAATCTTCTCAGAATTGACGATTAGGTGCATTCTAATCTTTCACCGAACAGATTACGTTATCAAATATTAACACAAATTATCAATTTAAAACTTCTAAATTATGTTGTGGCTCTAGATTACTAGCTTTTTTAGTGCAGATTGAATTCAGGATTTTTGAGAAATCTTCCAGGATTATCGAAATTGAGCTTTATTCTTTAAGCTTACATTCCCCATGTGAATGATGCCAATGTACTTTGAGAATGGGAGGCTAGATCGTGTCATTATTTATATTATCGTTATTTTTGCTACCACATGTCGGTACAAGACATTTTTCTTTAGAGCAAAAAAAAATCTAAATAAAAATGTATTTAAACGATAGTAAATAATTCTACTCAATAACATAATCTCATCCTCGAGTATCTCCAGAATCTCACTATAAAGTCGACCTTTTTAAGCTTTTCAGCAGCTTCATTCAATTTATCTAGGTTTAGATAAGATTTTATGGCATTTCTTGATGTTTTTGCTGTTCTGACGTTTTAAAATAAATGATATAAAATACAATTGTTTGCAAAAGCTTTAAGTACAAATTAAAACTATACTTTATTCAACATTATAATAGAATAATTATATTATGAAGTTACATTATTTATTTAATATGAGATTACAATATTTATTGTTAATTGACAGAATATCGTTCCAGGATTTCTTGTTCACGAGGCAGTGGAGTACGATAAGCACGAACGGAGATGGTATTTTCTGCCAAGAAAGGCCAGTAAAGTAGCCTTCGATCCTAAGATTGAAGAAATACAAGGAACCAATCTATTTCTTGTAAGACATCAGAGCTCAAATAAAGTCTGGGTGCACGAATTAGGACCACTTGTTAAAGAAAGAGGTGCATCTGCCATGAAGTTCTTACCGATTAAAGAACCGAAGATTCTTGTGGTGCTGAGAACAGTAGAGATAGGAAAAGAGACCCAGTCATATATTGGAGTGTATAAAATCCTTAACTTTGGCGAATCCTACGAAGTCCTACTTGGTGACACGTTGTTCTCCACCAACAAATATGAAGGAATTGAATTTACTGAAAAATATTCTCGAGGCGGGGAATGAGAGAACATTTTAATATTAGAATGGTTAATATAATATAACAGTCTCTATTTTCTTTTATTAACATATGTTGTTTTGGATCGAATATATCACTGGCATTGTTGATTTAGTTGATGCAATATCTTCAGTGCCTTTCTTAACAATGACATTTTTTACTCAGACAATGTGCATATATTTGAATACCCTGACAACCGGATTCAACGTTGCATCTAATATATTACGCACTTAAACAAATTTACAAATAACACTCAAAATAATTTCAGTCAGGGCCGCTGAAATGTTCTGCACCTTGGCATATCGTATGTCAATTGGATAATGGACATTTTAAGACTCGGGCGGGCCCCTGGGCAATTGCCCCTCTATTCCTCACCCTCGGCACCCTGGGGCATAGGGTTGCCTGTCAGCCAGATGCTTGGGGGAAACGGCAAACGTTATGTTTGGAGCCATCTGAATTTTCTTTAATTTCAATATGGTTCCAATAATTTCCAATATTAGTGTTCCTTCAAAAGATAGCGCTTGTCCAATTGGACTGCACCTGAAAATCTTAAAACGTTTTCATTAAAATATATATTACAAAAATATCGATACAAAATAACGAAATAGTTTATTTCAGCCGCACAAAAGCGAACTTTGACATCAAATAATTTAATAAGGACTGACATTCTTCACTCCAATTAATATTGAAATTAATGCAAAATCAAACAAAAAATTTTATGATGCCGACCAGACATAAGAAATCTCATATCTAGACATCGTTTAAAAAACAACTAAAAAGTCGCAACTCAGATTCAACAGACCGTGAAATGACATTAAATGGGAGGGAAAGATTTATTTTTAGGTTAAGTGAAGTAACTGTTATGTCTACTCTATTTCGGCTTAACATGCATAAGCATTTCAAGAGGCATTTTTTAAAAATTTGAATTCAAAGCAATAATTCTTAGCCAATGGTCTTCGTTACATTAATAACAAGGGTTGATGCTTAATTTTTTTTGTATTTTAGTACTCATCTTGTTCAACTTAATTCATGAAAGAATGAAAGTGCACGTAAAAAAATTATTCAATTAAAATTTAAATTTTAAAGCCTTAATTTTACATACAAAAATTTAAATTATTTTAATTATTTGTGCATATTTATTGTTGAACCAATATAAAACAAATTTGAAACAAATCCTACAGTTTCTGGCCGATTAGTCACTGTTTTGTTTTCCGGTTTGGCCATTGAGCTTTTTATTATTCTCAAATGATTGATACAAAGAAACCAGCTGCTGGTGTAAGTTTTTCATATTATTCCATATTTATTTTAAAATACCGCTAAATAAAGTTGATCAAAAAGTATGGCTTCAAAGTAACACATAATTGATCATTTATTAAGACCATTATATTGGGGTTTAAATAGAATTCATTTTTTTAACGGAGGGGAACTTTATGCTGCTAAAGTTGAATCTAAGAAAATGACAACTTTACTAGATTGTTATAAATTTTAGTCAAGTCCAACCTTGTTTATTGTTTTTGCTCAGGAAAATATGAGAAGTCTGAATCTTTCGGGCCATGTTGGCTTTGACAGCCTGCCTGATCAACTTGTTAACAAATCTGTGCTAGATGGCTTCTGCTTCAATATTCTCTGCATTGGTAAGCTTAATGTTACTCACATTTAATGTGACCCATAATTTGATTTATTTGAAATTGTGATTGAATTCCATGTTTTTAATGTGACCGATTTTCACCTAATTTTAAAACGATCATTTTGACATCTTTTGTGCGTTTTTCTTTATCGGTGATGCTTTTTTTTAAAGAAATTCGCTAGTGCTAACACTAATAAAGCTTATGAATCATTTGAAAGTCTTTGCTTGCTTTAAATTGCATCAACCATTTTAAATAAAAATAATAAGTAAGAATATATGTTCTTGGTAAGAATGGAGTTGTTGTTTTTCCCCAGAATATGTAACTATGTAACTGTTACATTTATTAAGGGCCTATGAATGGCAATTATTTAAAAGTATGATTTTCATAAATATTAATACCTGTTAAATTTATTCATCTTTCAACGCTAGATTTGTATTATTGCTATCAAAAATAAAATTGTTATAAAGAAAGTTGATGGAGAGAGATAATTGTTTTGGTTTACTTGATGAGTAAGCTGTTGGTTCTTTTGAAGCTTGTGTTGGATGTTTCCTCTTCATCAGTGAATCTTCTTCATGCTCGTGTTTAGTAATAACTTAATCGAGTTAATTTAAATGGAATGACACTTCAAAATACGCAAGGAAATTTGATTGAGATTCTGTCAGATCCTCCAAAAGTTGTTTCTTAATGTAGTTTTGCTTTGATTTTTTTAGCATTGCAGCCATAAAAACATATTGTAAGTGGAATTAGCAGGATTTAGTTTAAGGACAAAAGTAGTCTTATTATGCTTCAAATTCTTTCCTTCCATAATGAATTTGCTAGGCAGGATGTACCCAGATAATTGACTTGCAAATGTGTGGGGAGTGCATTTGTTATGTCTTGGTATAATTTCTGCTTTATTTGGGTCTCACAGCATCATATCTTTGACTTCTGTAGTTAAATTGTATTTAGTATTAGTAAGTTATTTGCAAATGTTGAATATTTTTCTTTGTTCAAAACTCTGGTTCCTTGTGGGATAAAAGTTTTCATCACTTCCTTCAGGATGAATCATGAACTAAAAAACTTTCTACTGCTTAATAATAGACTTTCACTTGTGCCTGTAGTTCTTCTGGCACTGATGAACAAATTGGTTAAATGTTTGGTTAAGTTTCTCTTTTTTATAATAAATTTCTGATAAAAGATTGATAAAACATCCATTTTTTGCATTATATTTATCTTTTCTGTGTTTTGCTCCGTCCGTGTTCTTGCATTCAAGAATAATTATTGGCTCATAATTGAATTTGTTGTCTATTTGTTGTTGGTTATTGGGACTCGTTGGATGAATCATGCTTACAATAAGGTGATTAGACATAATCCTGGTTAACTAATTTTGTCAAAACAATAACATTATTAAGATATAGCTGCAGGCATACTTCTGTTTAAGTAGCTTTGTGAAGGATAAAAGTTGAATAACCTCCAAAATTTTGTAAAATGTGAACTTTGTCATAGCTAAGTCATTGAATTCATGAAATGTATTGCACTATAAAAGTTAGTGTTTCCTTGCTTATGTGGTTGATGTTTTCACTAGGGTCCATTTTTTTTTGCATTTAGTAGTCTTTATCAGAACTTTAGCAACTGTTTGATCAAGTTGCTTCTCATAACAATTATTTATAGTGGTTAAGAAGACCTGGATCTGTGTAATAACCACTCTTTTTAGTCCTAATAACCCAATTTACCTAAGTAAACTTTAAATTTATCTACTGCATCTGCATGGATGGTTTCTTTATCTAGTTTATTCCATAAGGAAACCATCCTTGCCTGAAATAATTATTTTTTAAGTTTCCTGAAGCCTTCCTATATAATTTACAATCGTGCCCTCTAGTAGAAGTTACTCACTTATTTATCGAAGTGATTTCTAATCTTTGAAGCTTAACAATGATATTAGTGTTATTTTAAATTTTTTTCTAAAAGTGATCAGCCACACATGTAAAGTGCTGAAATATTTCTAAAAGTTCTTTAATATTCTAAAATAATTAAATGAAAATGCTGTTTGCTCAGGCTTGTATCTATATATACCAATATTAAATCCTACTGTAGAATTGTACCAATCATAACAGCCAGATGCAGAGTAGTGACATGAATTGAAAAATGGGTTGAAATGAATGTGCACTTGATGGATAAAGTATGAAGGAAATAATAACATAAAATGTCAGAAGCAACACAATTTTGAAGCTATTGTTGACAAGTGTTTCAAAGGATCAAAAAAAATTTTGCTATAATGAGGACCTAGTTATTCTTAGCTTGGGTGATATGATCACACAGCCAACATTTCAACTTGCTTTATTATTTATGATTTGCCTTGGGTGATAAATGGATACTGCCCTTTGCTTGGCAACATTTTTTGCTTGAATTTTTAAATAAGAATTTTTTTCATTTTCTATTTCCTATATGACAGAAACTATGTATTTGGTTATTCCTCAAGATTTTCTCGAATGAATGTAATTTTTCATTCTCATAATGTGTCTGTAAGGACCGATTTCATAATTAATTGATGCATTCTTTTGCTAGAATTCTTCTCCTTTTACAACTGTTTACCAGATGTTACAGATTATTAGTTATAATTTATTTATATAGCTCTTTCCCAAGGGCACTGTATGGGAGTGCAAGAAGTTGGGATTATGATTATAGTTGGTGGTTATAATGGTAACTTGGCCTTATGACATCCTATGTTGCTGTCCAATCACGAAACCAATTCTCTTTTTTACTCTTAGGCTGTCACCCTCCATAAATGTGTGCTAATTTAAGTTCGGCAGGTTATGATGTCGTAGCGTATTTCATCATCATCATCATCATCATCTTGCATCTTAATCGAACAACAATTAAAAACGCTTTCCTACATCTATCCACACAAACTCAATTGATTCAGTGACATCCATACAACAGAATAAACACCCGATAGATTAAATCTCTCCCACGTTATCACTACTGAAGAATTATCCTACAGAGAATCAATGGCTTTATCTCAAATTCTCCTCCATCCTGTCTATGAACGCCTTTTATACTTCGACTGAACGATGTATGAGGCCCATTCTTCTATTAACTCTATTGAATCCGGTCGTGCTACGAGTTTCCTAATTGCAGAAGCTCTGTTATTCGAATTCGAATAAGGTGCGGCGCGTCCGTGCGTACGTTCTGCCAAACTTCGTCACGTTCACGTGCAACTGAATAGGAATCGCGTACATGATCATACTGTAAGAAAGAAAGAAAGAAAGCTTCGTATCTCGTTTGGTTGCCAGTTTAAATGCACAGACGTCGTCGGTGCTCGCTTCGTTTCTCTAGAGATTGATCACGTGACAAAAGCTGAAGGTGTAACGTTCATACCTTAGCGACTGTCATCGATACTCGGGTGTAGGAGCCTTTCAGGGGAAGGTGATGCGTGGTCGAGTGGTTGCATCGGAATCGTCAGAACGTCGTCGTAGTCGTCATCGTCGAGAGCGATGATCTGCGTGTCGAAACGCTATCGATATTTATAGAGACGTTGTAATCGCTGACTTGAAAATTATCGTCGGAAAATAGAACAAAACAGCAAATTGCTTTGCCGTCCTCTGTAACGACATAGGATAGTTATAGGAGCATTTCAATGATGATTAAAGAGCCATAATTCCGTTGTTATGTACGTATATATAGGAGTTGATGTTGTCATCGAAGCTGCCCCACGACATTATTGTACGTACGTCTGGATTATTTCTCTGCCTTCCAAGTCTTGAACGTTGCTAAATTGAAATTGCATGCGGAGGAGTCGTCTGTCGGATTAGG
This sequence comes from Whitmania pigra, assembly GCA_021613335.1. Classification (NCBI taxonomy): domain Eukaryota; kingdom Metazoa; phylum Annelida; class Clitellata; order Hirudinida; family Haemopidae; genus Whitmania; species Whitmania pigra. Next base: position 510,916 of record JAJTWR010000371.1, on the reverse strand, counting down.
ATCAACAATCTGGAATATATTCTTTTAGAAGGAGTTTGAATTTATTGAGATCTGCTGAGGATATGTCTTGACGTTTGCTAAGCCGTTTCGGTGTATTTTTTTTGTTTGCTGATCTTGATAGGGTCAAGCTAGAATTATTGATTACTACTGCCTTCCATGTTCCTGAAGTACGCTTGACTTTTCTCCGTATTTTTTTTTGAATTTCTTGTTTCAATTTCATATTTTATTCAACCATTAAGTGGTTATTGAAGTTTCCCTGTAACATCCGATTATCGATTATAGTTTCCCCGCTCTGTACAAATTATTGAAATCTTGGTGCAAGAGAAGAGCTTCATGAATACTCTTGCACAAACATTGGTTGGCTCGTTTTGAGTGCTTTGTTCTCCTGCTTTATCGATCCTCTTTGAGAACATCTCCCTAAACAACCAATCGGGCTATTTAGCAGCGTTGACCATTTGCGTTATCTTTTTTTTTTAAATCGGAACGACCAGGTATTTCTGTCCACAAAGTGTAATTTATAACTTTTTTAATATCGGCGAGACTGGCAAGGGTTTTACGTCGGCAGAGTAATCAAAGAATCTTTAAAAGCCAATTTTGTCGTCTGGTTTGTCTTCTGAAATCAGGTTCTGAAATCACTTGGTTTGTAAATTTGAAAGTAAGCTTTGTCTCGAATAACGATTCAAAACCGTTGGAAACTTTTGTCCTAATAAGGCCGGTTAACGGCACAGTTTGTCTTTGACGATTTACCGCAAAATATCTCCAATCAATAAAGAACGTCTGGAATTTGTGCCAAACCCGTCGGACATGGGTTTACGCGTGAGACAGATCGATATTGATTCTGAGGAGAACGCCAAGCACCTGGGGACTGTAACTCCCTCTCTCCTCGATGGGGAGTGGATCGTTCGAAGGATGGCTGAGAAGTTGCAGGTCTTCAACATACTCTGCATAGGTATTTGTAGCAGTGGATTTGTTTTTATTTTCTCGACTAGTTCAATTTAAATTTCAAATTTTAAAAAAAGTACATTTTCTACATCGTCTAATTTTACGAGATTGTGTTACTTAAGTATGTTTTTATGAAGTGGTGATGATGAGTAAGTTTGTTTCTGTTTGAGGCTTGGACAATTTTTGTTAACAAGTCTTAATGAAATAACGAATTCCTAACAGCTGAATTAATGATCAAAGGTAGGTTTGTCATTCGAGTAAGATTGGACGTTGATTCAGGTTCCGTTAGATTAGGAGCACAAATACGTGGCTGATATTCTTTTCGACTCCTTCATCGGTTTGTTTATCAAGTTGTTAACATTTGGATGGTGTCGTTGTTTCAGTCAAGCTCATGAATATTTCATGTCGTGTTTGTAAAAGACCTAGGGCGTGTGAAGAGACTATTGCAGTTCCATTTAATGCTTGCTGCTAACGAACGTGTCGAGACGGTTGAGTCTTAATTTGCAATTGAAAACCGTTACCACGTAAACTAACGTGACCAGCGTTCCTCCTGTAACTGCTGTGATCACGCATGTGATGCGAGTTTCCTCAATTAATTGTAAATTCTGTATCCACTGCTTATGAGAAAGTAGTATTGGGTTGGATGACGCGAATGCTTTCTACGGTCGACACACAAGGAATAGCTTATTAATCCCGAAGAAAGTAAAACCGCATTCTTAACTGCCGTTGTCGTTGTCGATAGCCAACTTATCAGTTGTTATTGTTGCCGACCTAATTAATACTCTAATTAAGGGTGGCCTTAATGGGAACGGTCGACATTTATAAGCCTACGATGTCATTAGCAACAAACAAATGACCACCCGGTCGCCTCGAGAACGAGAGAATCTCAGGCAGTAGGTGTAGCGATTAAATGAATACATACATACATACTCATATACACTCATACACACTCATACATTCGTCTTTTTGACGATTTGTCTCACCGATTTCTACTGACGAGGTCTGATGCTAGTACCGAGTCGCGAATTAGGTGACTGCAGCCACCCATGCTGCAGATAGCATCGTCAAGGATGATTGGATTTCAGGCATCGAGTTTTATTTTCCAACGATATGATGGATGATTGTTTCGTGGATCGACGCGTTCGACTGGAATGTAATGACGAGATGGCTCGGTGCTGTCTCCGTTCCGATATCTCATCGCAGTCTCCTTAATTATATTTTTTAAAAGCTTCTTCTCGCATGGCATTCTTCCATATGGCAACCTATCCTTATTTGCCAATCCTTATTACTCATCTTCTGTAAGTGAACTTCGGCCACATCGATGCACGTCTGCAAACGCCGAAGAAATAGTTCAAAACTCGAGGGATATTGCAATTACTAAGCGATTTTTCGACCGAAATTGCCAGGGTTTGGAGATGATTCTACGCGGTGGCATTAACGCAATTTCGGGTTTTCATTTTCGTTTAAATTGTTGGCACAATTGTTGCCAGGTTGCTGCCAACCCACGATCCAGGCATTCGCAGTTGTGCTCATCTGCTCGATCGTATGATGCCGGTTTTGTGTATCGCTATCTCGACCGTATTTGTCACCGGAGTCATTATTTTATCATCCTCTTGTTGTTTCGGTTGGCATCGTAAATTTCGTCTGCTAAGTTGGTTTGATGGTGTCATTCCTATTTGCCATCCTGAAATTGTTATTTAAAACCCTCGACAATAGATGACGTATGGATGGATGTTGATGAAGATTATTATTATGTTATTATATTATATTATATTATGTTAGTATTGATATTGTTCTTTCTATGTTCTTATCGTGTATTTGTTCTTCTGGAACTGGATATCTACAAGCAACAAAAATGGGTCGCTTGGGAATGTCGTATTTTGAAATAATGTGTTCAAGTCTTTCATGTCAAAAGGGTTCATCCTTGTTGTTTGTTTACGTTGTAATATGTACATCCATAATCGATAACTGACTTCCCACGGGTATCTTCGTTGTTGCCATTATAAGTGCAACAGGATGTTTGCAGTTTAAAATCGTCTTTTTAATGGCTGTTATGTCTGCTCGTAATCTCTATTCTGGTCCTCTTTTGCACATTTCCACTGTCAATTTTTTGAGTCAATCGAGTAATTGTCAGAAGTTGTAGACTGTCTTCCTGTGCTTGTCATGACATTTCTTAGGTTAGTCTACATTAATATAGCCTTGATGATGATGATGATGATGATAATTAATAATAATAATAATAATAATAATAATGGTGATGATGTTGGTGGGCATATTGAATATGTTTACCTTAATATAAATATCATGGTCATCAGTTGTTTTATCAGAGTTTCTTGATTGTTAGCATAGGTTGGCTAAAAGTGGTTAATCTGTAAAGTGGTTAATTGTTCTACATTGAAAGACATTCGTTATCGCTTGCTAAGGTACTCAAGTTTATATGCGTACTCCTCATATTTTACTCACGTCATCATTACCGCGCCAATAATAATCAGCCGATGTTAACGACGATGATGATGATGTTTTTGCACGTACCCAAACTTACCTGCTCCGGCTAGAGTTGATTGCCATTCCGAAGATTCACTTTGGAATCTTAAGAGGTTTGATGGAAAAAGTGCAGGTGAAGAGTGTTTCCAAGTATGTGGCGTGGGCGTCATTCCATGCTCCCGGTACGTGCAAATATGCAAATAGGTGTCACTTTTTAAGAGCTTTCCTCGGTGAATTGTTGCTTCTGTTGTGCATCGCTTTCCTGTGTCGTTGTTCAATAGTTTTTGTTGTTATCATCGATTAAATGACGGTGCAGGTACTTTGTACAGATACAGAGTATTTTGTGGTGACCTATAAGGTACAAGTATTTTTTATAGATTTTAAAAGTCCTTCTTGAAACTGATGTGGAACGTGCGCGTCATTGACCTTCTTCGACTGATCGTAAGATAGGATGAAGAAATCTGTTTGTGGCTGTTTCCATAACGACGAGAAATAGTTATTTTTATTTTCTATTTTTTTTTGTGAATGAAAAATGCTAATGGATAAATGCTATTTCGGTATTACCTAGGTGGGAGGAGCTTGTATTGATCAGTATTTATAATTTATAATTTATACTATCATCGTCAGCATCATGATTTCATGAACATTGTATTCCAAATTTGACCTTTAACTTACAGTGGAAGCGACAGTGCGGTTAGGTTGTTTCGAACGTGGTATCATCATCATCATCATCATTGTCGTAATCACTATCATTCGTCATCGATACTGGTATCATAATCATCATCATAGCTGGTGTCATTTCTGTAGTTCTTGATTCACTTAATGACTGCCCGTGCTGATAATGAAATCAGTTGAAAGTGGAGCATCAGGCGATCTGGCCTTTGCAGATAAAGTAATGATGGCGATGATGATGATGATGATGATTGTCACACTACGTTGATAAATGTCATGCCCGACATTGGATTTATGTTCTATTCACGTAATTATGCCATTGTTCTGTCGCAGGATATCACTGCGTGTAATGCCATGATTCATGGCAACAAATTGCTCAATGAACACAATTTCTCAACCTGCTGGTTGTGGAGCTGTCGACTCTAATTAGCTATTTTATTGAATTCATACCATATAAGGTATCATCCATTGGATACATTCATCGATATTAGAGAATACTATAACAGTATCTGTTAGATGATGTACTATCCGATGAATCATTGTACTATCTAATAGAAAAGTTTGAACTCACATTAAGCCATTTATTAGTCAGTTGTCAGTTTCCACAAAAGACTTTTGCCGTTGTTAACCTTAGCTTATTTTCTTCCAGGCGAAACTGGCATAGGCAAGTCGACTCTTATGGACACCCTCTTCAACACCAACTTTGACTCCACTCCTGCCACCCATGACCTTCCAGAGGTCAAACTCAAGTCGCACACTTATGGTAAGCTGATGATGATGACGACGATGGGTAAAGTCGGGTAACCACTATCTAGGAAGAAATTATTGTCAATTAGCTCGCATTTCAATTACGTCCTCAGCTTGTCAGGAGCCATTTTTTGTTTGCTAATCTAATGTCGTGTCATTGGTTATCACAATTACAAACAGGAAGAACAATTTATATTTTGAAATATGCTTAATCAAAACTTGCAATTGCCATTAATCATCATGGTGATTCGTTGATAATGTGTCTAATTAATTATTAATTCATTCAATTATAAAATGATTTAATTACTCCAGCCAACATGTCTTCATTGGCAACATAATTGCTTTGAAATTAACAGATTAGCTGTACTATAGTCTGTAAGCTTTTGCTGGCAGGCTATCATAGTCATCGTCGTCATCATCATTATCATCATCATCACCAATTAGCACAATCAGACGCTATGTTTGCTTTTCAGTTAGATTTAACTTCCTAATATGTGCTATATTCTAAAGTGAAATAAATTAAATATATTTCTCACTTTTGCTTAATTGTTCTAAATAATGCTGTTGGTTATAATTGATGATGATGATAATAATTTGTTTATTTATAAAACGCCATAAGAGTCAGATTATCTCATGGATAATAACATCTATTTAAAGTAAATGTAAAGATTTTTATCCAAATAAAAATAATCTTAAACCCCATCATCCCCATCCGATGTAAAATCAATCCTCACTCAATTTCCATGCAGAGCTGAAGGAAAGCAATGTCCGACTGAAGCTGACCGTGGTGGACAGCGTGGGCTTCGGGGATCAGATCGACAAGACCGACAGTTACAAGGCCATCGTGGACTACATCGACACCCAGTTCGAGGCCTACCTCCAGGAAGAGTTGAAGGTCAAGAGGTCGTTGCACACCTACCACGACACGCGCATCCACGCCTGCCTCTACTTCATAGCACCCACTGGACATTCGTGAGTCTCTTTGAGAATTCATCGACCTCTGTTTCTGTGCTCGGATAAAACTCTGTTTGCGATTGTAATGTAATATGTTATTTATTTATTTATTTATTTGATTATTGTTCGTTGCATGACTGAGATGATTTGGACTTTATGTTATTTATTATTGTTGACATTGTTATGATGTTAATGTATGTTATTTAGGATGGTGTTAGTTCTTGTTTGTACTACTAGAACTGCCATAGTCATAAGGAGAATCAGTTTTTAGGTCAATAAATTAACTTGTAAATTAATATTAATTATTTCTAGGAGTACATACATTTTATTTAAAATAAATAAACATTTAAATGGACATACAACAATTACAACAACCACAGACTGAAAGCACTGGACCTCGTAACAATGAAGAAATTGGACAGCAAGGTGAACATCATCCCGGTCATCGGAAAAGCAGACACCATTACCAAGGCTGAACTCCAAAGATTCAAGGCAAAGGTAGTTTTATTATTAATATTGTACTACTAATAGCTATTAGGTGATGAAATTATGTTTTAATTTATTGTTATTTACAATTTAAAAATTTTGTATGGCTATTGTTGTTTTAATAATATAATTAATGTTATTCGGCTCTGGTGGATATGTGGAATGTTTCACTCCGGTATAAAAGATAAGCAACAGATCACTTACAATTTGTTAACATCGTTGCCCATGACAACCTCCAGATAATGAGCGAGCTCACCAACAACGGTGTGCAGTTGTATCAGTTCCCCACGGACGACGAGACGGTGGCGGAGTTGAACTCGGCCATGAACGTGAGTTTTCATCTCCAATGCGCCAGACGTTTCTCATAGACATTATTATTATTATTATTATTATTATTATTATTATTATTATTATTATTATTATTATTATTATTATTATTATTATTATTATTATTATTATTGTTATTGTTATTATTATTGTTATCATCATCATTAACCTAACCCTAACCCAATAACCACTGCATTAATTGCTGCTATATTGTGTACCATTATTTGTCAAATAATAATGATTGGTTTGATATTACAAATTAAGGTAGATTTTCTTCCTACAAAAGACAATTTTTCTCTCATTTGTTTTTTTGAGCTTCGGCATTGATTGATGGCTTAATGGTTTAGTACAACAAAGATTAACTAACAAAATAGTTAACTGATTTAACATACAATCAACTACGATTACTGAGCGTTTGCAAACGTTTTCAGTCCCATCTTCCTTTCGCCGTGGTGGGATGCATGGATGAAATCAAAGTAGGAAACAAGATGGTCAAAGCAAGGCAGTATCCATGGGGTACCGTTCAAGGTTGGTTGCAATGCATTTCTCGTACTGAAGATGATTCAAAGAGGATCATTAGGATTATTGTTGTTTGTGATTAATTTTAAAGATTTTTTAAAAATTGTCAACGTTATTGAAACAATTTATGAAATTAATTAGTGTTAATAAGACGTAATCAGTGTGATTGCTTTTGGCTGGTGTGAATTTTAAGTAATACCAAGTAATTAGTTAGCTTTCATTTGCTCATGTTAATATTGTACATTTTCACACCTGCAAAAAAATTTATTCTCTAGTCTATAAGATAATTGAAATTGTTTTATTTTAAATTCATTCCTACGAATCAAAAAGCCTTCCTTTATTTAATCCGTTCGATCCAGTCGAGAACGAGAACCACTGCGACTTTGTGAAGTTGCGCGAGATGCTCCTCAGGACGAACATGGAGGACCTAAGGGAAATGACTCACCTGAAGCACTACGAGGTCTACAGGAGAGCCAAACTGGCCGAGATGGGTTTCAATGACAGCGAGTCGATGAGGTATCGTTTGTTGGGTCCTGAAAATGTTTTGTTTCGCTCGCTCGGACGATTTACTAAATCGAGAATGTAATGCTCTTTGAATATCATTAATAGGTAGAGGAGAATATGTAGAATACTTTGTTATTTAATAATAGCAACAATACAATAGCATTATTTATTACATTAGATAACATGATTAGAAGTGTATTTCTTTATCTGTCATTAATTACCAGCCTACAGGAAACTTACGAGCACAAGAGACAGGAGCACGTCATTGAACTCCAAAGAAAGGAGGACGAGATGAGGCAGACCTTCGTAATCAGGGTCAAGGAAAAGGAGGCGGAGCTTAAGGAGGCAGAGAAGGAGGTGGGTGTGGTTTATTTGCACCATTGCCAATGATGGGTTAAGATGTAGTTGGGTAGATGGGTCAAATCTTTGTCTCAAATGGTTTATTGACATCATGTCAATTTTGAAATTATAGAGATTTAATGGATTCATTCACTTATTTTACTCAATCAATCCATCGTTCCCAACAGCTTCAGATGAAGTTCGAGAATCTGAAGAAGCAGCACGCAGAGGAGAAGAAGAAGATCGAAGACAAGAAGAAGAGCCTCGAGGATGAAGTCATCACCTTCCAGAGGAGGAAGGCTGCACTCCTTGCCAACAACCAGACAGCTGCACCGAAGAAGAAGAAATGAATGCCACGATGATGGCAACGATGATGATGAGGTGGATCGGCGTGGTTGTGTCTTCGGAAGGAATCGGCTGGTAATTCCACGTTCATTGTCGTCATAATCATCATCGTTGCTGAGTGATTGGCGGTTGTTGTTTCGAAGGCCATCAAAACATGGATTTATTCTCATTACGACTCGTCGACATTCTGATATGCATAACTAATATGTCATTTCTATAGCTTTGGTCAAAATGCTAGTATTAATGTGTGCACATATTATTATTATTGTCATTATTATCATCATCATCATTATAATTGCTTCAGGTTAATCACGCATTTACATGAAATTTTATCAGGTGAAAGTTGATATATTTGGAAGTTTGTGGATTATTTTTATATTAGTATTATAATTTTGTTCTTATTATTATTATTATTATTTAGCTTAGCTATCATTTGTATTAAACATCATTTCGAAGGCCTGGATTGGCTGCATAAGGGATCAATAGGACGTCATCGTAGTCTGTAGATTTATTTGCTCAGTGTATCGTGTGACGTACAGTGACTTTTACTAACATTCAATCATGCATTCACAACATTTATTTCACGATGCGTTTACATTTGCCATTCACTATCTCCGATGAATTGTGCATTATTTTAGGCAACAAGTTTTTCGTGTTTCCGTGTTTGCTTACAACTTCCATGTTGATAGATAGGCGAGGCACTTTTTTTGGAGGCTTTAGTAATAAATGTTGTTTCGGTTGGCTTGTTCTCAGTAGTGACAATAATGATGTGTAACGTTTACTTTTCAATGAATTTATTTTCATTCTGAGGTGTTGCTTTGGAAAATCATACATTTTTTAATGAAATGATTCTGCAATTGATTGGTTGGCAGGCAGATTGGCTAGATTGGTTGATCGATTGGTCCTTCAGAATTGTTTCCCTTGTGTGAAGTGTTTTCTTAGAATTTTTATGAATTTTCATCTTTTTTAAAATATCAAATTTGATATTAAAGTCTTCAAGACTGGGTCTTCAAACGTGCTTTAGAATTAGTGATGGTGCAAATTGTTATTAGAAATTTTATGGTTATTGTAATAGGTGTCTTGGGAACAGAAATATTCTCATTTATTGCCAATTTAATTTTTTTAATGTTTAAATGTCCTGTGTTAAGTTTTCTCCGGATTGTCAAGGATTTGTGTTCGGCAATTTGTACCAAATTATCCGTTTTTGCGAAAAGTATCAAAACGAGAGGCCAGTTGCACTAGTATCTTTTGTAATACTTTTGCAAGTACTTGGAACACATAAGTTTTATCTATTGTAAGAGGCTTACCGTAATCCTGCTCTCAAGTTTATGTTTTTCGGACAGGAAAGCAGTGTCAGATAACTAACCAAAATCAATTATTGATAATTCTAGTTAAGGTATCGTAATTGGATAGCAGGACAACAGCGATTATGTCAAAGATTCTGGTGTTGTTGTTGAAGCGCTCTGGATGCCAGATATTACACGATAAGCTTCTGGGGTCGAACGCTCACCAAACTTGTTCGGAGTTGAAATATACTGATTTATTTATTTATTTGATTATAGTCCGTTGCATAACTGAGATGATTTGGACTTGAAATATACTGAGAAGCCGCTCGATATTTATGCCCTTCGCCTTGAGGGCAGCTCAACTTTGCACGCGCAAGGAGCAACCGAGCAAAGAGTTCAATTTTTGAAGAATTCGCTGGAAACCTGCGTTTCTGTTATCGTAAGACAGTCGAGCCGTTTCAAAGAAGTGTTAAATATTTGCAAAGATAGTGGTGAGTAAAAGGCAGTGACGTTGAAGCTGTGAAGATGATGTCAATAAAATTAATGATAATGATGATGATGATGAAGTCTACGTTCCAACGTTATGAACGTATCTGCTGAAATGCTGCGCAAACATCCAACAGTTTTCAAGTGCCTAAAGCGAGTGGCTGTAGAATTGTTGTTGTTGATTATGATGATGATGGTGCGTGGGGCTGATATTAGTAATTGTGATTTGTATATATTTGAATAGTAATTTGCAATATAAAAGTTGTGCTTATCATAATTTGCAATGCAATTATAACGGAAGACAATAATAAACAACGTACAAAATTTTCATGAAATTCAAACTCTTTTACAAATGACTAATAACTAAATAAAATATTCACTTATATAGGCGGCAATTAAGTAATCTGGGCACGTCACACCAATTATCAAAGAAGGTGGACTTTTTTGAAGACAAGACTTGAATTGAAACCGAGATACACGCTGGTGATAGAGCTTAGTGGTATGAAGATTAGGATTCTTCGAAAAACCCCTTTATCTCCGAGGAGGGTAGATATGCCTGCCCTACTTAACCTATCTCTCTCAACGCCACCGTAGGCTGAAAAATTAATCGACCAGGTATGGATGGTAAGAGTGTTTGTTGACTGAATTTCAGAAAAACGTTCTGCAATATTCGAGAGCTCTTAGCCGCAAATAGAGAAGCGAGAGTCAGAAAATCTGCGGTTTGTGGGCTCGAACTTTGAATCTACTCGACGACACTCGACTTCTGCAACGACCGTAGGCAACAGCGACTACAAAGAAAGTGTCGGCAGTAAAACTTGAGAACCGGCCATTGAGTACTACTCGAACGATTAAAGAATTGTTAAACTTTACTCAAAGAATGGTAGTGATTGTGACATATTACCTTTCGTAGTCACAGCTACATCGGCTTCCATCGCCTTTGTGGTAGAGGTAGCTGTAGCTCTGGTATCGTTTTGTTCGACGAGTTGATATGTTAATTTTCTTCCTTCCTTTCGCCCACAAAGGCTGACTGATCAAATATTTGTTCATCTCCTTGCCACGTATAAACGTCTTGACAGGCGAGTGACTCGGTTGCAACATTGGCCACAGATTACTGTTAATGTTTTCTGTGATGATTGTTATGAATATTAAGAAATCTCAATAACAGGGTCGCGATATGATAAACTGTGATATGGCAAACTGTGAGTGTTATGCTTGCCCTGCTTACTCTTTTAATCTAAAAGTTCTGAAATCAGTGCCTTAATTTTTGTCGCCAAGAATTAACAATTAACAGGCTGCATTAGCACTTTACCCATAACAATGCAGTCTGGTCTCAATAATTCTTTTATGTTTTATTTGTGAAAATTCCAAGTTTTATAACAATACCGAAGTACAGCTTACAGTAATATAGTTAGTATCTGTTTTATGACCTAGCATTGATATTCTCTTAAGAATAATTTTAACAATGACAAGAATAATAAAGTTGATGCCATTAATAATAGCAATACAAGTGGTAACCGAGACACTCAAGATCTGCTAACAGCAGGATGCCATGAGTTATAAAAAGGCCAATCTTTTATGAAGCCTCTTCATATTGACTTTCTGGGCTGCCGTTACCACGACCTGCAAATGCGCGACCGCATCGACTACAGTGGCATCGGTCGCTAGCTGAGACGATGAACGATTTAGTGTTTTATCAGCTGCTATCTGGTGTCCCATAAATCGCGAGAGGCTGCCTTCGTTTATATCGTTTTAAAAGGTGGGTTTTGAGATTCTTCTGTTTTTGGTTTGCGAGAGATTTATGGTTGATGGAATTGGAAATTTTAATAAAGAATTGAATAACGAGAAGATAAACGACGTCCTACTAGGCGAAGGAACTATTTCAAGAATTATTTTTTATGATAGTTTTTTTTATTATTGTTGCACTTTCGATAATGTTTGTTTGACTGTAAAACTGAATTGACAGGAGAGAATAGCTGAGAATTATTGTTCTACTTGTAGGTTGAAGGATCACATTAATATTAATCGACACTTGGACTTTTTATAAATATTTAATAATAATAATACTAATAATAAATAATACATGATATATTGATCTGATCTAATTAATAATTATTTAATTAATTATTATTTCGCTTATTGCAGGATTAACAAACTCTGGAATGTTTAGTAATTACTTCAAAATAATATATATCACCTGACAGAAAAGTCATTCTTGACCCGTAAAGTTAATTTGTCATAAGATTTTATTGTAACTGCATCAGAACGACTTGATATAATGCTTATAATATAATGATATAATAATATATATAAAGACTTGATATAATGCTTATAATACAATGATATAATAATATAATAATAAATATAAAGACTTGATATATTAGAATGTTTCGAAATAGACATAACAATTTATTTAAAAAAAAAGTGTTTATGCATTTATAATTTTGTTTTTTAAATAAATTAATTAAAAAGCTTTAAAATATCAGTACTGGGCAAAAGTCCCTGGCTTGCCTATATATTGTACTGTATCTATATATATATTGTAGCAGCCACTTTCAACCACATGAGTATTACAACTGGTACAGGTTCGAAAATTGGTTACGTAAAACCGTGCCATTTGCAATGCTCTGGTGGTAAATGGGCTATTCATCTCAAACCTCTGATATTAAATAGTCAATAATAATAATATAATATTTCAATGATGTTAATAGTAAAATTATTAATAACACTTATCATTACAGCAATATTAATGCTAACGATTTCGCGGCAATATTTGAACGTTATGATTTTGAAGACTCAATATAGACCAATATAAGATGACGACCAATATAGGAGTTAATATTCTTGATTTTAATTGATATCTTTAATAATTATTGAATAAATTATAACCGACCGCTATGTTGTACCGCAATGCATGATTTGGAATGACTCGAAACCCGGGAAGACATCGAAATGAAGCAGACGCCAAAAAAACAAATTTTAATTGACACGAACCACAATGAAACCAAATGAAATACGAATGCAAATATTATTTTCGATATAAAAATACTGCAAGCTTTATCACTAAACAGCAGGTTGGTATGTGAACACCTTATCAGAGAATTGGTTCCTGCATACTGTGCTTTGAGAGCAGAAATAAGAATTGACACTTGAAATATGATTCATTAGAAAGGCTTATCACTGTTTTGTTCATACCTGCTCCTCTTTGATTTCATTCAGTCTGTAGGCTGCCAACCCACCTTTCCGCCCGAGGTCAGATAGCCCTTGGACCCTGCCGTAATCCAAGTCATCGCTGGTGGTGATACGTTGTGAAGGCAACCCTCCAAAATGGAGGACCGAATCTTGAGATAAATCAAGTCTTCCAAGTCGCGTTCGGCCGGAAAAATTCTGCCTTTTCGAGTCGAGTTCGACGGACAGACACGATGACGATGATATGTGGTTCTTGAGCGAAACTGCACTGCCGCTGTGATCGGGCAGGGTCGAGGAAGGCAGACGAGACAGCTCATGGAAAACGGGAGCTACCGCGGAGAGCCAGGAATTCCAGGACAGATCAAAATTCCAGTCGAGAAGATCAGGTCCTATGAGCCCTTGAGCAGTTGGAGTGGGAAGCTGACGTCGAGGTCGCATCATTTCCACAGTCGAGGATGACCTAATACCGCGATGGTCGATGTCGCTAGGCTTCGTATGAAACATTTCGTTGCTGGTGCTGTAGGATCTCAAATTGGGATCTCTTCTCGAATTGGCTTCTGCAGGGCTCGATATTCGTTTGGCAGCAGAATTCGGGCGTGGCGGGGGAGGTCTGAGGTCCAGACGATCCACAGCCAGAGTCAGTTGAGGAACGAGATCAAACTCGGAGCAAGTAAAGGCATCAGTCTTGTCGTCGAAGTCGTCATCGTCATCTGAATCGTCGATTTTTCTTCCGTAGTTTCTTCTACCCGACGTGAAGTATTTGGTTCTATCCAGGTGGGGATGAATGACCGACTCCATTTCAAAATCACGAAATCTGTTCAAGACGCTTGGAGGTTGTAAGGCCGGTGTTCTCTTGGCGAACAGGTCGACGGAAGTAGGCCGATTGCTGCATCGTTTAATTTCATCCAAAGTTAATCCCACCGTTGGACTGACAACGTGGCGAGGTTCAGTGGATCTGGATCGAGGGGCAGGACCGATCTGATGATACAGGTGATCTTGCTGGCTTTTCATCAGAGGTTTCTCCAACGCCGGGGATGTCCACAACGGTCCTACCTTCGTACCCTGAGCTATCCTGAAGCCTGGTTTATCCAAGCCCAGAAGATGGACGGATGATTCCGACGGACTCATGGCTCTCTCTGGGACGGTCGTCGATTCTTCGTCGTCCAGAATTCTTCTGTCGAAGGCCGTACTAGCGACTGATCTTGCCTCGACGCTTATAGCGCTCTGAGGAAGGGCAGTTATAATGGAAAACTTTGGCTCCTCGGGGCGTTGGTTCTGTTTTGGAAGCGACGATTGGAAGGATCGATTGGAGTCGAGTTGGAAGGGTTTTTGGCGTCAACTGCTTCAGAAAGTGTGGTCAGGGGAATCTGATTCCTGCTGACAGGGGCATTGGTGGCTTCTTTGACGCTGTCATCGTCAGACCAACTGCTTCTGCGTCTTCTGTGATTGATTATGATTATGATGATGATGACGACGACGACATGATTGCGCCATATTTGCAAATGTCAGTTAACTTGTAGACTTCAACATCGGTGATTTTTTATATTTATTAATTATAGTTAGAATTTAATTAAAACTTGTTCTACAATAATTTAGAAAGCAAGTTTTACACACCTTCTTCGCCCAGTTACGACAATATCCGGACGATTGGAGTTGAGTGTAGTCATGGCCGTGCTGGCGTTCGCATCGACGGAATCGCTTCGGCGGTTGGTGTCGAGAGAACTGATTTCAATTCCGTCGTCTTTTTTCGAAGCTGCTCTTTTAGCCTTCCTTCTCCTTAGGCAGATAATAACCACAAGAACAAGGGTGCCCAGCGTTAGAAGCATTCCAAGTACCGAAGCTGTTGCTATTACTGGAATTTTCCAGCCATCCGCTTGTCCCACCGGAGCGATGCTGGTCAGAAATGGAAAACAAAGAGGCGGCGAAGAGTCGTTGCTTCCGTTGCGGCTGAAGTATCTGACGTCGAAGCGATGGTTGCTGCCTGAAGTAGGCTGTGGTTGGTCGTCGAGGGTGAAGTTGGACAGACAACCTGTGAAACCTGGTGGAAATATGGAAAGGCCATATGGGATAAACAAAGGAGTAAATCAAAAATCTCTGCAATCACTATCACAATCGTCGTCATCATCGTTATCATCATCATCACTGTCAGTCGTCATAACCTGGCAAGTCGTCTCCGTGTATCATTGTTGTCTCCATAGCCCCAAGAGTAAAAGAGAGAAGGTCAAGGTCGAGAGGATCAATCGATGATGATAATAGTAATGACGATGACTGATCTACTGTGTGTTCATCCACTGACAATAGGACTTTGCCACCTTCGTCGATTTATAATCGATAATAATTTTGATAATATTAACCCTAACAATTAACAATTAACAACAAAAATAATAATGATAGACAGTAACTTGTAGACAGTAAAAAAAAATAACTGTCTCTGTAAGAGATGTCACTTAAATGTGCTTGTAAAATTAATAAATAAGTTTAATAATTTTATCAAAAGCGAAATTAATGTTCTAGTAAACAATTTACTAACATTTATTTACTAAAATATTGATAATAATGTTTATTTTTATTAAAAATTCCTTTCCTACCATAAACCTCCAGTAATATCTGATGCCAGACTCCATCCGACAATCTCAGCAAAGAATTCGTCAATGAAAAAGAAGATGACGACGACGATGATGATGATGATGCTCCATCGCTAATGACGTCGTAGGTCAGGTGACCTTGGTGAATCTGGATTAGGTAGTTATAAATGTTTTTTTTTAAGACAATGAAATTAGAGCAGTGAAAGATGAACCCATAATTAATTAATTTATTGCTTTATAATTGTAATATTAAAATTACTCGTTTACATCATAACAGGCGGGTTAATTAAAATAATTAATGTATCTCTAAGATAATCTCTTGAATCATTGTTGACGCTCTTGAACGTACCTTTGATATTTTCAATAATTACAATTAATATATTTAATACCGTCTTTAATCGAAAATAGGTCCAAGCATGAATTTTATGGTTCGTCATAACATGTGGTTGTAACATATTAAATTATAAAATAATATTATAATATAGTACCAGTAATAAAAATTATGTCTACTGCTTTTGTAATGTAACATAGTACCAGTAATATAAATTATGTTAACTGCTTTTGTAATGTAATATAATTTAATTTAATTTGTAAATATCCAAGCAGACGAAATTCCAACATTTATGAATCCATTGGTGCCAGGAAAACAAAGGTTTCGTTCTTGAAACCAACACCAAAATCTGGTTGACACAGGCAGTTACAAAGAAAGGGACGGATTTAATAATTAAAAAAAAGATTTAATATTAACATTTGCTTTGTAACGTGTCCAAAGAGATCTGATAATCTGAGAATCAGGCAGAACAGAATGACATAAAGAACTTCCTTGTAGAGAGAAAAATATCATAGTCTTTCTATTAATAAATAATTATTCCAGTAGGAATGACTGTTATTCTCCAGACTCTTGATATTGCTATTAATAAGCCAATGAAGGATCATTTAATCACATAAATCAATGAATATTTAAAAAAAAAATCAACTTTGGGAATCACTTGGTATCACTCCAGTATGAGAGTTGTGTGAAGAATTCATAAAAATGCAAAAGTAATGAATTTTGTGCTGCCAATGCATTTCGAGACAAGAAGGATAAGAATTTATCATTTAAGAAGAGTTAATTTGTTTGCTAGAAATTGAAAAATTGAGGCGAAGGATTTTGCTAAAAATGGAATTCAGGGTTCGGAGATTCATGATGATGTTCCAGAAAAAGATGACACGATTAAAGGTAGATTTTCCAAAAATACTCCAATTGAAGAGTATTTTAATATCCTGCTAAAACATCACTCTTATTATTAAATAAATAAAAAACCGACAACAATTTAACGTAACAACTAACATAAATAAATAAATGCACAAATGACATGCAATTGTAAGACATCCCCCGAAAAAATTACTTATAGAGTCTGTTGGAGCAAAAATTAATATAAGATTGTCTTATTTTCGGTGATACACGGAAGGTATGGTACTTGAGCTATGTTATCATCATCATCATCATCATCATCAATCATCATCATCATCATCATCATCATCATCATCATCATCATCATCATCATCATCATCATCATCATCATCATCATCATCATCATCATCATCATCATCATCATCATCATCATCATCATCACATCATCATCAATCATCATCATCATCATCATCATCATCATCATCATCATCTCATCATCATCATCATCATCATCATCACCACCACCATCATCATCATCATCATCATCATCATCATCATCATCATCATCATCATCATCATCATCATCAATCATCATCATCATCATCATCATCATCATCATCATCATCATCATCATCATCATCATCATCATCATCATCATCATCATCATCATCATCATCATCATCATCATCATCATCATCATCATCATCATCATCATCATCATCATCATCATCATCACATCATCATCATCATCATCATCATCATCATCATCATCATCATCAATCATCATCATCATCATCATCACCACCATCAGTTTCATTGAAATCATCTTCACGACATAAAAATCATCTTTTGTACATTTGAACGAATTTTTGAAAAAAATATTCCAACTGAACTTTTTGCACCTCTTGAGTTGCTTACTCGTGTTGTTGTTGTTGTTGTTGTTGTTGAAGTACAACATCAACTTAACATAATATGCCAATACTTCTTTTTTGTTGTTGTTGTTGATCAGTCGGAATGTTAACGGTCAAAGGATAATCATGATGATGATGATGGTTAAAATGAAAGGCAGAGTCATCAACAACAATACTCTTATCACCTTATCACTGCAATTAATATTGATATTATTGCTATTAATAATATTATTATTATTGTTATTATTACTATTATTATTATTGTTATTATTACTATTATTATTATTGTTATTATTAATATTGTTGTTATTATTAATCTTATTATTAATACTCTTAACCATAATAAAACGTCCATTGACAGACAGCAATAAATTCGATGGCACTCGAGAACATTCTTTCATTGGTCGACGTATTTTCAGCTTCGTCGTTTCATTGGTCGATCAATGACACCGTAATTGATTTATTAAATGATTGATTTCGTGATTGATTCTACAATCTGATTAACTATAATATGATTGATTCTGTGGTCCGGTTGATTGATTCTATAGCCTGATTGATTCTACAGTCAGATGAGATCCTGATTGATTTTATAATCTGATTAATGATGATATGATTGATTCTATAATCTGATTGAACCTACGACCTGATTGAACAATCATCAATCAACCCACGTAGAGAAGAACACGTTTTGAATTTCTTGACTTTGTCGACAACAGCAAGCCCTTTTCTTCTGTTGTTTTCACATTTAATGAGATGGATCTTCTCAGTGATGATGATGATGACGATGATGGTGATGATGATGATGATCTCTTTCTCCTTTCATTCGTCTGTCCATCTGAGAGTAGATGGTTCCTCCTGTAATCTTCAGACTGTAAAAAGTCCAGGGTTGATCCTGATTGAAGTTCAATAGGTTGAGTTTCTGTAAGATGGAGAATTAATGAATTGATTAGGGTATAGATGTGATGAGTTAACCTTTAAAAAAAAAAAAAAAAAAATAATAATAATATAATAATAATAATAATAATAATAACAATAATATTAATAATATCAAAACATACTGTGAACATGATGTTTAACTTTACGGTTAATGACTTTTAAGAATTAATGTTAGTTAAGGCTAATCGGGAAGTAAGTAAATTTCAAGTAAAGTTCAAGCATGTTGTTCGAAAACAATTTTTAAAAGATTTTAAAACTCTTAACAATGTATCACTTAAAAATACTAACAGCAACTACATTTGTATTCAATTCATTGAGACATAAAAATGTCTGAAGTTCTCTTAAACATACAATCGTGTAAAAAGTCACCAATTAATACGAACAAGCAGACAAACCACATAAACCACAAACGTATTTAATATTTTAATAATTATTAATTATTAATAATTTAAATAAACGATTAATATGTTTAAAATGCTTTAAAATTTTATTACAATTCCATCTTTTAATATTTACCATTAATGCAATCCTTCCCAGTGTATCTTGGTTGACACAGACACTTGTACCCAACAGCGTCCAATGTTTCCTGACAGATGCCGCTATTGGCGCAAGGATGAGACGCACATTTTGACTTTCTTTCAACACCCAAGGCTGGAGCAAACGAAGCGCTACATGATTTGACGGAAGACATGGCAGGGGTTGAGGGTATTACCCTCTGAAATATATCCAAATCTCCTAAGGTTAAATATCTGAGGCAGCCCTCGAATGTATGGGTGGATGTTCTCCTGGGATTGGTCAAGAGAATGTTTATATCCCCAACCCCTCCAACATAGAGCTTCTGATTGGCTGAATCAAATGTCCTGTAAGGGGTGATAATTTAAATGAGTTAATCAAATAAATAATTATTAATTTGGGAATGGTAGTGTTTAATAGATTCATAACTACGCTTATTGAAATAATTGAAATATTATTTTTTTAATTAAAGAAAAAGAAGAAATTAAATCCATTTTAAATGATTGCAGTAAAAAACTTAATAGTTATATTTATGATATTTAGAATCGTTATTATTTTATAAGAATCAATAATCACCAAAATCATTATCGCTCAAGTTACTTAAATTATATAAACATCTTCTAATTATGATGAAAGTATTAATATATTAATGTTATGGAATTAATAGCACAATATGAATTTATGAATATATTATGGAAACATACATTATTACGATGACGCATTATTAGCGCATTATAATTAAACAATTTCAAAACAAATAAACATTAAACAAGCAGAGCATCCTCACAAATTTTCATCAACATGTTTGGACGCAGAACAACCAGAATTGTTGTCCTCGCATGAATTGCACACGTATTTTCCACTGGGACACTTTGAGGCAGTCATGGTTAATTTCTAATTAATTAAAATAAATAAATAAATATTATGAAATAATAGTCTTTCAATCTCAATAAGAAAATCTAATAAGTTGTAAAACGACTAGTGCCGACCAAAATATTTTAACTTTTAAACAACTTAAAAAAAATGTGGTTTCAATGCTTTAATAAATCTTAATAATTTTAATTAAATAATTCAATGCATCGATTAAAAAATAAATTTATACCAAAAAATCAATTAGAGCACATGTTAAAAATAAAATAAAACCCGATTTAAATCCTATAGAAACTCACATCAGCCACAACATCAACCCTGATTCGCCACCAGGATCCATCGGCGACAACCAATTCCAGGTCGACCACACTTTCCAGGTACTTGTTTCCACTCCAAGCAGACAAACGCACCCTCGGTTGTCCTTTGACAGTTTCCAAGGTAACGAAACTTTTGTTTCCAGACGTATAATAAACGAGCAGCGAATCTATTTAGAGATTTGTTTAATTTACACCCAATGTTGTCGTTGTTGTGGTTGTTGTTGTTTTAAAGAACGAAATCGACGACCAACCTTGTCTAAGGGTCGAGAGTTCAATACCCAGTGAAAGAGGTCTACTGAATACTTGCGGAAGATTTTCGTAGACTATTTGAGACTTTAGGGCTTCGAATGCCAGTCCTTGAACCGAGCAGTCACTACCTCTGATATTAATGGGACATCGGCAGCTGTAGGAGATGAAGGACGTTTGGGCAGCGAGAGGATCTCTTTGGCAGGTGCCATTGTTCAGACAAGGTTTGTCGCTGAGGCATTCGAATTGTGTTTTGTTGGCGTACTGACTTGTCACCACGATCATCACTGTAGCTGATGACGACACAGGTGATTCACCTTTTAAAGAAATAATAGATTGTTGAATGGATTATTAATAAATTAGTATCAATAATTTTAATAAGATTCAGACTTTCGCTACCTGTATTGGACTTGTAGGTAGCCTGCGCGGTAAAGTTGTACACCTGAATTGGATTGGAGAGCGAATGAGAAGCATCGATTGTAAGATCTGAAATTACTTTTATCCAGCCACTGGTGGGATCTATTTGGAAAGGAAAATCATTTGAAAAGTTTAAGAGGGAGTACGTCAAAGTCGTCTGAGATTTGTTGCCAATTTCATCGTCAGCGCCGATTACTCTCGCCATTACTCTGATGACGGATGCGCCAACAGGAGTGGATTCACTGATGGAAATGGAATAGTAACTGCCAGGGATGAAGACCAACCTCACGTGGAAGCTACGAACTTGGAAGGAAACTCTGCACGCGTCTGCAAGAACCCTGCCACTGATATTGTTGACATAAATTGCCGACACAAGCAGACCCATCGAACCGGCATTTACGAGGAGAGAAGGGTTGGCTAGAAATATCTGACCAGTGGAATCGATGAAAAATATCGACTGCTTCGATCCACCGGTCGTGTGTTCGACTCCTGAGATGATCGAGAATATTATACTGTTTGCAGAGGAACCTCTGTCAAAGTCTAAAGCCGATATCAGTCTGGCGCTCAGACTACCAACGTAGGAATTGATGTCACTAGTTTCGTTGACAGAGAAAGAATACCTGGTGTTGTCGAAAGAAAGCAGCAGATCATCAGGTTCTGAAACTGTTATTTGCACACCACAATGTGACTTCAAAATTGGGTTCTCTCCGGTAGCAATTTGACTGGTAATGTTGAAGATTTGGCCGAGGGTTTTTGGCGATAATTGGGCTTTTAGTACGACATTGTAGCCATCTTCTGACAGTATAAAATACCCCGATGAATCATTTATAGAAGTTACATCAGCAGTTTGACTCGGCCTTGAGAAACCTTCCGTTGCCCCGATAGAGGTTACTGGGTGCCCCAGAAAGACGTCAATTGGAACAACAGGCAGACTTGGTTCGGCGTAGCATCCGACTCTTTCCGATGACCTTCTTACAACCACGAAGGTGACATTGGCATGACATTTCTTGACGGCCACGTTGCAATGAAAAGCTGTTACTTTATATTTGTATGCACTCGACTCGATTGAGTAACCAGTTTCATTAAGAGGATGGAGTACTCTAATTTCCCCACTGTTTCCATTCACGGCGAACAAGCTGGGAATCGAACTTCTTGCTTCTGGATTCAACCTAGAAACGGCAACGAATTCTGGCTCTAAATCGTAGGTAAAACAAGACGATGATGCAGATCGACTTGCATCAGACGCCGTCAAAGTTGAAACGGTGCTTCCGACTGGAAGCGTGGAATCGATGGAAAAAGTGAAGCTGTTTTGATCGAAGGATGGATTGAACGTCGACGGATCGATTGGATGAAGAAAGACTTTCGTTCGGGTTGATTTCGGTTTCAATCCGAAATCGGTGGCAGTGATTGTGAGGGAGAGATTCGCAGACAGTTTCTTCTTCAGTGTCATTTGACCTGATGATGACGAATGGAGTTCAAAATGATTAATAAGAAATAATAAGATATTATGAATATTTATTTATTTATTTTATTATTGCATCGTTTATAAATAATAAATTAATACAATTATCAATGTAATGCAATGATAAATTGTTAAATAATGTAATAAAATATGTAAGTAAAGTTCTTAAAATACTCAAATTGAATAAATCAATCAATCAATCAATCCAACATTTTATGCCACCGAAACTTTTACTAATCACCTGTAGTTGAATTTAAGTTGACAAAAACACTTCCAACATCTTCCACGATGGAGTAACTGAAACTGAAACTGGTGTTTGAATAACCACTCCACGTGTCATTATACCTGGAAATGAATGGACGATCGAAGGTGTGTCGTGTGGAACTGTCACTTCAAACAGGTGACTGATTCTAAATCTTTGTTTTTATTTATTAATTTGTTTAATAATGTTTTGAAAAAGTATCCTCTGTGCCTGATTGACGATTTGTAAATATTTGAATGTTATATAGATGATGTTATTAAGTAATATTTGAAATTAGCAAGTAAATAATGTAATTAAAAAATTATTAAATAATATTATTTAATGCAAAGGAATGAAAATAAATTTATATTTACATACTTTCAACATTTTATAATCGTATGACATATTATTTGATAAGAAATACTGTCATAATAATACCTGGAAAAAACATTGAATATTTAGCAAATGAAACAAAACATTATTTATGCCGAGATTAATAACAGCAACAACAATATTAATTTTTTCCTTCATGTTAGTTACTATATTAGTCAATCAATCAGCTAATTAATTACAGGATGAACACCTCAGAAGCTCACCTGGCCTTAAAGGTCATGACATGATATCCAACATCCGCATCTTTAGGCACAGCAACGATGTAACTGTCCCTGTTGAAAACTGGTGTGTGGATGTTTTGCTGATAAAATTCAACAACAACGGGACACTGAGTCATCAATTGTGGAATCAACAAATCCCAGGTGATTCTTTCAACGTAGAATTTCAACTTATTCAGTTTGGAAGGTATGTTCACTCTGGATCGCAACGTCAAATTGTATCCGTCGAGTTTTACAAACACCAAAGGGCTCCTAGATCTGTAGCAGCCAGCTACTTTACCATCGCTTCCGCCTGAACTTAAACTGCCTATCAGGACAGGTGATGATTGGTTCACCTGGAGTGGAATTTCCGCTTGAAACTTCAGTTCGGTACACGTGGGGGGAAGATCATTATCATCGATGACGTCGATTGTGGCCAGTGTTTCCACGTTGAAACCATTTCTTCTGGCCGACACCTTGAGGACATACTCATTCTTAGACTCAAAATCGAGATCACCTGACACCGTAACCACTCCAGTAAGTTCATCGATTGCGAAAACAGAACTGGCGTCGACAAAATAGTAGCGAGTCGATGCTGCCGCGTCGTCGCTACCACCGACGCAACTGCCGCTGGCGTTACGACGTCCGATGATGACGTTTGCTTCGCTGGTGGTGACGGTGAAAACGTAGGTGCCGATGGGGGAATTCTCCAAAACGCTGCCGGAAAATATTTCTGAGAAGGCCGGTCTTCCGTCCAGAGAACTGATGACTTCGATCACAACCTCGACTGATGATGAAGCGCTAACTTGTCTCTTTTTAATGAATTATGGATAATTGTTAGGTGATGGCTCAGGTAATTAATAAAATAGTAGCAACTAAAGTATACATAATTGATCTTTGTTATTTTTATTATGCACGTTCATTGTCACCTCGGCAAATTAAATAAAAATAAATAAATTTTACGGGCTATAGCAAACATCAAATTTGAACACTCGACCTCTGACGCAGTACCAAAAATTGGGAAATTACCCTGAAAAGGTTGAACAGGTAAGACTAACCGCGTCGTAAGCCACCACCCAAAAGCGACATCTGCTTTCCTGTTTCTTATCCAATTTCTTGACCAGTGTTAAGATGCCACTGGAACTTCCAATAGTAAATTTAGAACCATCGTCTTCGGGATTGAACGTGCGGATGTTGTAACTGAGGTCGGCGTTCGTGGCGTCTTGGGCGACTGCGCCGACCGTGGCGATCGCGCTGCCGACCGCCGCGGCTTCAGAAACGGAGAAGCGGTAGCCTGGCTGGGAAAAGAGAGGTGACTTGAAACGCTGGTATCCGGTGACGTTGATTGTGAGAGGAAGATAGGATGAAAGTCCATCCATGTCTCTTGCTTCGATCCAGATTGTGGAGCTGACTGGAATGGATGGTTATGGTTATGATTGTGATTATGATTATGATTATGATCTCTGAAGGCACAGTGCAATGATTATTAGCAACTTCATTAGTGATGTATATAAAGGAAGGGTTTCTTTTTATTATTTATCATTATCATTATTACATTATTATTATTGTTATTATTATTATTATTATTATTTTATTATTATTATTATTATATTATTCTTATTCTTATTATTATTATTATTATTATTATTATTATTATTATTATTATTATTATTATTATTATTATTATTAGTATTATTATTATTATATTATTATTATTATTGTTATTATTAATATTAATATTATTATTATTATCATTATCATTATCATTATTATTATTATTATTATATTCTATATTTTATTATTAATTACCCCTACGATGAAGATGAAATGGATGGTTGTGGCAATGAAGAATGGCGATGACATTGTGATGATGATGATGATGATGATGATAACATGGAGTCCGCAAAACACGACAAGTATGCAGACGAGCGAACAACAAAAAGATGCAAATGTCATAGAAAATGTTTCTGTCCTGTTTGTTTGTCCAATCGCCACGAACAACAACAATTTGTTTTCGAATCGTCGTTTAAAATTTCATTCCAACAACAGCAACAACTCACCACCAATACCAGTACTCCGATCATCATCATCATCATCATAACCATCTTCCACGAGATTCTTCTTCATGACGAGTCTTCCATCTTTCCAGTTTATGGCAAAACGGTCGTCGACGTTACCACCGGATATCGTGAAGATCGGTGGAGTCGGCTTCGTCGAAGTTGCAGACACCACGGCAAGAATCGAACCGGCGGTTGCTAGGTTGCCGTTGGCAGTTATGGTTCTCGGGAAGGTGCTGGAGAAGACCGGGAATTCCGAAGCCGTGACCGGATAAAATGAAAGTGAAACCTTCGTATTGCTGCTCAGTTTTGGGTTTCCCTGTCCAAAAAAAGACTCGAGCAGTGATAAGAATTTGAGATAATTGTTAAAATGTTGTGACTACAAATCTTTTCCAGGCTAAATATAACATCTCAGTTCAAACAAATCTCGACCAATTACCTTATCGGTGGCAACGACGACGAATTCTAATTGGCTACCAGATAAGCCCGATGATGATAAAGCGACCTTAGGCTCATCACCACACCGGTATTTGGGTCAATCTGGTAAAGGTCAGAGGGCTGACCATTGGGGGTCGTCAGGGAGTAAGCAATGGTGGCATTGCTACCCCGGTCAACGTCTACCGCGGTAACGCCGCAAACGAATGTTCCTGAAGTTAAAATGAACTCGTTAGGTGGCGAAAAGTATTTTTGGAATGAATAATTAGGATGATGGCGTTAATTAAATTTTAAATGTGTAACTGATTAAATATATTGTTAAATATAATTATAATTACCAATACTTTTATAACAAATTTATAAAAACCTTACTACATAAATTTTAGATTACATTTTTACTGAACAGTGCATCAGTGTACACAATGAGGCATTACAAAAATTAAGTTAACTTAATCGAAATACTAGTAAAACAACAGCAAGCAACGACTTAAAAACAAATTAATAACTCACCAGTAGCAGTGGGATCCCTCAGAGCAACAGAATAAACACCTCTTTGGAAGGAAGGGGCATTATCGTTGACGTCGAGTACAACCACGAACAACTGGGCAGTTCCAGTCCTGGATTTGAAGCCGCGATCTGTGGCTCTCAAGACAACTCGATATCCTGGTATCTCTTCTCTATCCAATGATGCCACCAAGGTGAGTAGACCCGATTCAGAGTCGATTTTGAACGGCGATGGTGTTATTGATGATGATGATGATGATGATGAGGAGGAGGAGAGGAGGAGGAAGAGGAGGAGGAAGAGGAGGAGGATGGAGACCAAGCGTAGATGGAATAGATGGAATACCTACAAAGTGGAAGATCCTTTGAGTGAACTCATTTTAAAATTTAAGACGACGACGATGATGACGATTGGCATGACGATGACGATGATAATGATGATGATGAGGATGACGATGATATTATGACACTATCATGTGTTAAGACTTAGTACATAACCTCGCCTCCATAAACCAAAAGTAGTCGATAAAAATTAGCAATTTTAACGTAATTTAATAACAATATTTAGCATCACAACCGTAATTATTATTCTATAAAAAAGGCACATCACACACTTTATTTTTGCAGGGCGCAAATATGATGATATTACTGCATCATAAATAATCTGAAATATTTACATATCACAGGAATTCGTGTGCAAATGTAACCCGGTGTGTATGTAAATAAGAGACCATAAACATTATAGATAATATACAATTCAAATAACAACAAACAATGCCCAAAATTCATCCATCCATCCATCCATCCGTTCGGCCGTCCATCAGTCCATCCATTCATCCACCCCTTCCTCCATCCTTCATGACGTATGCACAGACACATGTCATAGATGTCATAGATGTCATGGGTGGATGTACAAGGTTGTGGTGCAGAAGTTCAAGGAGGCAGACGATGCTTAACTCCTGCTAACGATCCGCGTCAAGTAAATCCTCAAAGATATAACTGTCTTCAGGAATCTCGCCTTAACTGGGTCAATCCAGGCGTGACATGAATGATTGCAATCTAATTGGTTGACTCATAAAAAGGCGCGAGAATAGAAACACGATAGTGAGCTGATTAAAAATGTGTGAGAAAGTGGCACCTTTCCATTTACAAGATGAATCGAGTGGAAACAGGAAGTCCAACGATCGGAAATGGAGCGGAGATGGAGTAGGCTGGATGGATGGACGGACGGATTTGGATGGATTGATTGATGGATAGATGGATTGAAGAATGAATGGATTTATAGAGGGATTGATAGATTGCTGGATAGATGGATTCATACGTCGATTGACAGATGAACGATTGATAAATGGGTGGACGGACGGATTGATTGATGAATTGATTGATGGATGTATGATTGATTATTAGATGGATGTGTGGATGGATGGACGGACGAATGGATGGAAGCGGTGAACGGTGGAAGAATGAATGGATTAATAACTGGATTCATGGATGAATTGCTAGATGGATTTGTAGACAGATTGACGGATGGCTGAATGAATGGATGGATAGACAAATTAATAAATAGATGGATGATGGGTGGACGAAGAGAAGGATCGGTGGATGAATAAAGACGAGAATGGAATGATCGATGGAGGGCAACACGGATGCTCGACGGACGAATGAATGAATGAATGAATGAATGAATGAATGAATAAATGAATGAGTGCATGAATGGATGAATGGATGGATGGATGGATGGGTGGATGGATGGATGGATGGATGGATGGATTGATAGATGGATGGATGGATAGGTGGATGGATGGGTAGATGGATGGATGGGTGGGTGGATAAATGGATGGATGGATGGAGTCCTGAGAATTGGATGATGGCAACCTCATCAAT
>JAJTWR010000371.1:462500-477500 GCA_021613335.1 Whitmania pigra | reverse complement strand
ATTATATAATAGAATTAATATAAACAAAAACAAATTATTATTTCAACCATTGAAATTGGATCGTTTGAAAAGTGTAAGGTTTCTTATTAAAGACCACTTAATCCTCAGAAAAATTAGAAAGTCACTCATTTAAACGTGGAACGCATTTTTCGTTTAATTTGCGCCTCATAAATTAATTTAATTCCACACAGGATTAATTTCCTATTTCCTGCGTGCATTTTAAGTATAAAACAATCGTTTATTCTTCAATTATTCAAAATAAAAAAAATTCCTTCAAAGCTCCTTCTAATCCTGCGGCCGATCCACTCCTCTTATCCAAACTCCATCCATTCATCCAATGCTTCATCCATCCTTCCGCCCATCCGTTCATCTATCCATCCATCCATCCATCAATCCATCCAACCCGTTAATTTTTCTCCAATTGCATACCCGATTCATTAATTTATTCTCCGTTGAAAAGCCTTGTTATCTATCAATTATCAAAATACTCACAGACCCATCCATCATCCACTTTACCGTCTATCCATTGGTTTTATTGCTTAGCTATCCATTCATCTATCCACCCATTCATCCATCTATTCACCCATCCATCCACCCACTCATTCATCCTTTCATCCATCCAGCCACTCATTTGTCCATGCATTTACCATATTTCCATCCATTTGGATGGTTGGAACTAAAGTTCTCCTTCTATCCATCATTCAATATCAGGTCATTTGACCACGGGATCGTCTCATTATCGCTTTTCATTCTTTTCAGCCGACCGTCTAACCCATCCCATGAATCAACCACCCCATAACCCATCCACCCCATGGCCTACCCAAGCTTGACAGCCCTAGACCAACCATCACAGGCCTTCAACTATCGGTCAGTTTGTTGTCATCTGTCTTGGGCCCCCGTCAAAGCAGCTCATTCATTTGTCAAAAGTGGCTTTTTGAATGGGCATCAATTGGCATGGCAGGCAGGTAATACAATACCAGGACAGGCGTGCCATGCTCTCTTTACGCTCTCGCCAGCCTTTCTCAAGAAAGATTAGGTCAGAGTTTGGAGAGGGTAGTGGCGGTATATGGTGGTCAATAGGGTAGTCCAAGGGGTTTTGCACGGGGTTTGGGGGATAGTTGGGGTCGTTTATGGGTATGTTTATGGGGAATGTCGCATGAAGGAATATCTGATAAGTGAATTATTGACACGACTGAATTTGCATTGATCGATTTGCAGATTTTGCTACACAATCGAACAAATTAAAGAATAAAAAAATGTTATTTCAATAGACTTAATTCAGTGAAATAAGTATAAAATTATTCTTAATGATTACCTATTGATTTAAAACTATTGAAATGACATGAAGTAAGATTAAAATATCATTGAAAAATCAATGTAACAATTGAAACTAAATTGTCACCATGAAATGCTCAAAATTCGTTGATGGAGTCGTCTGCAGCGTCAATGGCAGGTGTCTGTTTTGTGGCGGGAGAAGTGTTGAGTGGTTTATGGGTGACCTTTGACCCGATGTTATTGCAAGAAAGAGTGGCGATTGTTTCACGAGTTATGGACTATAACACGAGGTCATTAACATTTATTTTTAGTTTCATCTTATTAATTGTCATCTAAATTTTCAACTAATGGTTACCAAATAATAGACAATATTTTTATCCAATAAATTAAGTACTAGTGAATTGCAATTCGTTTGATTGTTTTCATAAATATTATTCTGGCAATTAACTTATTAAACCATTAAATAGAAACATTTCCATGACTTATTAATTCGTGCATTCATCCAACCAGGCACCCATTCATCCATCCACCCTCCACACAATCTTTCAAGATTAGGTCAGCTAATAAATTATCAGATAAGAAGATTGATACACAAAGACCCACGCTTGTACCTCCCCGTTTCAGCACTAAGAGATTCTTATCTTCAAAACTCATTGTTATTCGTAAACGCTGACTCAAGAGCTCGTAAGAAATTAAGTCTCACATGGCATTGGAAATCAATAGCAATTCTTTCCAGTCGAGTTTTCCGTCTGAAACCGAACAAAAGTTTAGTCGTTTCACTGGGGTTTTGACCCTCTCCAATCAATTGAAGGGCAGAGAAAGGTTGATTGGTCGGGCTAGTTGGCCCTGACTCGAAATTGCCTCAATTGTGTTCCCCAATCGTTCCTCTCTCCCCACATCCCACCCAAATACCCCACAACTACCCTAACTACCACCCCCATCCTTACCACCGTAGCTAGTAATCGAACAACAACTACAACCAGGACGAATGCGATGTACAACGACGATGTCAGAGTTGGACTATTGTGAGAATTCTATAGGCCGTTCTCACGCTACAGACATACCTCTCTGTGCCGAAGAGAACATGAACCAGCCAATAATTACAAGGAAATTTTAAGACTAGGCCCATTCATCACCGACAGTCGACAGTCGATCAATCCGTCGCCGCTGTCGCTACCACATCGACGACAGAAGCTGGAGTAGTAGTTCTCGGTGCCGTTAACGTGTGTTTAGTACTTGTTGTAATTGTTGCTAATGGGATTGTCTGCCGTAGACTCGTTGGCTCTGGTATTGTTTAGCGTCTTGAATTGTTTTGGGTCGAATATTTTGGGAAGAGATTTTTGAACGCGCTGGGTTTTGAACTCGCGACTGTCAGAAAGCCATTTGGAATCTGTGCGAGAAATTTAGTCATTATTTTTTTTTAATATGTAATAACTCGAGCTTTTTAACTAATCTCCACAAGTGACGATTTTGAAAATTAAAATATTGTTTGTTTCCATTATTTGAATTAATGCACTGTAATTTTGTAATTACGTGAATCTATTATTTGAATAAATAAACTAGTCCGATTTAAACATAATTTTGTACTAATTAACTTAATATTAATACAGCAAATCAACTGAAACAAATGCCAAATCTTAACAACAACAACAACAACAACAACAATAAACAAGGAACCCTCATTTATCTAGCAACCTGCCTCCTTCGATATCGCTAAGGACGAACAAATGAGGGCAACAATTGAAAATTAGCAGACGATGAGACGCGAAGGCGCCAAAAATTAGGATTAAACAGTCACATTGAGTTGTTGTGGAACTAAGCCGAGTGACCTTGAAAAGTCTTCAGAGGTGCTATGGAGGTCACGTGATGATAATTATGGGGCGTTCGGTCCTGGATGGGTGTAAATGGATGGGTGGGTGGATAACTTGGTGGCAGATGAGTGGGTGGACGAGTTGATGATTAATGAGTGTGAAGTGCAAACGAGCGGGATTTTAAAAACATTTTCTATTAGAATATAAATTTAAAGAAATTGCTTCAATAATATTATCATTAGAGCCAGAAACAACAATAGCCTCTGGCATGTCATCGTCATCATCACCGTCATCGTCATCATCACCGTCATCGTCATCATCATCATCACCGTCATCGTCATCATCACCGTCATCGTCATCGTCGCCGTCATCGTCGTCGTCTTCTTCTTCACAGCCTTACCGACATTAAAGAATCACTTAAAAATGCAATATCCTCCAAAATATCAAAGAAAAGGCGCCAAATCAACAAAGCAGACGACCGCGAAACACGAGAAATTCAACTAACAACACATCCATTTCAGTCTGTTGATGAATTAAACTGTCCGAAGCTAATTAATTAAGTAATAACTTAAATAATTTGTTTATAAATAATAAAGCTTAATATTAATACAAAGGATTAAAATTATTTTGATATCACTTACATCATTAATTGATCTACTGATTAATTATTAGTATCAGTTAAACCTGAGTTAAACCTGAGTGATTATTAACTGTTATTAATAACTTAACAAATAGATATTTATTTAATAATCCTTTTTCAAATATTCACCGAAATTTTAAATATGTCATTCATTGTCAAATGTCGCTGCACATGTAAATCATTATATTGAGGTCGGGTTTAAGTATAATGATAATATAATTAAATTACAATGATAATATAATTAAATTATAATGATAAATTATAAATATATTTTATAATGATATAATTATAATGATAAACATTTTTAAACGAATCTTAAACGAACTGCCCTTAATTGACCCACATGGTCTCAACAGGCGCTACATAAATAATGACTTAATGAAGCGC
Source organism: Whitmania pigra (assembly GCA_021613335.1). Lineage (NCBI taxonomy): Eukaryota > Metazoa > Annelida > Clitellata > Hirudinida > Haemopidae > Whitmania > Whitmania pigra. Next base: position 473,387 of record JAJTWR010000371.1, on the reverse strand, counting down.
TTCATAAAGTCTCCCAAATTCCGTGATGTCATTTTCAACCCAGGTGTTATATCGTTGTGGGTTTCAATTAATATTATGTTCATTACCATAATTAATTAACTAAAATTACATAATTGTTATATTCAATTAAAGTTAATTAACATCTCAATCAAATACTAACCTAGTTAAGCAGAATTTAGCAATCAAACAAAGCCAATATTAGAAAGCCAAAACTCTCGCCTCACCTTTAGCTCCTCTGTAGGTTGTCTTGGCGTAAACCTTGAACCTGTAGGACTTCTTTTCCTCGTAATTGAGCGTTCTCACGCAGTTTATTCTTCCACTTTTTTCCACCACAAACGGCAGACCATCTTCATCTTCAGACTCCAGCATTCCGAACTCCACCGTCAACCCGGATATCCGCTTTAGACGGAACTCGTTTGCCAGAACGAGCTGGTTGACCAAGAGAGGTTTCGAATAGTTGGCTACTAATTGCTCGACCACGCCGAAATGGTATTCGTTTTGGGTGAACACTGGATACTCTGAACCGTTTACTCCGGTAATTCTGATACTGACGGCTACCCTAGAGCTTAGCTGAGGTCGACCTAGATCACTCGCTACAACTGAAAATGCAAAGGTCACGTCGACGGCTAGCTGAGGTCGAAAGTTCAGCTGCAGTTCGCCTCCGATTGGGTCGATGTAGAAGATGTTCGACAGGTTTTTATCGACGATGTCGATCGAGTACCTTACGGCGCCATTCAGTCCATCGTCAGCGTCGACGGCTCTGATCGCCAACATGGCTGCACAAGTGTGAACAGCAGACGAGTAGTCTAGTGTCAGCGAGTAACTCTGACGTTCAAAAGTCGGCGCGTTGTCGTTCACGTCGACGATATCGACGACAACGACGATCGTTGTCGACAAGATGCTGGAGAAGCTGACGTTCCCGGCTTCAGTGGCACTGACTCTGAGCGTGTAGGAGTTGATCTGTTCACGATCAAGTGCCCCAATCAAAGTCACTTGACCAGATCTCTGATCGATGGAGAACGTGCGATCGCGACCTTCCTGCTGTAGATCGTAGGTCACAGGACTAGATTCTAGGTCAATGGCCTTGACCTCGAACACTGTGGTGCCGGGTTTGGCATCCTCGGATATGGATACCCTATCGGGGATGAGGTTGATGAACTTGGGAGGGTTGTCATTAATGTTGGCTACTGTTATAATGACCTGTGAATATGTTTATTAAAGGGTTTTATTTATGTCTTAATCTTTACAATCTAGCTATATTAACATTATTATCATATTAATGAATACTAATATCAATAGACATTAAATTAATTACTAACCGTAGCCGTGGAGGTTAGCCGGACGCCGTCATCATAATCATCATCATCATCACCGTCATCATCATCGCCATCGTCATCATCTTGTCTTCCGTCAATGGCCAGAACTTTAATTGATAAAGACGAGTCTTTCTCACGATCCAATGGCCTGAGGAGGAGGAGTTGACCTGACCTAGAATCCATTCTAAACGTCCAATAATCTTTCATTGAATCGAGTTTGTAGGTCATCGAGCCGCTGTCACCTGGAGGGTCAAAGGTTAACAAAGGTAAGGTAAAGTTCAAGGTGAACGTTGGGTGCCAGAATTTGCTGACGTGTTATGATGATAATGATTGTTTGTAATTTTTAAACATTTATTAGAAATTACAATTATTAGTATTGTTAAATAAAATATGGAAATGCGAAAAATGTATGCTACTAAATTTTTGTCTAACTATTAGTTAATTGATAAAAACAACGGCTACAAAATACAATCTAATTGATCGATCGTCCGTTAAAAAGCGAAAAAACACTAATTTCGATTAGGACGCTTTTCATATCAATTTACGACGTTACGGCTCCTAACCGGGATTTACCTATGATGACCGGAGGAGGCTGACCCGAAGGTATGCCGTTCAAATCCTACCTGGTTTTCTCGGCGGCTCGAGATGTAAACATCTCCTAATTGATAGGCACATTGGCTACCTCGTTAATTTATGCGGCTACTTTGGAAAGTTTACGCTGCTATAAATAACACGCTCGCCTGGAAGTTCCCGGCATTTTTCTCATTATAAAACGTATTAGTCTCGTTGATTTGTTGATCTTTTAGCACTTTGTATAAGAGCGCGTGTCAGTGTCTGTATGTCTGCGTTTATGTGTGTTTGTATGTATGCGTTTTATTGTATTTATATGTTTTAAGGTTAATTTTTAAACGACAGCTTTAATAAATAAAACAAATCTTTTTTCCTGACCTTTGAACCGACTCGAATCTGGATCAACAGCAATGACCTTCAGCAGTTCCAAGGGCACAGGGCCCTCTTCATCCACCTGTACTTTGTAGGTCCCCGTGGACAGAAGGGGTGGATTGTCGTTGACGTCAACCATTTCAACGACAACAACCGAGGAATCTAACGACGACGATTCGTCGATCTTTGACGCTCCAACGGCAAAGGAAACGTAGCTGGTCTACAAATACGGGATGGTGATGGTGATGATGACGTATCATGAATTTATTAATAATAGTTATATTTATTTATACAATAATTGATTATTATCTTTATGGTAATGTATTTACATAATAACAATGTTGTTGCATAATTTTACTATTATTTTTATTATTATTATTATTTATTAGTAATAACAATGTTATTTATATTTATTATATTTATTTTATTACTCATAATAAAACGTTGATTTCAAGCATTGTAAACAATAACATATTCGATGGCTTCGATGCTTATGAATTTATTGTAAGCATTTAAAGCTTAAAATGAAATTATTGAAAAGTCAGGAACTCCATGACGCCGTGTCAATGAGAAAGTGTCACTCGGCTTTCGATAAGAAAATCTGACGATAATTCCCAAAGTTTCTTTTTAAAATTACAAATAAAATAATAATGCTGATAATTAAATTGTAAATAAAAACAATAATGTTAGTAACTGAATTATGAATAAAAATATTAATTTTAATATGAATGCCCTATATTTAAGTTATAAATAAAAAAATACTAGTAATTAACCTAGTTATAAAAATGAAATTACTAATATTGATATTATAATCAGTAACAATCATGAAAATGAAAACCAATGATAAACTCACTGTTTAATCCTTTAAATACATTCCAACAATTATTTATTCTATTTTAAAAATTCCTATTTTACTCTTTTTTACAAATCCAAAATCGTAAACTAAAGTTGAATTGAAAAAGAAAATCCAAATCATGGCAATCAAAGCATTTTGTGTTCGTGTGGAGCAGAGATAAGACGATTACACAAGGATTACCTGGTGTCACTCTCGTCCTTGTCCGAATTTCAAACATTTTAAACCATTTTCCGTCCATTTCGATAGTTATTTCATTTCAAACAATAGTATTACATCGCAAAAAAACATGCATAAAATATATAATTTATAAAACAATAATATTTAAGTCGCTAAAACGTAGATTTAATAATATTAATATTATCGAAACATTAAATTAAATAATATTAAAATTTCCAATCAGTTAGAATAACTAAAATAGAATATCAATCACAACATTTTCTAAACCAACCTTCTCTCTATCCAAAACAGCTCCAGCGGCAAGACTGATCACTCCAGTGGTTGAGTTGATTTCAAATCCTTTCGCCTTTCCATCTCCTGAGATGGAATAAACCACTTCTCCACCACCACCGCCGGAGTTCCACTGAACCAAAGAAAGCCTCTCGTCCCCTGCCAAGACTTGCCCAACGTAGGTACCTGGGCTTGAACCCTCCCTGACCCTGAAGACAAAAGTCTGAAGAAGAAACTTTGGACTCGTGGTATCCCTGGCTGCCTCCACTCTGATTTCAGTTGAGACGGTTGTGCTTCTTTCTCCATCAGTGGCAGTAACTGTCAGACGGTACAAGGATCCACGTTGGAGAATGTTCAGAGACTTGAGTGACCCTGCAAATGAATGATCGTTCTGACATTATCTGCTCTGCTGGTTGCCAGTCCTGAGGGAGCCATCGGATGTTCCTTGTTTTCTCTTTTTATTTTTGTGTGTTTTTTAGTTGTATACAAAATAATTTTGTTTTATGAATGAAATGTGGAAATACATATTTTTTTTATAATTAATGTAATATTTTATAAGATATTAATGATATATTTAATTGTTACGTTGTCATTAAATCTTTTATACAAAAATTCATTTTATTAAATCCAAAAGCTGGAATTCGACCATTCAGAATCATCTTTTGGAAATTTAATTACTGCGCTTCATTTATTTTCTAAAAATTTGTGACAAAAATTTTAGAAAAATTAAAATACAATAATAATAATAATAATAATAATATTAATAATAATAATAATAATAATAATAATAATAATAATAATAATAATAATAATAATAATAATAATAATAATATAATAATAATAATAATAATAACATCATTAATAATAATGATAGTAACAACACACATATAGATGACATTAAAAAATAAAAAATAGCATTTAAGGCACAAACAAATGATGACAAGGGTAAGAAATAACAACAAAATCTTGGCCCTGGTCGACCGGGGAGGAGGAGGGTGATTCATGAGGGTCCCACGGGCTTCCTTAAGATTTATCAGTTTCGAGTGAAGAGTTTTTCCTTGCTGCTGTTGTTATTGTTTTTAGCGGATAAATAATTTATATTTAGACGCCTCCGATGCTAAAAATGTGGCTACATTTAAATTCATTATTTTTATTATTATTGTTATTATTATTATTATTATTATTTTTATTATTATTATTATTATTATTATTATTATTTATTATTATTATTATTATTTTTATTATTATTATTATTATTATTATTATTATTATTATTATTATTATTATTATTATTATTATTATTATTATTATTATTATTGTTGTTGTTGTTGTTGTTGTTGTTTTGATAAAATATCATTAAGTTTTTATTTTAAGAAATTAGGTTGCTTTAAATATTGTCTCGTAATTGTCTAAATAGATTTTGGGTGATTTATTTTCATCACGTTTTGCCGTAAATGATATGTACTTTATTTTGCTCGTAATTAAGTAATAACAACAACAACAACTTATAATTTATTAAGTAATAATCAAATAATTTATTCAATGATAACCAAATAATTTACTGACGACATCCAGCTAGATCGGTAGCTGACGTCACAACATGGAACATGCCAACTCTCGATTGCAAGTAAAAACAGGTGAATACGACGATAATGACAAAGTACTGACACTTCTCTGAAGATGAACAATGACTCAAAAAAGATTCTTAGGTTTCGTGTTCAACTCCCAACTGTGGAAGATTGCTTTGTCATTTAGAAGAATTTTTGTGTACATATTTTTTATTTATAAAAACAAATTTGTTTCAAATTAGAAATTAGGTTAATATAAATATATAATAATATTAATATTAGCATTATTAATGCTATAATAATAATAATAATCATCATCATCATCATTATCATCATAATAATAGCTATAATTAAAATTACTAGTCATATTATTTTTCTTAATTTTTACTAAAATATAAAGCCAGGTCATAGGAGTAAAATGTTTGCTAAGAATAATTTCCGTAATTTTATAAATAAATGTTGAAAATAATCAAATTACTAAACAATCAAAATTTACTTTCAAGACAATAAAATAAAATCTTAGAACCTAAAAATCCATCGAATATCAATAATTAAAACGATTAAAAACAATTGAATTCCAATTCTCAATAATTCATAAAATGTGTTCAAATATTTTTCATCAAATTAACAGAATAAGTAATAATATATAAATTGTTAAAATATAAAGTAATAAATAAAAAAATATGAAATGCATTTTCCGTCAAATCCCTCAAGCAGTAAGAGTTTGAACAACGAGGACTAGTCAGCATTTGATTGATTGTCCTTCTACAATAAATGATGGCTGATTATGCTTCCGGGTTTATTTGATTTTTAAGAATAAAATAATAAAAGTATTTCTTATTCTTTGTTTATTTTTTTAGTTATTATTTTTCTCCTTTTATGCCAAACGTCAATTTTATCTCTCCTTCTCGGAGAAAGTGAGATGTTAACGAAATTATAAATGGAAAATATCATGATTTGTTACTTAATTTTATTGTTTATTATTGATAATAATATGCTAACTAATGTATATTATTTCAATTAGTACTTCAACTAGAAAGCTCATGCTGTTCGTCACTGTTAGCGTCAAAGTCATCATCATCATAACAGTCATAGTCGTCGTTGTCATCGTCATCACGACCACCATCATCATTATCATCATCGTCGTCGTATTCATCGGGTCCTGTCCCTTTAAATTCACTCCAAACATTGCTCCTTATCTCTCCGCAACCTTTGACCCGGCTTAGGTAATTTAGGAAGATGGCGTGTGAGACAAAAGGCATGTGGCAAGATTGCATCTTCAATGACTTCATTAATACTAATCAAGCTGGCTGGTTAGCTGATAAAATTGTTATTTAGAAGATAGTAATTGATTAATTTCCATTTAATTCATAATAATAATAATATTATTATTATTTGATTGTTGATAATAATAGTAATAATATCATTAATTAATTATTCATAATAACAGTATGCTAATTACCTGTACTCGGGTCAAGGGCAAATCGACCATCATCGGGTTCTGATTTGAAAGAATAGGTGACAACGTTTGACGAATCAGAATCAAGGGCAGTGTAAGTCGTCAACACTGATTGGACAGGAGTGTCTGCAGGTATTGAGAGAAGCTTTTGGTAGCCAATGAAAAGTGGGGTGTTGTCATTCCTGTCCATTATTTCTATGGTCACCTGTGATTGGTTATTATTAATTCGGTTAATAATTAAATGATTGATCAACCTCTAGAGTTTTTGGCCAATATATCATATCATTATTATTATTAATATCATCCTCATCATCATTGTTATTACTCTGATTGATTTGAATAAATATATTTTCCTATAATAATAATAATTAATAATAATAATAATAATATAATAATAATAATAATAATAATAATAATAATAATAATAATAATAATAATAATAATAATAATAATAATAATAATAAGAATAATAATAATAATAATAATAATAATAATAATAATAATGATAATGATAATAATAATAATAATAATATAATAATAATAATAATTATAATGATAATGATAATATAATAATAATAATAATAATAATACTAATAATAATAATAATGATAATGATAATAATAATAATAATAATAATAATAATAATACTAATAATAATAATAATAATAATAATAATACTAATAATAATAATAATAATAATAATCATCATAATAATAATAATAATGATAATGATAATAATAATAATCATCATAATAATAATAATAATAATCATAATAATAATAATAATAATCCTAATAATAATAATCATAATAATAATAATATAAAATAATAATAACAACAACAATAATGTAGTAATGCAATTATGTTTACAAACAACACATTGAATCAATCCAGGGCTTCTGACGTCGTAAAGATTGTTATATTTGATTTTTGCTAATGTTTATTCATAACCTCATGAATAATTAAATAGATGGAGTTCTTCATTAGTCTGCTAACAAAAAACACAATCAATAGCTACTGAATCAACGACTACAGCAGATGATTGGTTAATTGATTTATTCATAATTATCATCATAATCGTCATCGTCATCGTCATCAACATCATCATCATCACCATCAACATCCTCATCATCATCATCGTCTTCGTCATAATCATCGTTAACGCCATTACAATAAAAAAAACGCCACAGTCATGATTACCATCATCATCATCATTATCATCATCATCATCATCGATTTTGAGAATTATTCTTCCAGTCATGAAACTAAGATTGATTTTTGTCAAGACGATGATTACGATGACATTGGCGATGATGATGATGATGATGGCAAAGACGATGATGATAATGATGATGACGTCGACGACGGTGAAGGAGTTATGGATGACATGAAGAAGCACGTCGACGATAAATCATCGGACGGATCAGGAGTTGAACTCGGGGCGTGAGAGTCTTGCAATTAAAATTCCAAAAGTCTCGTATTCCTCGTTCAACTGCTATTTGATCGTACTGAAATTATTCCATGCTTACAGGATACTTACCGGATGATAAATTGCCTTGATATCATGATTACACTGCGATGATATCAGGGTCATAATTGTAATTGTAATTGCACTTGTACTTCATTTATATAGCGCCATAGCTTCTTCTTGAAACCATTTATATAGCGCTCCCTCCTAAGGGTACCGGCGGCAGTGCAGGCTGGGTTTCGAACACGATACATTTTCGACGGTTGCCATTACGGCCTTGTACAGGCACGTAACCCATTCGGCCAACCCATTATGGTGATAATGTGGTGATATTATAGTGATACTGTAGTGAAGTCTTGGTGATATTTTGGTGATTGATGAACTGTTTCTATGGTGATCTATTTGGATGAGTGAAAGGTGTAATGCTAGATGGTTATCCAAACCATGATGTTGAAGATCGTCGTAATGTTTATGACTACGATGGTGACGACGATTAATATTTATTACTCGAATTAACGAAATTTCAAAGTGAATTTTGTTTGAAAATAATCAATTAACTGTTTCATTAATAAGTTTAGTTGATTAATTTTTAAAACACATTAATAGCACTATTTACTTATTTACAAAAACACAATAATGATATTATTATTATTATTATTATTATTATTAGAATTTATAAAAAATATTTTATGATTTCCCAAAAAATTATCCACGAAGTTTCCTGTGAAGATGTCTCATTAGGATCTCCTTTGCAAATGAGACCAATGCAATAATGTTTCAATAATTATATTTCTTCTAAAGTTATTACTTTTTTAATTATTTTAATTTTTGTTATTAGTATTATCATTACAATAATTTTTAATAATTATTATTAATAATTAATAATAATTTTTAATAATAATAATAATTAATAATTAATAATAATTTTTAATATAATAATAATAATTAATTATAATAACTAATAATTAATAATAATAATTAATAATAATTTGTTTACATTAATTTCAATAAAACTCGGAAAATTTGAGAGTTTAGAATTACCCACAAGAATCGATTTTTATGAACAGCAAACAATCAATCATGTGAGCTTCGTAGATGCAGTTTTGTTGTTGTTGTTGTTGTTCGTGTTTCAACACTCTGATCAATTGTTTACAATGCAAATGTTTGTATCATCGGTAAGACTTGTATCGACGGAGCATTTGTCTCGCAGGTATATTTGTATCACCGGAACATGAATATTTGTATCAAATTCCAAATCCACTTTAAAATATTTTAAATTTTATCCACATTCACCCAGCGTCACTTCAAGCAAGATAACTCGTCTCAATCAAGCATCATTCAAGACATCATACGAATAACCGTAAATACTATTCCATTAAGCTTATCATCTGTTAGACTACTTAAGAGGCAAGGTCAGGTTTCGAACTCCCGGACTATCGACCCGACGTGGTGAGAATGAAAACACGACACGAGATATGCCGACCGGTCTGAAACCCCTGCCAATAAATCTTGGAGCAGTGTAAAATCTTCTTCAGCATTTTTGAGGGTCCGGTAAATTAGTATGGTAAACATAAACAAAACAATTCTGAGGGTTGGGTGAGAAAAAATGGGGAGAATTTTTTCACTTGAGTTGAGTTGAGTAGTGGGGCGAGTTTTATGACCGTTGAAGACAAGAGTGAAAAGACTGACTGAGTATTACGAGTTGTAATTTTTTTATTTATTAATTAATAGCATTTTGTTGTTGTTGTTTCTAAAACTAATCGATGACGACAGTTGCAATGTGTCGTGTTCGAAACCCAGCTCGAACAACCACGAATGTCCTTCAGGAAGGAGTCCTACCCGTGCTACGGCATGAGTATGGCGCTGCATAAATTAAATACAAAATATAACTCAAGGATGAATAAGATTTTTGTCAATGAATGCAAAAACACTTTTACTTGCGCACTGAAGTTTGTCTAGATTCTGTATTTGTTTTTTAAGCAGTCGTCAGTGTTTGTATCGTTGTATTATGTTTACTACATGCAGTCGATGTGTGGTATCAATGCACAATGTGCATGAATCACGGAGTATTCTTTGACCTTTCAATACGTAAGAAGATACGGTAAATGTATCAGTAAGATAGACGGATGGACGGACGGGCGGACGGACGGATGGATGGATGGATGGATGGATGGATGGGTGGATGGGTGGATGGGTGGGTGGGTGGGTGGATGGGTGGATGGATGAATGGATGGATGGATGGATGGATGGATGGATGGATGGATGGATGGATGGATGGATGGATGGATGGATGGATGGATGGATGGATGGATGGATGGATGGATGGATGGATGGATGGATGGATGGATGGATGGATGGATGGATGGATGGATGGACGGACGGACGGACGGATGGACGGATGGATGGATGGATGGACGGATGGATAGACTGACGGACGGATGGATGGAAGGATGAAGGAATGAAAGAATGAATAAGTAGAGTCTGGATGGTTTTATCTCTTGTATTTCGTCTTTAGCACACTTGTCTTTGCTTTACGATCCTATTAATAGTCGTAGTCGTCCTAATGTTGCCAAAGTCGTTGTAGTCGTCGTTGCGCTAACAATACCAACAATACAATTAAATATAATAAAATAAATACAATACAATTAAATACATTTGTTTACATCTTTGTACTATTAATCATCTATTTCTGTTTGTCTACTTCTCCACCTACAAACACACACTGACCAAAAAGATCTTCCTCTTTATAAGCCAGGTTGTCTCGACACAAATTCCAATGAAAGCATATTCAAGGTTCCCTCGCATGCTAAAAAAGAAGGGGAATATTTTTA
>JAJTWR010000371.1:415000-457500 GCA_021613335.1 Whitmania pigra | reverse complement strand
GGAAAAAACCTTATTATTGATTTCAACCACTTGGTTAAGATCTCTGATCGTATTTGATGGAATGAAGGGAATTTGATTCGTTACGTTCACGATGATGTTTCTGCGGAGAACATCGACTGAAAGTCCACTTGCTCTAACAGCGATGTTTAGAACCGAAGACGATGCACTTTTTAATGATTTTGTCAGAAACAAGCGTCCGGTATTTGCTTCAAGAGTAAAGTAGGAACTCGAAGAATTGTCGATTGAGTACTGCGCTTTTGTTCCTCTCGACGACTTACACTTAACTCTTGCCACTCGAGATCCGACTGGCTGATATCTGCTGATGGTAAGAATTTCTGGAAATACTTTCCAAATCAAAATATCTTCTGGTTCTTCTGTTTCCAAGATGATTTCCACAGACGTCGTGGTGTAGAGAGAAACAGGAGAACCGTTATCAAATGCCAGAATGGTTACCCTGAGGAAGTCAGAGGGAATGAAGGTAAGATTGGAAACAAGTGTTAAGTCACCAGATACTTTGTCAATCTCAAACAAGAAGGCTGATTCTTCAGGCTCGCTGCTCAGGATTGCATACGAAACACGACCGTTATCATGGCTATCCTTATCGCTGGCCTTGACCCTGGATATGACTTTGTTCGGTTCTGAATCCCTCGAGAGAGTGATGCTGTAGAGCTCTTTATCAAAAATTGGTGGATTATCGTTGACGTCCAGGATGGTCACGCTTGCAGTTACTTCCGATGTTAGAGCTGGAATTCCTCTATCCTTGGCCATTATTCTGAGAAGCACGATGTCAGATCCTGTCGAAGACACAATTTCTTCCCTATCCAGTTTGCCTAGCGTTGTCAGGAGACCAGTTACTGGATCCACTCTAAAGAAAGAGTTGTTGCTGACCGAGTATATGATGTCTCCGTTGTCACCGATGTCGGAGTCGATAGCTGTCACTATGCCAACTTCTGTAGCAGGATTGGAACTCTCCGCTATTTCAAAAGCATATGAAGGATCCAGGAATATCGGCGGGTTGTCATTGTCATCCAAGACAACAACTAGAACTGTCATTTTCTGGTAAACTCTGAAGAAGCTGTCGCATGATTCTCGACTGTCGACGCCAATGAGCAGTTTGTACATCTCAACTGATTCTCTGTCCAGTGCTACGGCCACGTACAAGCAACCATCCGGAAAGAGTTCAATTCTCCCATCATTGTTTCCGTGCAGAATGGCATAACGGTAATTGGAATAATCTGGAGAAGTTGCAAGACAATGGATAATACTATTAACTGGAGAAGATTCAGTGATATAGAAAGTCAAAGTAGCCAGGTTGAAATCTTGATGTGAAAGAGACTGAATGAGCGATTGAACAGGATAAGGTTTGACAACGAATGTGATACTAGTCGAGGATTTGAGAGAAGGATTACCTTGATCTGAGACCTCGATGTACGCAACGTGAGTCGTGTTATAAACAGGACTCATGTTTATCGGCATGTTCAGACTGATTACACCGGATTGTTTGTCCAAAAGTACCAAGCCAAAGACGTCTGAGGAAAGCTCGTATTTCAGACTGGAGTTGTTACCAAAATCGAGATCCGTAGCCTTCACAGACAGCAGTTGAAATCCGATCGGCATGTCCAGCAAGAGTTCTACGTAACTGTCGGCATTCCATATCACCGGTCTGTTATCGTTGACATCGGCGACAATGATATCGACTGAGACTGCAGCAAATCTCAAGGCATTGTAAGCCGCAACGGTCAAATTATAGAAGGCCTTTCTCTCCCTATCTAAGAGCTTTACTTGCCTCAACCAACCTGTTTTTGAATCGATATTGAAGTTTATATCATAATCACCATCGGCTATCATGTAGCTGATCGACTGTTCGGTGGTGCTGGTGACAAACACCTGTCCTATTGTTCTGGAAACAGCTGCTGGATTCAGCGACAACAGTCCATTGTCTTCAACCACCGTAAAACTGTACTTTGGCTGAGTGAAATTCAAAGCTGGAAAGGTATTGGAAGATATGAACACCTTGATCTCATCTAGGGCAGTCAAGCCAGTAGACCGATCAAGTACCTGTACTTTGACAGACACCAGAGAGTTCAAACTTGATAACAGAGTCAGTTGTGACAGTTTTAGATAACCAGTGTTTGGGTCAATCACAAAGTTTTGATTTGAAGAAATGGTGTACTTCAAATGCTTTCTCAGATCGGTCGAGTTGCAAACTATGCGTGCAACGACGTCACCAAATGTTTCGAAACCGCTCAATTTAATGAAATAGTTGAGAGGGTAGCATTTAGGTCTGTCCACTGTTTCATCGATGGTGACATTAAGAACTAGAGTGCTGTTTGACGGTGGACAAAAATAATCATTTTGAAGATAGGATAGCACTCTGAGTGCATAAACCCCGACATCCTCTGGGATTAGCTCTCTGGTGAATGAAACAATTCCACTTCTCCTGCCGATGGAAAACATGCCAGGATAATTTCTTTCCACGCTCGAATCGTATTCGTACAAACAGCTTTCTCCAGCTGATAGAGTTATTATGGCCCTGGTCTGAGGACCGTTAAGTTTTTTGGTGACGTAGAATGTATCGAAGTCAAAAGTAGGACAGTTCTGACGGACTTTGACGATTTCAATGCTCAGGTTGGCAAAAGATCGACTGTTCGCAGTGGCAGCAGACACGAGAAGGAAGAATTTATTCTGAACATTTGCATCAATGATGCTGGATGTAACTACAAGTCCTGTCTTCGTGTTTATAGAAAACCAAGATAGATTGTTGCCTGCGATTATGTCGTAAGCCACAAGATTCCTTAGCGACGAAGGGAACGCGATCCTGGGCGAAGCTACGTAAGATCCTAGTGGGGCGTCATCAGGAATTTTAGCTGCCATGTTTGCATTCTCAAATACTGGAGCAGATACGGTGGTGTAGTTGACGATAATGGTAAGATTGGTAAAGGTAAGTTTCTGAGGTGTGCCAAAGTCGCCAGCTCGAAACAATAGGATGTATCTCGGAGTTTTGCTCGGATCGTTGATAGATCTGGACAGTTTGAGAAGAAACATAAAAGGTATGGACGTCTTCTCCAGTTTGAAAGCTCCCGCTTCGTTACCCCCTACGATTTGCAAGTCCACGAGGCCGTTCGGTCCATGGTCACTATCCTTGACGACAACCAGGGATACCACCGCGTTTTCTTGCATGTCACTACCGATTACGATGGTATTCCTGGCGTCGACATTATTGAAACTTATCACAGGGGTGTGGACGTTCTCATCTATTAAGGTCACGCTGACGTAACATCGAGAAGTCAAAGGTCGGGGCGTTCCTCCGTCGGCAGCTTCCACAGGGTAGACGCACTTGTTATCACACCTCGTCAGCGGCATGTTTTGGTCTTCATTGATCGAGCAAGGATCACTGCAACTCAGTGGACTTTTAGCAGCGGTTATCATCCCGCTATTGGGATCGATAGCAAATTGGCCCGAGTAGGTGTCCACCAGACGGTAAACAACCCTGCCATTTGAACCGGAATCGGGATCGGTCGCCGAAACCCTGACAATCGGAAAACCGACAGCGATGGATTCGCTGACATTGACTTCGTACAAGGCCTTCTCAAAAACTGGAGCATTGTCGTTGACATCTTCGACATTGACGTTGACGGCGAGATAGGCGAATGCTGGCGGCATCAAATCGTCTTGAGCGGAAACATTCAAAAAATAAAAAGATTTTTCTTCTCTATCCAGGGGGAAGCGATTACTGAGATAAAGAATCGGCTTGGATGGATTAGAAATCTCGACAGACAGAGAAAAACGCCTCGCCTCGTTCCCCGAAACGAAATCGTATTTCATGTTGGAATTATCTGGCATGGCGTTCCTGTCTCTGGCCCATTCGAGTTGGACTTTATTCGTGGTCGTATTTTCCACAAATGAGACGTCTAAAGAAGACCTGGAGAAGGATGGTGCTTTGCCCGATGGTCCTGGAGTTGCATCTGTCTTGAAAATCGTCACGTTGACAAAAATCAGGTGTTGGGGCGGCGCAGGTAAGCTGAAGACGACCAAAGTCTGACTCGGCTTGATCAAGTCTGCAGCTGTAATGAGTCTTTTCGTGATGATGCTCCATCCGATGGAAGCGTTTCCAGCCAGGCCGTAGGGCGTGTTATCAGCGGCTAGCCGGTATTGGTCGCTTTCCACGGCCATTGGAAGCTTAGCGACTTCAAATCCAACTTGAGAGCCGGAAGAAACGGCTACGTGTACGCGATCTTCTTTCGATGCACGAGCATTTTGCGAGGAAACCAGAAAAATTACGACGAGGTATGTCAATGCCGGAGAGAGTTTTGCATTCCAAAATCCTGTTGAGATCGTGTTGGCGTTCGTTTCCATCCTCTTTCCGGTGCGAAAATTTATATCTCTCCCCTTCCGGTTGTTATGAATTCCGACACACTTCCATCCCTGGTGCATGATGATGGCGGCAATGAGGAGCTAGAAAAAACCTCGACAGATGCTATAATTCATGCAATAATTCTTTTCGATTTCCCATCCTCTTTCACTTTCCTTCTATCTTCTTGAACTTCGATAATTGAGGAGGATTTGCAGATCGACAAAGTTTTCGAACGACGACACTCGAGGCACAAGGAAGTGATTCGCAATTTTGATTCCCGAAAGCAAAGGAAGCAGACTATTTAAGAGTTTTATCCAGCAATGAACGTGGCAAACAATTAGCGCGCAACTTTGATCATTGATATCCGTAAGAATTCGCATCCGGCAAATAATTTCTCCAAAAGATTTATTCCAAGAACTCCAGAGTCGAGCGATAAATTTTTTGATAATAAGTTTAAGATAATGTAATAAAATTAAATTTATTTGTCATTATCACCATTATCGTCATTACTATTCGACCATTTGTTAATTACACTTTATGTCGGAGATTTGCGCACTGTTCCGCACCTCTATAGAGACTAAACATTCTCTTAGGCGCTCCCATGAGCTAGATCTTTCTGAGGAATGAGGCGCTGCGTTAACAAAAGATCTCTACTCTATCAATAGTTTTGTGACTGAATGTACTGGGAGTTATCGTTATACTTTCATTGCCAAACCACGCCTACTTAATTTTTTGATTGACACAAACTTGGCCAATGATTATTGGCTGTTCATTCTATCAATCAGAGTTTCCTCAATCAGTATAAATCATAGATTCTCTAATCAGTGCATGCTGTATAAATATTTAATAGAAGTTTAAAGAAGCGGTTGCTTGAAGCTAAAAATAATTAATTCAAATTTAATAAAACAAAAAATTTCTCAAACTATTAGAAATAAACGTTCAGAATGATGGTCAATGGTTTGCTCTGCTAGTTTTAACTACAATCATTCACTTTTTATTTTTAAATAAATAAAAATTTTTATAAAAATATAAGTAATAATTTATTGTAGATAACAAATATGACCAAAAAATATTGAAATTTTGAGTTCTTGTACAACCATTTTCTGCCTAGCGAGGATTTAGTTGACATTAGCGAGACCGAAAACATGTTGAGGCTCGTTCATGAATCCTAACATTCAGCTTTTTTAATACTAAGGTTAAACTGTAGTTGTAAATAATTAGTGCAAATTTGTAAATATAACATGAGCTCCGATGATGTCGGCTTGAGTGCAGACGAATTTCGTGCTCGTCTGTGTGAGAATTTGAAATCTCACGGATTCGTAGACTTAATAAAAGTTTGCATTTTATATTTTGCTTGCATTTAAATTCTAAACATCAAAAAAGTTTAAGGATGATCTTAAAATACTTGGTTTTCTATCACGAGAACCATTTCCATGTCTGAATTGTGCTTGCAGAGTCAGATCAGAACAAAACTAATAGCTGAGCTCAGCAGGGATGGAGGCAACAAGCTTTTTATGGGAAGAATTAATAAGAAAAGTGGATCGACACTGGTTCAGAAGGCTGTGGATAGTTTAGTGGCTCATCATCTCATTTCCAGCAATTATGATTACACCCTTTCCATCTTCATACCAGAGAGTGGGATGGACCAAAAGAATGTAAGGATGCTCTTGAAATGTATCTGTCTGTTGATAGTGAAAATATGAATATACAAAAATACAAATCTAGTTTGTAATTAAGCGAATAGATATTTTTTCCAGTTGTAATTGTTGAAGTTTTAAATGAATGAAATGACTTCAATTGAATATTATATAAACATTAGTAAAACATGGGCAAGCAATTTGCCTGCTCGGCATATAAAATTAATTTATTGTTTTTAAAAATATTTTGGATGTGTATTTTAACGTATATAATTTAATTGATCAGCTACTGTCAGTCAGGGACATCTTACAAATTCTCAACATATCGCCCGAATTTATCGGAGGGAACCAAAGTGAGATTAAATTGTAGCTTTTCATTCATTGCTAACTGCTGTCCTGGATTTCTTGTAAAATGTGAACTTCTCCAAATATTTGTAACGTACGTCTATCAAGGAATTTGTGTTTTGAGTTATTATTCGTTGGCGATGCCATTTGCCACTTTTCGTTTGATTGTTGATTAAACGAATCGGCATTATTTCATCGTCGCGTGTCGACGAATTCGTCCGGTTAATGAAGTTTATTTTAGCGGATATAATTCCTTAAAAAGTCTCAGCATCTCCTGATTTGAGATGCTAGCATTTAATTCACAGCAGAGGGCGGACCGCTTCACGAGCTGATCGAAGTTTTACTCGCAAAGAAACGGACGTCTTGGCAGGTCGAAACGCAAACCGACGACGTTCACCTTTCCTTGGGTGGGCATTCATTACTTTTATTAATTTACCACCGTGCGTAAAATTATTTTTAAGTACGTCTCCTTTTAAGCAATGAAAGTACATATATATATTTTATAGTTCATTTGCTGTCCATTTAACAATTGATGATGATATTGATGATGATGACACTTTCATCATCAGAGGCCAAGCTACTACAGGTGGAGTCCTTCTATCGAAGACTCGAAGGTAAAGAAGGAACGGTCGGAGTCGATGAGGAAAAGATGGACGTCATGAGGAAGATGATGGAAGAGAAGATGAATAGCGACTTTGAACTTAAAGTAGTTATTTCTAATTAACTAATTGTTTAATTAATTATTTGTCCGTCCACGGACAATGATTACTATTACTGTTAACTGATGAATTATGTTAAGAAGGTTAATTATATATGATAGATTTATTTATTGCATATTGTTTGTAATGTCGTTGTGATACGGTGCGATAAATGTAAGACACAACATTTATTTACATTTATTTATCCAATATTTTTGTGCTCGATGTAATCCCGAAGGGATGTAAAGACACAACTAGGCTTTATCACTTCATCATCACCTGTTTGGGCAAGTTTTTATCCTTCATTACGAAGAAAGATGGGCTTCGTTCGATGGATTTATTTTCACGTAATATTTACACTTTATAACATTTTAACTTTAATTAAATACGCTTTAGTTGTGAATCGATGATCGTTCGTTTCAGATCTCGAGGTTCAGGAAGAAGGAACTTTCCTCCGTTCGACGGGAGGAAAGGGACAAGGCAAGGCAGGAGGTGGAAAAGTATAAACAAGAGGTGATGAGGATGATGATGATGATGACGATCGAGATTATGATGGTGATGATGATAGTTGGTGATGATTGCTGTGATTGTTACATTGTTTCAATGATTGTGCTGATGATGACGATCACATACTAGTGATGATGATGGTAATGATCTTTAAGCTGGATAGGATCTACCAAGAAAGATTGCAGTCGGTCATCAGGAGGGAAGATAACCTCAACATTTCTGCCAAGGAGAAGGAAACAGTGAGTGCAGTCTATGATGATGATGATGACGATGGTGGAGATGGTGGCTTTGGTGATAATGATGATGACGATCGCGATTTTGGTGATGGTAGAGGTTTTGATGATGATGATGGTTTTTCAGAGTCTCGAGAAGGAATCGTTCAGACAGAGGCAGTCTTTGCTGGATGAGATCAGCAGGTTGAAGGAAAGAGAGGAATCGGTGAAGAGGAAGGAAGAAGAGATTCAGAAGTGAGCGATGATGATGATGATGATGATATGGATGGTGGTCATGATTATGATTATGGATGTACCGAAGTAATGACATTAATAACTAGATCTATCACAAAATGCCATAACTAGAATAGCTTATTCTACAAAAGATACATTGCATTTAATATTGATGATGCCAAAGTTTGTGGACGATGATGATGATGATGGCGAAATGCAATGATGACTCTGATGAGGGCATCGATCAACAGGGATAAAAAATTGATGGGAGATAAGTTCTCCAGCTTCGAGGAGATGATGAAGAGGAGAGAGGAGGAAGTCGAGGAGGCCAGAAAGGGGGTGGAAGACAGGGTGTGGTCCGAGATCCATAGGTAATGATGATGATGATAATGGTGGTGGTTATTAATTAGCGTTATTTAGAAGTATTATGTCATAATTTATTGGCATATTTAATTAGCGCAAAATAATACCACGACATGTTTATTTAATCAACATAAAATATTATAATTTATTAATACCATTAATGTTAACGCTGATTAATTATTAAGCGTTATCAGTTGCTCTTAATCAAATTTCAAGCAAATGCAAATTGAGAAACTAATTTTTAAATAACAAACTATCATCATCATCATTGATCAGATTCAAGATGGAGGTTGAGAAAGATTATCAGGAGAGGCTCAATGCTGTTAAGACTAGGGAGGAGGCATTGGAGGGTATGAATGAATTAATGCATTATTATAATGACCATCCTCACAACCTCGTATGTCGTCAATGATCCTTTCTTCCATCAGACAAAGAGATGAACTTCGAGGCTCAAAGGACCAGACTGGATTCTCTGCAGAGGGATGTCATTGGCAGAGATGAACTCTTGATGCGGGCCGAGGTGACTTTTCGGTCTTGCCGTGATAATATTTGTGATGTTTATTTTACTTAATTTGGTTATTAAGCAGTGGTGAATGAGTAATAATAGGGGTAATATTAATAATTATTAGTAAATAACAGGCTTTATTGAGGTTGTTTTTGTCTGTTAAGCTAACAACCTATCATGTAAATAATATACCAGATGTTGTGTCTCATGAATATGCATTTGAGGATATTTATTGCTATACTAGATACTTTTGTATGCAGAACGAAGTTCAAGAACTAAGGACAAGCCTGCAGGAGTATAAGAGGATTCATGACAAGGATCAGGAGATTGTGAGTTATGGAAATGTTTTAATATTTTTATATTATATTAATATTTATTAGTTATTATTATTATTGTTGTTTATAATTTGTATTTTGTATTTAGCCTATTTTCTGAGTGCCTTAGGTATCCAGATAGATTTACGTGGTGTTTCCTGGCAGTACAGGCTGGGTTGCGAACACGACACGTAACGACTGTTGCTTTTACAGCAGCAGAAGGCAGGAAACGCTACCCGTTCGGCCAACCTGCATGCCTGTATAATTATTCTATTAGTTGTTGAATTAACAATATTGATGTGATTTTTGCTCAGATTTTGGAACTAAAGAAATATTGCGATGACCTGAACTCGACGAAACAAGAACTGGTTGAAACAAAGGGGTTTGCATCATCATCACATTTTTTCATCCTCACTGTTGGTGCTATTATCAATCTCAGATGTTCTTATTTTAGATATGGTATTTGGCAGTGACATCGATTTTTTATTAGAAATTTTCGATATTATTCTAAAAATGAGTATTCTTGGGATATAATATTTAAATAATGTTTCAATATCAACATTTTCTCACTTCAAATTTCTCCTTCGTAATAACTCATTAGCCATTTTACTTCAAAATATGCAGGCATCTGGCTAGAGTCCTTAAAGAAAGTGCATTAGATAAACAAGGTGATGATAACAATAATTTATATGAATCTTCTGCAATCGAATGACCAATTTTTGGAAACAGAGCTCAGCGAAAAGCTGTCGCGGTTGACCGGCGAAGGGGAGCTGGAGTCGAGGAGCCTGAGGGAACAGAACAAACAACTTCGGGAGAGTCTGGAGCTCGTGCAGGAGATGACAGACAAAATGACTCGGTCGTTTCAAATGCAGCTCAACAAAGAGGTGAGTGGGTGGTGCTTGGGTGGATGTGTGGGTAGTTTCAGTGGGTTGTGAGTGAGTGGATGAGCAATGTCGTAGGTTCATGATAAAATGAGGATGTACTTCACATACAACCATTCTGTGAATGTTCTCACTACCACAGGCAAGGTTGTGAATCCAGGTTTCAAGATCCTCTGATTGTTTGCAACATTTGTATTTGTTAACCTTTATATTTGAACTATGTATATGTGGTGATTACATCTCAATGCAATACAACATTTGTCCTTCTTAAAAAACAGACGAGCGCAAACAAAGAACTTCAGATGAAATTAAACTCTCTGGTTGCTCAGCAAAAAATGATCTACAATGGTTGGCATCCTTCTGCAACTGTTACATTATACACTGGCAATAATTTACTTTATTATAATTATTATTATCGCTTATTGATTATGAATAATTAATGAGTACATAGATATTTATTACAGTTATTTTAGAAATTGCTCAGATGAATTTGGTTTGTTATATGTACGAATTATTATGCATCTTGTTCTTTTTAGATTCACTCGCCAGAGGGCCTGGTGGTTGGGGAGATAATGCTGATAAGAGCAGGTGAGTTACTTCGTTTCATCATCATCAACGTGCGTTACCAAGGTGATGCATTTGTAAACATTTCAAACGCAAAGCTAAACAAGTTGGAATATTGATTTTACTGATATTGGTGACGATTGTAAACACAACTACATCTGAACAATTACTGTTTCCAATGCCAACGCAATGATTGCTCAGAGATGATGATGATGATGATGACGGAGATGATGATATTAATTGAATTTCTATGCCAATGTGATTACAGATTAGATGACATTATTGATGGGATTACTAAGAAATACTGCAGTTAAAAAAATAACTACATCTACTACAAATAATAATAATAATATTATCATTAATAATAATAATAATAATAATAATAACGATGATAAATAAATAATCATAATTTTAAGTAGGCATTACTATAATTTTAATAGTTTCTTTTGTATTTATTATCAATGCGTGTATTTATAAGGAGGACAGTCAAGAAGAGGTCGAAATCCAAACGGCACGATAACAACGACGACGATGACACTTCAACACTTTCGTCAACATCAGGAAATGACGTCATCAGGGATGCCAGGAGGAGGCTGGAAAGACTCACTGACAAGTCTGAGGTCAATACAAAGATTTTGATGATGATGATGATGATGATGATGACGGTGGTGGTGGTGGTGGTGGTGATGACGATGGCGACGTCAATGAAAGCTTTTGTTAGTGCTGATAATGATCGCGACTGAGGTTAAGATTGTAAACGTGCTGTGTGTTATCTTTCCACAACTTCAAAGTGCATTCCCTTTGATGTCTTCAGAAACTGGAATCCTCTGTACAGAGGATACTCCTGCCTGGGTCAAAGTTCATAACCTCACACAGTGATGAGACCAGAGGTCAGTCTGCATACCAAAACATGCAAAAATGAATTATGACCCTAGTAGTCAGTATATTAATTTGTTTGACTATGTCATTATATGCTTGAGTCCTTCAATTCATTGATGGAGTTAGAGAATTATGAAAGAATAAAATATTATCAGATAACTTATTTGTTAAGCATTCTTTCTAGACTATTCCTTTTAAGATTATCTACCTGCAATTCAATCTTTATGATGAACACATAAGTTTTGGATGAGCATTTCAAGAAAGCATGTTATAAGTCAAGGATGCTTAACAAATTTGTTCATCTTTCATCAGATTCTCAACAAGACCCTGTCATTGTGCATGGAAAGCAACCTCTACCTTTCACTAATGAGAGGATAAATAACTCCAGAAATAGAACATTTACCAACGTAACGTCCGACAAAATGCTTGCAGTACCCTCGAAAATGCCTTCAAATCTCAAACACAGAGAACCAGACAGACAATTCTTTCACAACTACACTGACAAGCAGATTAGCACCCTTGCCAACTTTCCAACAAACGACCTTGAACTTTCTGTGACCTCCCTTAGGAAACAAATGTCGAAGGAGATTGAAAAATACAGCTCAAATTTCTTGCCTCGGAATCTTTTGCCAGTCCACCAGGACCAGCACAGTTTGAAGTACCAGTCTTCTGATCATTCTGTTGTTAATCGTTTCGCTAATCAGATTGACTCTAAATTCAGCGTGCCCGATGTTGCCCGTCCGCTGAACAGGAGCATCATTTCCACTCAACAAGTTGCTAATTTATCCAACAACTCGTGGAGGAATGTCCTGCACTTGGAAAGAAATGCCTCCTCCGAGTTTTCAACTCCGATCGGAATCATATCCGGAACCGCCGAGCTTTTGCCGAAGCCTCTCGAAGAGTTAAATTTTGAATCTCTGAAGGTCGATGGGTACGAACATGGAAATGGTGTTTC
Organism: Whitmania pigra; assembly: GCA_021613335.1. Classification (NCBI taxonomy): domain Eukaryota; kingdom Metazoa; phylum Annelida; class Clitellata; order Hirudinida; family Haemopidae; genus Whitmania; species Whitmania pigra. The sequence goes on along the minus strand of JAJTWR010000371.1, from coordinate 445,052 downwards.
CACTTTCAGAGCTGCAAATGAAAAAGATGGCAGATCATTGCAGAACGACTACAGGGAACGAGTGCAATCTCCGACGATCGACGTGGCAGACGACTTAAAAACTGCTTCGACGAAGGGCGACGATCATTTGATCGAAAAGCCTTTGAAACGAGAAGCATCGGACGGAGTCCTCATCGAGTCCGAAACAAATGTCAAAGATGCCAACGAAAAAGACGTCGACGACGGAAGGAAGATTACGGAGGTGGAAAAGTACCTGGAGTTGATGAAGTCTGCTTCCGTTGAAAAGAAATCAAGTCGTGAAGGTAGCAGTACATCAGAAAGTGTAAGTTCCGCTCGTTAATTTGTTCGCAGGTATTGGTTATAGAAGGTGATGTGACGATTGGTTTAAAACAATGGTGCTGCAGAAAAATTTCATGTGATGAAGGCCATGCTTTGTTAATTTAGAATAGTTTATCCACTAGAATTTGCGTTAATTAATATTAATATCGCTAAATTATTTAATTAACTAAATAGATTGCTATGATTATTGATGGTGTCATTTATTTGCTTTTATTAGCCTTGCTTTCTTTTTGGCAATTATAATAAATATGCATAATATATGAATAGATATTATTAACAAAGAGTAATTTATAATTCTTCCATTCAACATAGGGATCCATCTCGTCGGGGGATTACAGTTCCAATGATTCCAGTATTTCGAGAGGTGGCCACAGATCTGACAATAAAGTTCCTGAAAAACTACTTGCTCCTCTGACCAAAAGCGATGACGAGGAAGATGATGGCAGTGGATGGTGAAGTCAACCATGGCAGTGTTGTTAAGCCATTTCATTAAATGTCTCTATGTTTGCATGTTTTTAGTACAATGATGTTTGCATTTACATTTAATACTCAATTAGAACACAATTGTCATCGAGAAGGATATCATTCTCAGAGACTTTTAACGTGTTAATTGATTATTGGACCATTTTTCAGTGGGTTATGAATATTCATGAAGCCTTCCGGTCATTTTGGCTGTGAATGCATTCAGGTTATAATTAAAACATGGCACCTCAATATTTATTGAGAACGGGATTGGTCGATGGTGTAGCAGCTAATTAGCATAATTTACAAGTTGGCGTAAGACTTGATTTGCAAAAATTACCTGGGTCGGGTATGCCTTCCTCGTCCTACTTATAATTTCATGAATTATTACACATTTACAACTTTTGGTCTTTCATTCCGATAGACGATTGCATTTCGTCAATAAATACAGACTATAGTGATATATCTCGTGTCCAATTCAACGGTTCCCATTTAAATGTTTGCCGGTCATTTGTAGCTCTGGAAATTTCGAGTTTCTATTGTATTAAGTTGCGCTTTACTTGAAATTTTTCTGCAGCACCATCGTTTTAAACCAATAGAAAGTAGACATCTATCGTTTGATCTCGTCGTGTCGATTACGAATACGTCGGAGCTGAGCTTCTTTCGTTGCACTGGGCGAACCGCATCTGATTCACTATGAGACGCCATCTTTAAATGATAAAAGGCGTTAGTGAGTCGTCAATAACATGTTGAACTGCTATCTCCATCTTTTAAATGAGTTCAGTCTGAGTGGGAAAATGTATCATTAAGTTCTTGTGTGATTTTTTTTTATATAGATGGTGAAAGTTTTTTTGTCAAATTGTTTTTTTTTATTAATGCTTAAATTTCGTCTAGATTTAAACGCTGCCTATTAATTTGTGTGCACCCACGCAAAGTGAGTTGGAGTGAAACAGTCGGGCCTTCGGCGATGTTTACTATTTAAATCGGCGTGGGTGTTTATGAATTGTTTTTGTCCTAATCATCAAGTTATGCCGAGTACATCGATAATATACTACTACGACTACTACTACTACTACTACTGCTGCTGCTACTAGTAGTTTCGAGCTACTACTACTTATGAATTGTTCAGCGGCGAAATGACGTCAATGAAAAATTAAAATTTAAGTGACTATTCACGATAAGAACTAAATGATCTGAAAGCTCTTCTTATGATAGAGCACTTAATATGGTATAGCGAATTAAGAGCCATAAACGTGAAAACGTTACCAAAGAGAATCGACATAAAAACATCATTTATATTATTATATCACTTCTAGACTGTCCCCTAATTAAATTGAACAGAGTTAGTGATGGGTCTCCATAATAAGTTAATGGATAAATTAATTCTTTCGATTGTTTCTAAGTTAAAAGTCTCTTGGGATTATTGATCAATAGGATGATCAGTCTAGATGTATTTGTCCCCTCAACAAAATGCAAAATTTTGCCTCCTGAATGATTTAATTGTTTTATATTAAAAACGGTTAATTTATGTGAACTCCCTTCTTGAAACGAACATGTTGTTATAATAAGTCGTTAACTTGCAACGGATTTTCTGGGAAATGTGAATGGTTGTGTGATTTTGAGCGGCAAGAGAAACATGCAAGCATATGTTGTTGTGTTCAGTTCAACCCAGTTCTTGGACTTCGTAGTTTTATCGCACTCACAAAATATTGAGAATTCCCTTTAAACAAAACAGAATGCTTGTTTTGAAATCCATATATTTAAGAGATGGCTTTCATGTCAGTTCAAGTATGGAAAGAAGCAGCCTTTCTATGATTATTTTCAGATATATTTTTATTTTAGAAATGTATTTATACGAAGGACTAAATTAGTAAATTAATTAGTAATTGTTGGGAACCAGTTTAATATGCAATTGTTTTATGGCCAAGTAACATCATAGGACATACGTAATTTAACAGGAACCGTGTCAATGGAATTTGAGATAGAAATGTTTTTAATTTTGAAACAATTCGAAGACTGAAGGTACGAGTGTTATTTTGGCAAGGAAGGCATTTACAATAACATGGGGCGACTCTCCAAAACTTATTACAAATTAATTGTTCACTCGAATGTTTATACAGAACAATGATGAGTTAGTCATTGCATTTCCAAAGCAATCTTTGCCAGCATAGCATTTGAGAAGCTGTTGAACTGAGCGATTATTTACATAAAGTTGACATCATCTTTCCCATTTCAAATTCCCATAGGACCAAACGTCGACCAAAACATCCAAGTGCGTGCCACTGGCGTTCAGTCGCCATTCCTTGATAAGGAATTCCAGCTGCCAGACATCCCTCAGTCAGAAAACATTCCCTACTCTACTTGATTATGATGATAGTTGCCGAGTCTTTTGGTGTCTATGTTTAAGCTTAAACTCCATATTGCTGTTTTTATGGAAAATTTTACTGAGAAATGATTAATTATGATAAATTTTTTAAATTTGGAAAGTCTTTCGAAACGAATTTCGATAAAAACAAGTTTATTAATATTGAAATAAGGCAAACGTGAGCCGGTCGCTGCCATTCAATTATTTATTTGTTTTATTTTTAGCGTTGTTTTAACGTCAAACTTTGTTTAGACGATAATTATTAATAATGATGATGTATTGTTATTCAATGACGCCTAGAGGTACAAACAAATGAATGCTATTGGTTGATTAAAAACATTCGACAATCGCGCGACTTTCAAAAAAACACGGTGTTTAAAGTTATTTCTTCAAATGACCAAAGCATATTCATGTAATACGCTTGCTACTTGATAAAATAATATTTTGCTTAAATTTTTAATAATTTAGGAAATGTATAAATATGAATTTAGCTCAAATGCAAGTCATTTGCATATGTTAAAAGGTTCTGAATAATCCATATTGCCTCTCAAAGGATACACGATGTTAGATGTTTTGATCAAGAATTTTGATCCTTTTTTCCTAGTTTTTTTTTTATTTTAATAACACAGCAAAAGAAAACATATTTATTCCGAAAAATTTAGAAAGTCATCGAGTGCATATAAACAATCACTCGGATGAACATGGCTTGCAGAAATTACCTTACGGCACCACGATAACCTTTCATGGCAAGTTCAAGCAATTCCTCCTTGTTTTAGGACTGACGAATCAGATGATTAAAAATTTCCGCGGATCCAAAATGTTACATCAAACGTATTTGAGCAAAAAATGTTTATTAATTTACCGACTTTTATTTATACAATAAAAAAATTTTTTGATATGATTGGTGTTAACTTTTAAATTTATTTGCGTAGCTACCGCAGACGTTTTGTGACGAAAGAAGGATTCTGTTTATAGCTGAATTTATGAGTCTCGTTTATAATATAATTCCGATGCTACTGACATCTTCCTCAATCAAACGCCCAATGGTCTCTTTTCCGGTCACTACTTTAAGATACATGCAGATCTAGTTTTTCTTCAAACTCGAGTTCGCGCTGTTAAACTTTTTAACAGATTCTCCGAGTAAGGAAGCCTACGAAGACTTACTGGGAAATCAATTAAAGAACTTTGGCGCGTTTGTAGACCGAACGACCCTGTATAAAAAGAAGAAGAAGAAGTAAAGAGAGAGTGATCAGGAGAGTCCAGTTGTGTGGCCACATATTTAAGAGCCATCGACAGCACACCGACACGCATTCGTGCAAACTATTGAACGATGGCTGCTACGTTGAGTTGCTTTGTGACTTTTTTGGCTTTTTCCATCACCGTCTCTTTACAATTTGTCCTAATTTCTGGACAAAATGACAGTCAGTCTAGCGAGGACTACGACATCAAAGGTATGGAAGTTTAAAAATATATATTTTTAGGGCTTTGTTTGCGAGCATGTTTGTGGCGGTAATTTTTGATTTTCGGTCGTGCGATGTTTAAAAAAAAAGAATTGTTTGAACAACCTCTGCAATTAATTTGAGCGTGTTAACGAATTACTGTAATTTTCTGAACAAGTAATTTATGCTAATTAAGATTTAAGATATTTTAAATTCAAAGCATTGAGCTAAGTTGACTTTCACATGTTTAAAATCATTCTCACAGAATGTTTGTCAAATAATTTACATTTAATGACCCAATTTACAACCGAAGCATGGTTTGTTAGTTTGAATAAGTTGTATTTTACGAATTCAAAGTAGAAGGTAATTAAATTAATTTAAAAATTGCCTGTAATTCTATCAAATAAAAGGAATAACACTCTTTATGAATTATTGTTCAGTATTTTTACATTTTTGAATGGTTTCTTGATGTTCATATTCAAAAAATACTAAGGCTTTTACAATAAAATTAAATTGTAGCTTGATGCAGTGATAACTCATAGCTTATTTTTCCTAATTGTGTGCTACACGCACACATACAGGAAATGATTAAGTTATAGAAAGAAATTGGATACTACCATTATGTTTTAGGAGTAAGTGCATTAAAAGTAAGATTAACATATTGTGGTAACATATCCCCATATGAACAAGTCTTGTACAACACAAACCTATGTTGATTCCAGAAAGTCAAACACTCAAATAAGGTTGAAAATTAAGGTGTAATGTGCACCGAAATAACTTATTGATGCTGGTTGAGAAAACTTATGTCAATTGGCTAATTATTCTCAAACTTGTTCACATGACTTCAAAGCTTTCTGTCTCTACCTTGTTTTTTGTTCACATGTTTGTTAAGATTCTTTTCACATCAAATCAATTAGTAATTGATTAATAATATTAACCTGTAATAACATTATCAACCTGTAATAGTATTATACCATTAAACTATCATATTAAGTTTATTTGTGAGATTAAGTATAAATAAAAAACGTGGCTTCAAAGTAAAATATCAGATGCAGAAATTATAAATCACAAATGCTCCAGTGTTTTGGCAAAGTGCTTGACTCCGTCATTAGCATTACTACAATCATCAACATCATTACCATTGCTGCTGTTATTATTATTATTATTATTATTGTTGCTGTTGTTGTTAGTATTATTATTGCTATGCCATGTCCTTGTGAGAAATGCTGCCAATTTCACAAAAGTTTTCCCATTCTTGTAACACGTGAGGTGGTTTCTCAAGTATAACTCTTGTATCATTATCACCACTTGCAATTATTATTTTCATCACCATCATCGTCAACATCATTGCCATCATCACAATTATTTCCATCATCATCGTCATCATCATCATCACCACCAGCTCTATTAACATAGCCCCGATAATCTGATGTTCACGAAAGAAGGACGGTCTCCTTGAAAACTTGAGAGCTTTTATTATCATCATTGTCTCCATGGAGCTGATTATGGTCACGAGAGTGACGATGATGATGATCATGTTTATATTTATGGTGATGATGATCATGTTTACGATGGTGATGATGATCATGTTTATGATGATGATGATGATGATTGTTGTTCTTATTCCACTTGTAAATCTGACAAGTGAAGAGTTTTATTGGTACCCTTGTTATGAGTTTAGATCTGGGAACATGATCTAGAGGTCATCGACGATGATGTTAATAATTATAATATAAATAATAAGTAATTTGATAAAAATTATTATACCTATTAAGAAGTCACTGTTAAGTGTAATCGCCCACAAACAACAAGCAACTAATTATTTTCCAACATTCCTCATCCACAAAGATAATCAATGAACATCAATTTTCCAATTTCATATTTTCGAGTTGCACTTTTTTTTAGAGTGTGTTATGATAATAATAATGATGATGATGATAACGCCGTGACGTAACGATCGTTTAGCGCCGTGTTTCTTTCGTCATCGTTTAGGAACTCCGAATGGAGTGACGGATTGTTTGCGAATGAGTGAAATGGATGATGATGCCATATTGGCCTTTCTCCTCTTACTTGGCGAAGTTTGATCCCTATCGACAGAGGTCGTGCATCTGTTGTGTGCCAACTGGCACTCATCATCATCATCATCGTCTTCGTCGTCGTCATCATCAGCATCGATGACATCGTCACCGGTGACATCATCATTATCACCGTTGTTGCCAGAGACATCGCTTGATCTCTTGATTGACAATAATAATTAATAATCTATATAGTTAATAAATTAATTAATATTAATGCTTCTTCGCCCTCCTCGTCATCTTGACATCACCAACAAGGACAAGTCATGTTTTCATTTCTCAAGTCACTCAGCCATCGAATTCGTCATTTTAATCTCACACACTTGCTTTAAACAACAGTTAGTTAGCTAATAAAAATGATGGTGATACTGCACTGGTTATGATGGATGTGATCATATGATAATATATATTATTTGATTAAAGGTGATTAAAGGTTTGATTTAGGTGAGGGTGTAGAAGTAAGTGGTAAACGGTCTGCCAAGGTCATCCGCACTGATATACTGACATTCAATTGACAGTGGTCAGTCGTGAGCGAGCGACTGAAATGTGAAGTCACGAAGCAAACAAATGGCGATTGTTTATCGGTTTCGTTATCAAGACCGTAGTTCACAGGATCAAGTGGGGTTCTGATTAGCATTCACTATCACCATCGTCATCATCACTCTCGTCGACGCCATCATTATCACTGTCACAATCGCTATGATAATCATCGGCATAATTTCGTATTGGTTTGTTTATTGGTTCGTCTCCGCGCGGTCAGTTGAACTCCTATATCTCGTTCCACATCGAGACTGACGTCAGTATTGAGTTTCAGATGGAATAGCAAGATGTCGTAATCCATCGCTAGGCCACGTGTGTCATGTTTGATGATCAATGTTTGCTTTGCTGTATTGTTCATTGTTCTCAGGCTTTCGCTCTTTTCTTCATCTTATCCTTCTGTCCATCCGTCCGTCCGTCCATCTATTCTTCAATCTATAATGCCCGTTCATCAATCAATCAATAATTTCACCTTTTGGACATTTAGCTGGGGGGGGGGGAGGTAGAGATGGGTACAATGACGACGACGACGATGATGAACATCAGCAATGATTATGGCGACGGTTATGGTCATGATGACGATACGGAAGAACCTCTGCCTAATTAAGAAAGGCGTGGAAATGGAAAAAAAATCTTTTCTCTGCAATTAATGACTAATTGCTATTTTTGCTTTGTACAAGTTTCTGCATACTGTTTTTCGGAGAAATAATTTGGCCAAAACTAATATTATTATTTTATTTTCATTATCATTTGTTATTATTATCATTATCTTTATTACTTATTATTTAGTCTATTTATGTAGCGACTAGAAATGTGGTTTTAATTACTAAGAATTGAGAGCTAGTCTAGTTATATTTCGTAAAGAGCGATGAAGATTACAACTCGCTGACAAATTGAACAAATTAGGTGGAATCTTTTGAGCAACATTTATGGACCTTAAAATGTTGTACTTAGACATCCTGTGAGTGATACAAAGGTTTATATGTTGTTGAGAGCCACTTGTAGATATGCATCAGTGTTTGATGCTGGTATTTGGATTGCTAGGCATTGTTGTTATGATCCCTAGTTGAGCTTCATGACTTAGTCTTTTGAGAAAAATAAAAGTTCAATATAATAAAATCATGGCTATAATTGGTTACTGTTTAGTTATTGTATGTTATCTCATTGTAATGTGAAAGGTTAAGAATTAGTGATCAATTTCTGTGAAATGCTAACAAGTGGGTGGATGAATGCGCTCATTTATTTTGCTGTCCTATTTGAAATACTCTCTTGATCATCTCTCGACAGGTTCAATCATCAGTACTCTGAACTATTAGAAGATTATTCATCTCCAAATTATGAACTATTTTTGTGTTTTTACACGTCAAACAAAACTCGTTTTGTAAATATTGGTGAAGATTTTTTATTGCTTTAATCTCCATTCGAGCACGAAAACAAGCCAATTCTCCACTGCGCAAAACAAAGTGAATCATTGATAATCTAAGGGTTTAAAATATTTTAGCACCAGCTTGTGAATGTTTTGTCATTACATACCATCTTTTTGATAAAACTTTATTACTCCCAGTTGAATGCTAATGTGCAATTGCTTACAATTAAATGACATATTTTTAAACTAAATATCAGTAAGGCATCGAATTATGATATCATTACTTGTTGACAAGAAAATAGTATCAGTTATGATCATATCAGCATGGTTATAAGGATGTCACTACAGGCATTGGTCATCATTAATCATTTGCTTTGCATGCATTATCTCACCTTAGCATGTACATCATATCTGTGCAGCTCACCTGTTTCCTCAGGTGTTTAAATTGTTCATGTTCGAGCAGAAAGCAGAATATCATTTCTGATTCAATTTTCAAATTTCATTTCGTTTTGCAGTAATTGTGTCGTTCATGCAAAATCTGCAATAATTCCAAATTATTCGAAAACTGAACATCTCATGAATTGTGATAAAACAACATGTTCATAGCATAAATTAAAATGTAAGATTACTTTAATTATTTTTTAAACTGCTCGACCAATAACTTTCAACATTTATTCATTTGATCGGTTTAGCTTGTACCCATGACAACCTATACTTTCAGTTTCTAGTAAGAAGTCGACAAATGAAACTTACTCCAGCATTTCTCTCGCCGATTTAAACTTCAGCGATGCTTGTCCGGAGTTTACTTGTGCCGACGGAGGGTTAGTTGTTTGTTATTATTATTAATAAATTATGTATTGTTAAATTGGTATAAGTTAAATATTACATTTAATAATGTTAAATTAACATTGTTGTGTAGTTCAAGGTAATGCAACATTAGTTCTCATTATACCAGAAAATCATTTGCAACACCTCGCACCGTTTTAGCCAACCAACGCCAACCAACACCAATCAAGTTTAAGTACAAATCAACCTAATTCTCCAGGTGTTTCCCTGAAATCGAGAGGTGCGACGGAGTGCCCTACTGTTTCGACGAATCGGACGAGGAGGACTGCACGGAGGTGTGCACCGAAGACCAGTTTCGATGCGTCGACGGAAGCGGCTGCATACCCCTTTCGAAGGTTTGCGACAGGATGAACGACTGCGACAACGGATCGGACGAGAAGGACTGCAGTGAGTCATGTGGCGTGGCTGGTTTGCTTAAAATTCAGATTGTGATGGCTGGTGATAGTGACGATTGGTTCTTAGCATTCTGCTAAGCATCATCGGCTACAATGCCTGTCGATGCTGCACGGCTACTACGTTTTGAAGCGATTGGCTTTTTACGTCGACTCTTGATTGAGCAAATAACTTAGCTGGTCATTTTAGCAGTGTTTACTGTTTTCTGGATGGACTCGCTTGTTTTGTTGTGGTTTTGATTAGATGGTTAACCTTTCCGATCCAGACTTCAAAGACGACTGCACTGGTGACGAGTTCAAGTGCAAGAATGGAAAGTGCATCTACGGGATGTTGGTTTGCGACGGGCTGAACCATTGCGGGGACAACTCGGATGAAAATAACTGCACTAAAGGTAATTTGGCTGAAGGGATTACCGGGTCGACTTTTGTCTTGTAGTTTGTGTACATCAGATTTTCCATTATTGACCATTACTGACCAATGTAAAGGGAATGATGACCATGATGATAGATGAAATTGGTTATTAATTGTTGTTAATAACATATATTTAACTCAGTAACATTGCATTTCAACAACTCTGCAGCTGTCTGTCCAACCAAGTACTTCGACTGCTATCAGGATGGCAGGAAGTGCATCGACATGGATAAACTCTGTGACGGAAGACAGGATTGTGAGGATGGGGAAGATGAGAAGGAGTGTGGAGCTCTGAGCGAGGACGTGGAACATTGGGTCACTCCGGGTGCCTCGGTCGACTTGTCCGAAGGTACGACGACGACGATGATGATAATGGTGATGATGATTAAAACGTTTAATGTCTTTTGACGTTGGCTTCTCGTACAGAGAAGGACTGCGAGGACAGCTCGCACTGCCACCACACGTGCATCGCGAGAAGAGGTATGAGCATCTGCGGCTGCCATGCCGGTTTCACTCTGGCAGAAGACAATTACTCTTGTAAGGTCAAAGGTGAGATCTTCTTTGTCAACCTTAAAGTCTACCTTTTACATCTCTTAGCTTGAGACCATTATTACTTTATTTTACTTAGCATTTAACTATTATTGCTATCATTAACTACCACTATAATTACAAGCGTTCTTTACAATTTATCGTTATCACTTCTCATCCATTGTCAGGTGAGGAACCGCTTCTGTGGTTGGCCAACGACACCAAGTTGATCGGGTACGGAATATACTCGAAGGACGTCCTCGACCGCCACGACGTCGGACACGGGTTCTCGGCCATCGCGACGGGGTTCGACGAAAACATCTTCTTCTGGGTGAACAAGCAGATGAACTCGATCATGAAGTCTGGCTTTTTTTTTGGCTCTCCATCCTCCAATCATAGATCTATTGAATAATTTATGCTAATTATCTGACAGGGGCGATTTTGGCGCCTCCAAGAGCTTCCAGAATACGGAGGTCTTGCTCCTTCCTCCGAACGCCCGTGCCGTCACTGCCCTGGCCTACGATTGGATGAACCGCAACCTTTACTGGGCCGAGCAGGGTGGTCGTTCGAAGGCGAAGAACGAGGAAGAAAATGTTTTGGAAGTGGTTTCTAAGATCGGAGTCATGGCTCTCGAGGGAGGAAAGGACGGCGAAGTGTTGCACGCTCCTATACTGGTGTCGCCACAGGTTCATTCTCCGAACACGCTCGTCGTAGATCCGAGGATTAAAAACAGGCGAGAAGGATTTGTCGTGATTTTACTTTTAATTAAAATAATAATTTTAATTTAAATGCTGCTATTTTTAATACTTTTAAATTATTTGGTCAGTCATTTGATGCTTTTATCTTGCAATTAATCTAAGGTCAGCTCTAATTTCCTTATCACATGACAGCAGATGACATTGTTTTGTTATCTTTATTATGCAGTATCTTTTGTTTTTATTTTATCATTAACTAGCTCACTTATAAATATCTCTGGCTATGACCATTCCTTGCAGATTCCTCTTTTGGACACAGGTTGGTGAGCATGCTGGTCTTTACAGATCAAGCATGGACGGAACCAACATCGTCGCGCTGGCAAAGACTTACGTGAAGCACCCAGTATCGCTGGCTATCGGTAGGGTTACATTCATAACTTCATTTATGTTAATTTTCTTCGTACATTCCCTTGACTTAGGGAAGTGTGATTATATGGATACGTTCAAGCTTTGTCGTTAATCATTAATCATGATAATATTAACATCGGTAGTATTATCATGTTAATTTTTTTTGTTCTGCTTTGTCTAAGAAATTTTATCGTGCTGTGATTGTCAGACTACAGTTACAACTGGTTGGTATGGGTGGATGGAGAGAGCGACCACATGTACGTGACGCACTACAACGGACAGACCGACACCTTGATGGTCTTCGAGCACCACAAATCCCCGGTGGCCCTCGCTGCTTTTGAGGTTAGCCCATCACCCACCCCTATGGATTTCCACAGGCTTTCTCCTCAATGCTTTTGCAGTTGCCATGATAACGATGATGACAACAATATCATTTATAACAATACTAATGCTCGGCTGATAGAAATGTTTGATTGTGCTACACACCTATTCATTGTTAAATAATCAAGTAATGTGAATTTTAATTAATTTAATGATGTTATTCAACACCTCTGCAACAGTTGAAAGACATTAATCGTATTAACAACAGGGCTCAGTTTACTGGGGAGGAGACAAAGATCACGACTTCAAGGAGCTGAAGGTCTGGTTGTCAACGCACGAGGGCGAAACCCTGCCGAAACTGGCGACCGTAAAGTCGCGCGTGATGGCCATGCATCACTCCTTTGCCCAACCAATAGGTATGTGCAGCAGCAGTTGGTTATTGATTTATTTTCTGCAGATTTAATGAAACAAATTTAATTGAACTAATACAATCCGAAGAAAAATATTTATGGATATCTGCATGATCTGGCGTTTGATTGTGTTTCCATTGCACAAGGATAACTATGACTATGTCTAATCAGATTTTGACTGAACAAAATTACAGAATTATTTTATCACTTTTATTCCAATGCCTTTATTTTGTAAATGGTCTACAAATGTCCAGATGGATTTTTTTTATATTACATCACTAAAACTTTAGATATCAGATTTCTTAAGACCATAATAATAGTACTATTGATGATGATGATGATGATGGTGATGATGATGATCTCGCAGATGAAGAGCAACATGACGGTGCACCTTGCTTTGACTACCACGACAAGTGCGACCACATCTGCCTGCCAACTTCCTCGGATTACGTCTGCCGTTGTCACGACAACGAGCTTCAGAGGTCGCGAGGCTTGACGTACGTACTCGCAGAAGATGGAAAGACCTGCAACTCTGAACGGATACCAGTCGACGGTATGGTAAAGGTTGTGATAGTGGTAGTGATGATGATGATTATGATGGCGTCGATAAGTTTCCAAGCAGAAATAATTCTATGAGGAGGCTCAAATTTATAAATCAGTCAACATCGTGGTTTTTTCCATCTCAAAGGAGTAAGTAACCATCTTACCATCATTTGCAGCTTTCCCAAGAAGTGCCAACGTGACCAGGAAGACATTCGTCGTCCTCCCGGACCTCATCTCGACGCTTCCCAAGGAACGGTTTGACGACGACGAGACCGTAGAATCCGTCACGGGCCATCGCGAAGTCGGTCACGAAGCTCGACACTCTGACAAAAAACTCGAAGAGACGTTCGCCGAGGCTGCCAGCGGTGGCGGCAAGACTTCGGAGGTGAGCATGGGGATGATTTGGCTCTACTTCACCATCGCTTCCCTTCTGTGCGGAGTGCTGGCTCTTATCGGAGTGGTGAGTCGTGCTATCTCGTTTGTTGTCGTCGATTACTTTTTGAAGTCGAACGATTGTCTTGCTATAGCATCGTTTCATTCAAGTTGTTATTTAAATTAATTAAATTTACTTAAATTATCTTTTCATTAACTTATTACTAGGAAGACCGGGTTAATTGATATTTATTTTAAAACAAATGTCAAAGTGATAATGTTGACATGATGACCAGCCATGTTTAGTTTTCATTTATCAAGAGGTCAATGCTATCGTTTGGTTTGTTGTGATAACATTTCAATGAATATGAACCATTACATATTCTTGGAATTATTCGAGAGAAAATTAAACAAATTTGATTTAAAATACTTATTATTAAAATTAAAATTCATTTATTAAAATTAGTTTCAAATAATTTATTTCACAAGACAAGAATTAAAATGTCACATAAACAGATCACATGTTAGTTATTGGCTTTGACATTGTGATTCATTGTCATCATCATCTTTCTCACATGGTAATGACCCAAAACCTTTCACTGGAAAGGTTGACATATCGGTGGTAGTTAGCTGATAAATATTAACGATTAAACACCTTTTCAAAGATGGAAGTCAGTCCATGCCACTAGGCTTTCTTTGGCTCCGAGGTTGGTTTTCAGGGATGGACTTGTCTGGTTCATCAGGATGTTTTGCCTGTTACTTGAGTCTCATTGGCTCCCTTGTTGCATGCAATTGCATGTTGTCGTGTTTTTGAGAAGTCTCCTTGTGACCGATGCATTTGTAGTTGACAGATGGTTACATTGTTGTTGCTGCTATTTGTTTGTTAGTGGTTGTTTCACTAATGCCTTATGTGATTTTATTGTTATTATTATTATGTTAATATATTATTATTTTTATCATTATTATTACTATGTTTATTATTATTGTTGCTGTAGTTGTTGTCGTCATCATCATTAACATCACTTTCAGAAATATTTTAGTTCGTTTACACTTGCATTTGTCTAGTTTATGCCAAATAACTTAGTTTTGTTGCATGGTTCTGTGGTTCAGATGCATGATGCAGCTTTGTTTTGGGAGTTTAATGTTATAAATAATAACTTATTCATAAACTGATACATGTTGCCAACATTAGTTGGATGCTTTGTGTACTATGCATGATTGTCATGCTAAATGAGTTCGTCGAGTGAACAAATGAATGAATTAATGAATAAATGAATGGATGAAAAATGTGGTTCATGGATGGCTGTGTCCCTTGTTTGCTATCACAATGTAACTGGTGATCCCACTGCACTGAAACAAACAATTGTGACTGGTTGGCTGGTTAATTGAATGAACGGTTGATGGTTGGGTATTAAAGTTTTTCCAACATTAATCTCTCCTGCATTACAACATCATGGCAACAACAACCACACTACATATTTACAGCTACCTTAACAAGTCATACCCCTTCATGCATTCCATAATTACATACTGCAAGCAAATCAGATGCACCTATACTTCTAGAAATATTCATATTCCTTAATTTTATGACTGATTTTTTTAAAATCGACCAGGGGGCATATAAGTTGAAGATGTCGAGAGACAGTAGGAGGGTCAACACAAGAGAAGCCACCCCACTCAAGACCCAAGGGGCATAGGGACTTTCCATTCTGACCTTGATTTGTTTTTGGACATTTTAGAATTTTTCTTCTGTGTTTTGTTGCAGTCATTATATGTTTTCTTGGGCCGCCATCCATGCAACCTGTATTGCCTGATTAAATGGTTATCTCTGAAACTATTGTTAAGGTTTTGTCTGAACATTATTATTTATTATTATTATTATAATTATTATTGTTATTATAAAACAGTGGAATTACTATTTTGTTTGTGAGAACAGTACTAGGTAATATAAATATTCGTTGTTGTTTCGGTAACTGAACACGATTTCACAATAAAATTGAGAAGTGCGCCATCGACAACTCGGTGTCCTCATGGTTTTGTTACTTATTCAATATCATCCTTGTCACTTGCGAATGTTGTTGTCGGCAATAACTGTTCTCAGATCAACCATGTGATTGTTTTTATACATAGAGATGACATAGTGCTGTCACTCTCAACAGTATTATTTTCATCATTGTTATCATCATCACTATTATTAGTAAGTATTATTATTAGTCATCATTAATTGATTAGTAAATGATTAACATCCTAATAACACATCGATATTATCACCATTGTCAATTCTTGCTGAGAATCAGTTGACAATATTTTGTTCCAACGGGGAACCTTTGACATCATTCCTTGTGCCAGGTAAATTGACAGTTCAATTGTTGTGGCCATGTAAAATTAAAATTGGAATATATTTAAATTATTTTTTTAAGCATTCATTGGAAAATTTAATCTTTCATCTCTTAAAGATGCTCTAACATCACAGCCTCAGTTTGTACAAGTTTTTTTCTTTTTTTGTGTCTATTTCAGCATCTGCTCTTCCTTATGAGGAAACAGGTGTATTTGTGTCAGGATATGTGTCTTGATTGAACTGCCCTTGTGCTGGTGTGATGTTGTTTTTCCTTTGTCATATCCAATGAAGATCAACACGAGCATCATACTTACTTCTGTGGTTTTGCTCTTTCGTCTATTTATTGATTGCTCTGTCGAATTAGGCAAATTTAATTTTTGTCCTCCCTCTGATGTTTTTGGTTAACCACCAATCAGAGGGCTTCGATGATAATTACTTGCAGTTTCAAGCGACTCTTGTATGCGCGTGCTTCCGTTCCTCCACATTTGTCTTAGTGCCACCTTTCCTTTGTACATGCTTGCCTTCAATGCAGGACCACACATATAAATATAAATGTATCGTAAGGACAGTACAAGTACACATACATATGTCTATGATGATATTGTCTTATAAGCAGATATAGACCGTGTTGGAGGAAATGTGTGTGTTATGAGTGATCTTCAGATCTTCGAAAGTGTTTTAAATTCTGAAATTCCACTCAATGAATACGGAGTCGTACTGGTGTGTATGTGTGTATATCTTGCTTAGTGCCATATTCCTGTCTTGTCCATTGGCTTCTACAGTTAGAAGCGTGGTAGTAACTATTTTTAATGTTTTTGCATTTTCACAAATTTTGTCTTCGCTTTGCACGTAAATCCCTGGAAATATTACTTTCGATTACTTGCTCATTCCGTGTAATCGCGAATTATTTAAGTGCGCGTAGAAGACCTTATGAGTGACAGAATGCCATGAATGTTGATGTGGTAATTCCAATACGAATCCAACATTTTCCTGGTTTCCATTTACATTCTTTTGTCGTCAAAATTTCTTTTTTATCGCTTATGAAATCTTGTGTCTTCTCTGATGAATTCCAGATAGTTGATCAAGGCTAAATCTATCCTAACAACAACAACAGCAGCCTTGTTTCGTTACCGACTTTAGTCACTAAAATACCTAAGGGCTGACTCTTCTAACTGTTGGCATGGTCGGCACCTGGTGAAAGTTGAACACTGAGACTGACGTCTCTTCATCGGAAAAGATATGGCGTGTTTGTTCTGTTTTTCCTCAATAAACGACGTAATTTCTCTTATTTGCGTTGTTGCCAATTGACCTAAATGAGTATTGGCCAATCCTGAGAAGTTTGTGCTATTAATTACTACTGTTATTATGGTTGCCACTGTTAATATGATTAACTTTCTAATTAATTAAAGTTAAACTTAATAATATCTTGCCGATAGAGTTGAGTGGATAAGTCATAAGTTTATATTTTTTTAGTGCCTTATGTATCCGAACAGGATGTGAAGGCACTTCTTAATCGATCTACCATTTATATAGCACCCCTACTCGACTGTTATTGTTAGTGAATTGTTTCCCTAGCTCTTGGGTCAGAATTTTTGTTCAGTGCGATAAAGTCTCAGAATTCGTCATCACTGAACCTCAACTTTGGGGAGGCTTACGATGCTGGGCAGGTTCTCTTTGAACGTAAGTTTCACCTAAGTCAGGCATACAAATAAAACCTTCAAATAATTTCCATTTGTCGTTTGAGCTAGACTTTTATAAAGCGACAACCCTCTAAAATTAGTTAATTTAGTGAAGTAATTTCAGAAGCGTCACATCCACGTATAATGTCCTTTTCCGATCGCTTCAGGAAGGCTGCGGCCGAGCAAACAAGGTAAGCGTCCTTCCAGTTTGAGTGGAAGCTTCTTACTCACTCACTCACTCACTTGGCTTCGATCGTCGAATTTTCCATGCCCACGGTGGCGGGTTTGGTAGAAGATGGAGGAGCCGGAAGATCGTAAGAAGATGCTGCCTTTGAGTTGTTGAGTCTCGCTCTGACTCTATCGGCAAGATCATGAGAAGATGATGATGATGAAGAGCCAACTGATGACCTTTTTTCCCTAACTTTATCCAAGAAGCGACTCTTAAATTCTCCTCCCGAAGGCGTAGACGAAGAATGGGAGGGAGTGTAGAGCTGATTCGATGAATCTGAATACCTGGAAGTGGCACCCAAACCGTATCTAGACGCGCCACCGGATGTACTGCCTCCGTAACCCGAGTATCCACCTGTCGTGTAACCGCCCAGATGCCTGTCGTAATGAACACCCGAGCGAACGTCAGAAACAGAAGCAGCACGTCTAGACTTTGGCTCGTAGCTGGTTTGCGGAGATGTGTGGCTTAGTCCGCTGAGGCCAGAATAACGGCTTCCTCCACTTGCAAGTGAATACCTGCTCCCGGGTGAGTCGTAAATGGAGCTCGGACTTGGTCCTCTTCCACCGATGCTCTTAACGGACAGGTAAGAAGACGATGGCTCTTCCAAGCGACTGCGGTAGGAATCGTGCCCGCTCTGGGTCGATGAGAGTGGACGGTAGCCAGAACTTCTAGAGTTGACGTGCATCCGACTTGATGACGAAGAAATGTCGTCACCAGTATGGCTCGGGCTAAGGAAGGAGTACTTTGAACGCATTTTGGCCAGAAAATCATCAGCAGAAATACTGGAAGAAGTATCCATCGTTGCCACGCTAGCCCGACTTTTGGGCTTGTTGAAGAGACTTGACTGAGCTGCCGATGGCAGTGGTAAATCGTCTGCAGAAAATAATTTCAAAAACTTTAATTATGAATAACTTTATTAATTAAAGTTTACAAATCTGCCTCACTCACCGAAATCGCTGCCATTATCAATAAAGCTCAGGCGACTTCTGGAGCCTCCTCCTGTACTATCCCTTCTTCTGTCGATAGTCAAGAACGAAGAAAGGTAAGGGTCCCTGTCGCTGCTTGTTCCTCTTCCTCTAGATGGCGCAAAAGAGTGGTAAGGTGAACTCGAGGCCGGGGAAGAAGACATGAAGAAGTTGTCCTGCTCGTCCAGTAAAGCCGCTTGGCTGGAAACACTTCCAACTCTTCTTCTCAGACTGGATGAAACGTCATCCGGTGTTAAATAGCGGTCGTTCTTCTTGGCTCTCGATGCTTGCTGTTGCTGGATGCTGGCGATCATTTGGTCTTTGACTTCCTGAGTGAATTTCTGAATGGGTTTCTTGTCCTTCACCCTGTCCACAGCTGCCTGGTGTTCGATCTCGTACATTTTGTATTCGGCATTGACGGCGTTTTCCATGGCTTCCATTTTACCGCGACGATCGAGAGAAATCTGTCTGACTTCCCTCAGTTCCTTTTCCAGATCGTCCAGTTGCTTTGAAACTGCTCTGACGTTGTGGCAAATGTCCATTTGCTGGTCGATGACAGACTTCATGTTGCGTGTTTTATCCTTGATCAACTCCTCGGTTTCGGCGCTGCGTTTTATTTCTGGTTCGTACTTTCCTGACCCGTATGGTCCGCCAAACAAGGCCTGACGTTCGCGTTTGAACTTTGCCAAGAAATCAGTAATGTCAGCTGTTTCTTCGCCGTCGTCATCTTTTCCAATGGAGACGTCTCCGTTCATCAAGGCATTTCTAACAGGCTTCTTAATAGGAGTGGATGAATAATGTTTTTGCTTCATGTTTGCTGAACTGTCACCATCCTCCAAGTCAGCGTAATTGGATAACTGGCTTTTCTTGTTCTTGAACGCGAATTCTCCAATCTTGATATCTTCGTTCAGTTCATTCTTTGCCTGCTCTTTCCCCAAGTAGCCATTCTCTTTGGCGTAAGGATCTAGCTTGTTTTCATTTAAGTTGGAGTCCAAGTCTTCGTATTGTTTGGCAAAATACTTGTTGATCTCGTCGACTTCCTTGTTCGCGTCATCAGTTGCTGGAGAGATATCAGAAGGTTTAAGATTTCTTCTAGATTTTGACTTTTTCTCGATTAGTTCCTGATCGTCGTCGTCAAAAGTATCTTTTGGCTTCGGATTTGGAGAAGAGGCCTTTGGAGGCTTTCTAGCTTTTTCGGTGTCATCTTTCAGCTTTAGATTCTCCTCTCTGGCCTCTGCAAGGATCTTTTTGATAAATTCATCCATAGACTTCCTGCGGTAAGTGAAATCAGAATCTTCATTTTCAATGGTCTTTCCTTTCTGCACTTCGGCCTCGTTTTCCCACACGTGTTCTTTGCCATCCTTGTCCAACGTGATGCTTTCGGAGTCCATTTCGTTGCTCTTTGCAATTTCAATTACCTCCGAAGTTTTCTCATTCGACTTCTCGTCATCGTTATTTAGTCTGCCATCATCTGGTGTGAGCGCCTTGAGGTAATTTCTCGTCTGCTCTATCCTACCTGCTGAGAAGGAAGCAAATGAAGTGTTATCTGGAGAAACTTGGTCCCTGTCTCTCTGAGCATCAACGGACAGTTTGTTCTTTGATTCAACTTCTTCAAAAGTGTCTGCAACGTTGTCGGTTAGTTCTCTCTCTGTCGTTCTTACCTCATCATTGCTGGTTTCCAGCAGATCCAATGATTTGTCGTTGTTTGCCGATAAGACTTCTGTCGTGACCTGGGGCAGCTTTTCGCAGGTTGAGGGGCTGCCCACATTTACCTCCATAGATTCGCTCGCTTCCAGCTGCAAGGCACTCGATTTCTTTGATTTTTTCTTGCTTACCTTGATCACTTTGACCTGTTCATCCGTCTCATCGCTTCTACAGTCCTCCGTTCTCGACTCGAAGTTTTTATCGTATTTTGGTTTTTCGAGGTCACTCGAAGATGACGAAGGAGAAGTTGAAGGCATTTCCAGATATTTGCTTTCGCCTTCTAACGACGAACGCTTCTTCTTTGATTTGCTCTTTTCCTTAATTTCGACCGCTTCGCCAACATACTGAAGTGAGTAGAGTTCATCGATTGCTGTCTTTTCCTGTTTGTCTCTTTTGCTTTTAGTCGTGCCGCTCTCTTCGTCCGCGTACTTGTCCTTCTTCTTGCCACTGGTGGTTTCATCCTGATCGGCGAGTTTTTCTCTCTTACTCTTTGAACTTTTTTTGCTGCTCCCATCGATGATAACTTCCTCAGCAGCTCCGACATCCGAAAAAGGTTTTTTGTTCTCCTCTTTTGACTTTTTCTTCTCGGATTTTTCCTTATGTCTTTTCGACGAGCTAGCGTCATCGCTTGCCTCGAGCTCCAGCGGTTTGGTCCTGGAGGATGCTTTTTCCTTCGAGAGGACATCTTTCGACTCTGACTGATTTTCCATTTGTTCACTTTCCGCATGGATTTCTGTCTTCGAGTACTTCGAGTCGTGACCATTTTCCAATACCTTCTCGTTTAATTCCTTTGAGGTCTTGCTTTTTGAAGACTTCTTCGAAGAAGATTCGTCGCTGACTGTGTACGCTTTGACATCTTGTGCCGCGCTTTTGGAAATGTTGGTCGTTTCTTGGGTATCTGAGGGACTGGCGGTCTTTTGGACAGATGATTTCTGGATGGCTGTTGGCAATTTAACAGTCACGGTGTTGACAGGTACTTCCTCTTCTTCCTCGAATTCCGACGTCTCTTCTTCCGTTTCGAAGTCAACGTCATCGTCAAAGGTTGTCATGACTAATCAGAGTTGACGACAAATGAAAAGTAATAAAACTGACGGTCGGAAGATTTTCTCTTTCGATCTTTTGGATCAATTGTGCCAATCTAAATAGAAATGATAAAATATGACCGATGCAAGATTTACTAAGTGAAATTTCTTCTCGAACGAATAAAAAGTTAACCTGAACCTAATTTTTCTATAAATATTACTTCAAGTCTTCGTGAGATTTTTACAACTTAAAGCCAACTTTATCAAACGAAACACAAACTTTTCGTTAAACAAATCGCATTAAAACTTCAAAATATCTTCTAACCACGCCAAGACGACTCCTAAACTGGCCGCCTTTTTCCAGAGTTTCTAGGCGAAAGAAGAAAAATGGCCGACGATGACGAGATGGGCGAAAACACTCCGAAGACTTCTAACTATTCGCGCAGGCAACTTTACCTCTGCATTCAGCAACAGCAGCAAGACGAGCAACGACTGCAGAACCGTCGATCCTGCAAAGCGGGAAAAGGTAGAAAGCTGTTGTATCGGTGGAATGCTTTCTTTAAGTGCAACCGAATAAAGTTTCAAGGTGATTCATTAATTGTGCATCCTTCTTACAATCTAGGTCCTTGCTTTTTCTCTCTTTTTCATCTCATTGTTCGCATTGTCTTTCTCGGCGGTCATGGCAGAGGTCTTCAATCAATTAATTGCACTCCATGGATCCGCTCACCACACAACAACAACAACAACAATAATAATAATAAAATATGTTCAATTAAATTGATAACTTCAATGAGATGTTTGTCGATGATGATAATGATGACTATGACGACGTTCATCTTCAAATTCTTTGTTGGCGCACTTTTTCATTTCCAGCGCATTCCCGTCTGTGAAAGAATGACGATGAATGTCAGAAGAATGCCACATCTAGAGATGGATAAATGATTGGAAAAAACAGACAGGCAGTACACCTGATGGTGCGTGAAGATTATGCAATTATTGTATCATATAATGTCATACAGTACCACGGGCTTAATTCTTAATTGAAAGTCAGTCATTTCTGTCATCCTTCGCGGGCATATGGAACGCGGGAGTACATTCATCATTATGAGACGAGGCCACGTCTTTTTTTTTTGCAGAAAGAATATTAAAAAATATATATAAAAAATGCTAGAGCTGCAAACAGAAGTAATACGTAGTTGTAATTCTAAATAAATGGTTATAATAGTTATTATAATAGTCTTATTATGATTAACAGTAACAAGTATGTCGATGTAAGTGATCGGCATTTGTTACAAATACTTGTTGTGAGCCTGATGAAATACTAGAACGCAGGATTGATACAATAAAAACATCCACGAAACAGGTGCACTTTTTCACTCGTTGGAACAAATTAAACACGATTGTGACCCAAAATTCTGTTTGTTGTTTTTTTTGTACAGATTATATAATCCAAAGAACGAAGTTCTGTAATCTTTCAACTGTAATGGATGGCCAATAATATTAGCAAGACCGATGAATGTACGAGTAGTTTCATCCCAAGCAAAATTCTTGCTTCCCTTAGCTTCGCGAGGAATTGATTCTGACTCATTATCCAGAGTTTCTGCGGCACTATGAAAGCCCCCAACAATCTGAAACACCTTTCAGTGCCTTGGATCACGGCCTGAGAAATAAGTCTGGAGTCACCTTCACAGAAGATGAGAAGTTGTAACTTTCATGGAGTAACCATGTGTGCAATTAGAGTGATTTATTTTGACTTATTTAGCGCTTCTCATCACCTTTCGGCTACGATGTGATTTGTGGCTGACTGTTTCGCGTAATTAATAAACAAGAAAAGTTAAGTCGAAGAATCTCTGAACAAATTAAAACAAGCAAAACGCCTTTTGCAGAAGATGTTTTTAAATTAAGGATATTAACATGCACGACCTAATTCATATTTTTGTTTGTCAGACTTTGAGAACTCACTTGACCTACGATTTCGAGAAAGGAACTGCAAAATGAAGAACAGCCAAAATAAAAATTTAAAAAAGTTGCAAAGGTCATTGGTTTAGGTTTATTTGAAGTCTGCTGGCTTACTTGAGTTAGTGTGCCATAAGCGATAAAAGTGATGATATCGCCAACGCAAGCGATGGCATCAATATTTGTTTTATTCAAGAAAGACTTTTATTAAATCTTGAATTGCCATTTTAACTGGCGTCACGGCTGTTTTCTAGTAATAAAATTGTTATTTGCATTTATCTTTCGGTTCGGTGCAACTTTGTTTCGTTAACACCTGCAATTTCTCCAGGCAAAAAGGAATGCTTTTATCCTCAATATCGTCATCGTCATCGCTATTGCCGATATCATACCGTCATCATGGTTATGCTTATTTTATGATTTAGAATAGATTCGTTTAAATTACTTCTTACATTTAAGAACTTCTTAAGAAATTATTTTCAGCGACATAAGTTGAAAAAAAACATTAATAAATTTATTTAAATTCAGAAATATGGGTAATAAAAAAAAGGATTGACGAAATATGTGTTTGTTCAGCTTGGAAAGACCTTGGGGCTATTTATATAACTTGTCTCGTTCTTGACTTCCAAAGTTAGTACAAAGATTCAAAGTTGATGTCTACGTTTTTACAAAGCTTGATTCCCAGTGAACATGATAAACGATTAAATAATAAATAAATCTGAAAAGATTAAATACCATTTAAAAATTAGCTGGAGTGATAAAGAAAAGCATATAAAACGCCAGAAAAATTCTAATCGAATTAGTATTCGCATGAATATTTTAGAGTCATGAAAGTTATCTCTTTTAGAACCTTGTTTCTCCGAAAATAAGTCCAAGTTAAGATCGCCAGCCGGTATTTTCAATTGTACCATAGGTCTGTTGCAACACTCAATAACATATTGAAGATAATAGTAAAAGTTTGAAATGAAATATTGATTGTTAAAATAATAAAGTACTGACACTGAAAATTATGATTCAAGTATTAAATTATGATTAAGTATTTATATGTAAAATATTGGTGGGTAAGCATTGTAAAGAGACAACGCGGCGTATTTTTACCATTAATTATTTCGACAAGACGAGTTCAAAAAGAAAAAGCTATTCCATCAACTGCAAGAAAGCAATCGTGGAACACCCATGTGACAAGAATGTTACAGTTTTCTGTTAAGAAAAGAAATTGAATATCCAAATGATCCGCAAAATTTGATGATCTCAGTGAACAGTTGGACGAGGAAAATGCTAAAACATGTGTGAATCGGAAACATTGTGGAGCCCAACCTGTGAGAGGTTGCGAGTTGGCTTAAGAAATCAGTTTATAAAACCACTGACAGAACACAACTGTTACTAATGCGGCAAGGGACAAAAAAATACTCATTTAAGGAGAATTTTCTCGCTGCTAAATATTAGAGATAGAAGTTCTGCGGGAAATTGATTCGCAAGAAATTCAGATAAGAAATCAGAGTTTGGAAATGTATAGTGAAGAAGTTGATATGACTGATATTTGATAATTTAAAAAATCTATAATTGAAGGGCTAATTATAGAAACTCTTACAAACAGCTAGGATTTGAAATAACATAACATAACATAACAATTATTTATAGTGGTTAAGAAGACCTGGATCTGTGTAATAACCACTCTTTTTAGTCCTAATATCCGAATTTACTTAAATAAATTTTGAATTTATCTATTGTGTCAGCATGGATGGTTTCCTTATCTAGTTTATTTCATAAGGAAACCACCCTTGAACTGAAATAATTGTTTTTCAAGTTTCCCGAAGCCTTCCTGTATAATTTACAATCGTGCCCTCTAGTAGAAACACTTTTTGTGGCTTCGAAAAACTGTTCAGGCAAAAGGTCTTCCCTTCCCGATAAAATTTTGAATGCCTCGATGAGGTCCCCTCTATTTCTTCTCTTTTCCAGAGTCGTTAATTTACATCTATTTAATCTTTCCTCGTAACTAAGCTTTCCAAAACCATCTATCATCCTGGTTGCCCTTCTTTGTAAATTAACGGAGTCGCACCAAAGCCTTTTCTGACATTCTTGTAAAATATTAGTTCTATCAATAAATGATTAAAATCATGCTCCTTGCCTTTTGTAGCCTATTAAATAGATGTAAAAATGTAAAAAAATTGTGCTGGCTGGTTGTTGATTATGAAAATATAAGACACCCCCGGAAATAAGCCCTAACGCGTCTTTTGGAGTGAAAAATAATAACAGACTGACCCATAAATTATTTCAAAATTACCTATTCTTTGAGCATCTATATTATTATTATGCGGTGCTTAGTGCTGAGTTGTTGGGTAAAACCGCTCAAATATTTAAATATGCTTATTTACAAATGTTTGAGATAATCGACCTCTCTTTTTCCCAATAATTTCTGAATTGGACAATAAAAACAACTAAATTGCTCATAATTTAATTGAAGTAGATAATTTTCAAATTAACTTCCATGTTACGTAATATTGCTGGAGAAATTTGTTTAAACTGCAATCTAATTATAACTGTTTTATAACTTAAAGTAAAACTTTGCATTTGTAGAGATTAGATATTTTAAGTAAAAATTAAATTATATTTCTTAATGTGTGATTTTTAAAACGATTTATAAAAAAGTCGTATACTCGTAAAATTTTATGACGTAGTTCGAAAACATCTCTTTGGTTTGTTTCGTTGAAAATACGTTCAAGATGTCGACTATAGGACTTTTAGAAACAAATAAGAACGAGCGATTTACAATCGAGACTTCTCCTAAAATATTTGTGAGTTTTAGCTTGTGATGATGATTTGCTAGTTTGTTCATCAATGTGCGCCTACATTCTCGTTTCGCCTAGTCACGGTTGATGTTTTCGATAAACGGGAAGCAATAAATGTATTTTAACTGGAGTGATTAGCTTTATAATGCATAATAAATACACGCCTTATAGTTGTGTAAAGTGTTAACTTTTTCCGTTTAGAAACCAGAGAAATTCGGAATGTCCGTCTCAGCAAGAGCCAGTGAAGGACTGAAACAATATTTTCAATCGAAAATAGAAGAATTAGAAGTAAGTCATCAGCAACATTGTTTTGAATTGTTTAATGTCGATTGTGTTGGTCGCTTTAGGAAATTTATGGTTTTGACATGGTCTTGATTCACACTGATTTGTTCGTTTTTTTTTTAACAGCTTGTTGTTGCTGATAAAACACAAAACTTAAGACGTCTTGAAGCTCAGAGGAATGAACTCAATGCCAAAGGTATGATGAGTTTCTTGTTTTTTTAGACTTTTAGCTGGCTTTTTGATTGTTGTGCCACATATATAATTTTTGAGTTGATCAAAGCATTTTTGAACAGAACTTTTATTTATACATAAGTTCTCTATTGCTAAGATGATCATGTATTAGCTGCTATAAATTAATCAACGAAGAATAGATTACACATTGAGAATTAATAGAGTTGTTGGTCAAAAGTATAATATTTTGTTTGTTTATCTAGTTCGACTAGTAAGAGAAGAACTTCAGCTTCTTCAAGAATCTGGATCTTATGTTGGTGAAGTTGTAAAGGCAATGGACAAGAAGAAGGTTTTGGTCAAGGTGGGTCTATTGAAAATATTGAAATATTATGATTTCCATTTTGAATTCTTTCTGACGTTATGTTTGTATTCTGTTCACAGGTACACCCAGAGGGAAAATTTGTCGTGGATGTCGACAAGAACATCGACATCACGGACATCACTCCAAACTGCCGTGTTGCCCTGAGGAGCGACAGTTACACCCTGCACAAGATTCTGCCCAACAAGGTCGACCCTCTCGTCAGCCTCATGATGGTGGAGAAGGTGCCCGACTCTACTTACGAAAACGTCGGAGGCCTCGACACTCAGATCAAGGAGATCAAAGAGGTCATCGAATTGCCGGTCAAGCACCCGGAGTTGTTCGATGCGCTCGGCATCGCCCAGCCGAAAGGAGTGCTTCTCTACGGACCCCCTGGCACCGGCAAGACCCTTCTGGCCAGGGCCGTTGCCCACCACACTGAGTGCACCTTTATCAGGGTATCCGGGTCAGAGTTGGTGCAGAAGTTCATCGGAGAGGGGTCGAGGATGGTCCGCGAGCTTTTCGTCATGGCTAGGTGGGTGAAAACCTTGGATTTTCAAATATATATTTATGGGATGTGATTGACTAATTATTGTTTGCGTTGTGTCTGCAGGGAACATGCTCCATCTATAATCTTCATGGATGAAATTGACTCGATTGGATCTGCAAGACTGGAGGGAGGCTCTGGAGGTAGGCATAATTTAATTTTCCAATAATTGGATTTGCAGCAGAGTAATGATGAACATCAATTTGTTCTTAGGCGACAGTGAGGTTCAGCGTACCATGCTCGAGCTGTTGAACCAGCTGGATGGTTTCGAGCCAAAACAGAACATCAAGGTCATCATGGCAACCAACCGTATCGACATCCTAGACTCCGCTCTGCTCAGACCGGGCAGGATAGACAGGAAGATCGAGTTCCCCGCGCCCAACGAGGACGCTCGTCTCGACATTCTCAGGATCCATTCGAGGAAAATGAATCTCACGAGAGGCATAAATCTCAAGAACATTGCCGAGATGATGCCCGGGGCTTCGGGCGCGGAGGTGAAGGGCGTCTGCACCGAGGCCGGCATGTACGCACTCAGGGAGAGAAGGGTTCACGTCACCCAGGAAGATTTTGAACTTGCTGTTGCCAAGGTAAGGGGGATGTGGCATAGACTTAGCCATAGGAGTTGTAAATTGTTTCTTAGATTTTATGAATCTAATATTTCTCAAATTGTTTTCCAGGTGATGCAAAAGGACAGTGAGAAGAACATGTCCATGAAGAAGCTTTGGAAGTGAGAGTTTCTCAGGATGCAATGTTGGCAACCCCTCAGACAAATTCCTCTATCGGGTGTGCCTGGCCATTTTGAAAGATTAACGTGTGCATGTCGACGAGCCTGAACTAAAGACTGAACATTTATCCTACATAAATTGAATTTTTGATGATTGATTTGGGGTTGCATTTAAAAGAGATTGTTTGAATTACTGTAGTGATGTTTAGACATAAAAAAAAAGACAAACGTCCAAATCCTCCACATCCGCTTTACTACCTTTGCAAACTTCTTTTCCTCGACTCGAGATGCTGCCAGCTTGTTTGCCTTAGGACTCTTGTGTGAAGCTCTCCACCTGCTGTCATGACTACGCTGGAAACGGTTAAGAATATCACCTAAGTTTAACCTTTGCTTCTTCTGAAATGTGCTGGTTGTAAATGTTGCTTGACTGTGCTTGGCTGTGAAGTGCTGAGTTCAGGAAGTTTGTAATAATTCAATGACATCAGGGAATTGTAGTTATTTTGTATATTTTATCACAACATTTGTCCAGATGTTCAAATAACTAAGCAACATGACACTTTTTTTTAGTAAATTACTTCAATTGTTTTGCAATTCATAAGGGCTCTGTAATAATAAATGAAAAGGTGAGACGGCATAAAGTTTATCACTATGTCTTCTGGGAGCTGCAGGAATCTTGTCTTCTTGGATAGCAGCAATCGTATGGCTCCGGACATTGTAACGGTTTGTCGTCATCGCAATCGTCTTCCTTCCTTTCTGGGAGGGGTGGGGGTTTGTTAAATTCCATCTTGCAATAATCCTCTGGTGCTAGGCCTGGTACTGTCAATGTCGAAGATGAATTTTGTGTGATTTGTTGGATTTCTACTGATGCATTGAAATGCATCTAAAATATTGGAAAATATTACATTATTCATCATTGATAATGAAGGGGTGATTCAAAATGATAAAACGTTACCAGTGATTAAAGGCTTAACTCCTATGAACACATCCTGACCTAGAGTTTGTATTTAGAACGTGATGTGACTAATAACAAAATGAGTTACTTATTCCGACAGCAGCTTCCCTTTGCCTGATATGTGTCATGATCCTTTCCATTTGGTTGGGATTTTTGAAACTATTCCTCGTTGTGCTGTCATAAGAATAGCATGGCTCGGGCATTTCTGTTAGAACACACGAGCAAAATCATGAAGCATGAATTTGAAATAATTCACATCAAGGAACATTAAATGCTCCACAGAATAGCAATCATTCAATTGCTGTATGAGCCAGAATTAACAAATATGCATTCCAATCTGCATACCATGGCACATGAGTATGCTCAAGTGATCCATATTCAGTTCTGCCTTCCTCTTCAGACTCCATGGTCTTTCATATACTTCCGACGCGTCCGGAGGCTAATCATTTTATTGGGTTTCAGTGATTTGTCATATTTGTTTAACTTTACACATCCCTTGCATAAGCACATTCCAAATACAATTCAATTTAAGTTTACAAACTCAAAAGTTTGAGGAAACCTCTGCAATTTCGTGCTTGACGAGCCTTTCGTTGAATGGATTTTCAGCAGGGTCATGGTATGGAATAAACTCGTTCATATAAATCGTCCTACCAAACTTGCATTGTTTGGTGTAGACATTGGCCATTTGCGGAAAACTAGCCTGTCAGGCGAAGTGAAAAAATAACAAATACCGAGAATACCTTTGCGAACCTTCAAACTCGAAAATTTAGGAGAAAATTTCCAGAACCGCGCCACTTCCTTTCAACTCGAACCGCTAACGTTCGAATGA
>JAJTWR010000371.1:400000-410000 GCA_021613335.1 Whitmania pigra | reverse complement strand
CACCATTGTGAAGTTATTTTATTAACTCGAAAACAACTTGCAGTAAGACGAACATTACGTTGATTTATTATGATTTATTAAATATGCGAAGGTAAGAATCAATCTTAATCATCGTGTTTTCCGAAAATTTACTTTTCGCCGAACATAAGCTGTTTCTCATCTAAGTTCGTATCTTTGTTTGTAACTGAAGCAAAATCTTAGAAGCACGATTTTCTGACAAGGATTTTGTTTATATCAACGGCATCCAAAAAACATTTCAACTGCTTCCAGCCTAAACAAATGTTGAAAAATGAACTAATGTAAGAAGGTAAGAATCAATCTTAATCATCGTGTTTTCCGAAAATTTACTTTTCGCCGAACATAAGCTGTTTCTCATCTAAGTTCGTATCTTTGTTTGTAACTGAAGCAAAATCTTAGAAGCACGATTTTCTGACAAGGATTTTGTTTATATCAACGGCATCCAAAAAACATTTCAACTGCTTCCAGCCTAAACAAATGTTGAAAAATGAACTAATGTAAACAACAAGCAATTGTTGAAACTGTGGTAAAGTAACAAATGTCTACACTGAATATAAAATAGAGAATCTTTCCACCACTTTGATAACAATAATAATTTGTAATTTGCCTTCTGCTTGGATAATAATAATAATAATTATTATTAATTATTATTAATTATTATTATTATTATAATTATTATTATTATGCTTGGAACAGCCTAAAGAACACAAGGACAAGGAGCACAAGGAGAAGAAAGAGAAGAAGGACAAGAAGGAAAAGAAGGAAGAAGAAGCGCCTGCAGCCGAAGCAGCTCCAGCTGCTGAAGCGGCACCAGCTGCTGCAGCCGAGGAAGTCGAAGAGGAGAAGGAAGAGATAAGAAGTGAACCGAAGAAGAAGCATGTTGGAAATGTTTTTGCTCTCTTCAATCAATCTCAGATCCAGGAGTTCAAAGAGGTACAGTTTTGATATCCCAGCGATGGTGGTCTGCTTTTAGGAAATGAGAGACAAAAGTACCAAAAATTAAAGAATAATATTACATAATAAATATTATAAGTACCAGGAATAATATTACACAATAAATAATAATGTTATTTGCAATTATGATTGTGATAGATGTTTACTAAGAGTATATAGAGTTTAAAATATTAATCAGTAGATTTTTATAAGCTTTTTAATTGTTATCTCAGTTTTCTTGAAATTTAATTTTAATCAATTGATTTAAGAGGGTGTTATTCAATAAATAACATGAATTTTTTTACATGAATCCTTTTCAACCATTGCGCAGGCATTTACGATGATTGACCAAAACAGGGATGGCATCATTGACGAGGACGATCTGGCAGCCATTTACCAGCAGATTGGTTGGTTGAGAATTGAGTTTAAACCTCTGATTGATTCAATCATTGTTGGTTGATCTTAAAAATGTCGACCTTCAAAAAATTCTCTTCAAGGTCGCGAAGCTGACCCGAAGGTGCTGAGGGAGATGCTGAAGGAGTGCCCTGACAAACTCAACTTCACCCACTTCCTGACCCTCTTTGGGGAGAAACTCCATGGTAACCATGTTGTTGTTGTTGTTGTTGTTGTTGTTGTTTACATAAAGTATTTTTAGTTTTGGAATAAAAAATAATTTACTTTACGACTTCTGAAGGCTTTCTATCTTTTAACGCTCTGATGAAAAGTTCTTTGTGAGCTGAGCAGAAAATGGCGCCAATAACATCAGACATAATTGGTTACGCACCAAAAACGACTTTATGAAATATTGGAGAATTTATTTGATTTGAGATATTTTTGGTTGCTTTGAATTATAACTTAAACTGCATATTCACATAGTTCTATGATGGGTAGAATGTTATTCAAAGTGGTTTCAATTACTTTTGATGCACAAAACATCATTTGATAATTAATAATATTGAGTAAATAATAATAATCACTTAGCATAATTACACTAACATTATTATTATTTCATAATATTAATTATGAAAATGACATTTAATATTAATTAATTAAACCATAATAATGAATAATATTATGATTAATTTTATTATTCGTAATAAAATATTTTTAAGGAACTGACACCGAATCCACTCTCAGAGATGCTTTCCTCATGTTTGATGAAGAAAAGAAAGGAAGATTATACGAGGAATAGTAAGATATTGAGATATTATAAATTGAGATGTTATATTCATATCTTAATTTAACAGTGACAATGATTTTATATATAATTTATAATAATAAACGAGACGGAAAATTCGCTATTTACAATTTGATGAATTGTTAAATAAAGTCTAATGACATGAAATTCCAGCTTCAAAGAACTGTTGACGAATGTTGGTGATCAGTTTTCTGCTGCTGAGGTGAGTTTTAAGCAGAAATATTAGAGTGCAATTAGAAACAAAATTAAGGTCTTAGTTGGTTCAGGATGATCATAGAATATGATTATTATTATATATAATAGCACCAATATTATGCCCCATCCTATGTAATGTTTGAAATGTTTATATAATGTATAATAGGAATAATATTCTTTAAAAAATTAATAAATTATAAAAAAAAACAAGCATTCGAAGTGTTGGTCTCCCAAAACAAATAATTTGTCTCCAAGAGTGAATTTTTCATATTGCAGATCAAACAGCTCTGGAAAGAACTGCCACTGGAAGGCGGTGTGTTGGATTATCAGAAGCTGGTGAGGATAATGAAAAGAGGAAATGAGGAGGAATGAGAAGGAAGAAGGGAAAGAAAACAAATGGAGAATTACTTGAATGCTTTGGCTGAATAATTTGAGTACATTTCATTTTGGAACTAGTAAAATAATTATTGGGATTATTAAATTATAAAGATGTTGATCTTGTTTGAAAGAATTTATTTTTGCAAATGCTTCATAATTTCATTGTTTGTGGCGATGTGGCTTGTAGAGATTTAAAAGACAATGTTGGACTTTATTTTCAATTGTAGACTTCTTTCATAACAAATGAACTTCAAAATTGGATATTCCAGTTTATAAACTCCGCTGAAAAAGTCTTGCTTCAGTAACTTAACCAATAAACTTAATTACCCAGCCACTGTCATATTTTGAACCACTGATTTTTTGTAGTTATGTGAACAAATATCAAAGTTGGATTGCGACAAATTTATTCCAAATGAAAAGACAATCAAGTTGACCAATGATCAAATTTCGAATCGTCAATTAATTTCATTCCAAAATCAGTGTGCCAAGTGGTTGATTCAGCGTCCGTTTTCCTTGGTTGAGTTCAGAAGTAGGGGATGCAAAATCCTCCTCTGCATTTTCTCTCGCGCGGGCAGATAAACTTCTCCTCCCTGATGACTCCATTCTTACAGCGGAACTTGATGGTGCAGTCAAAGTTCAACCAGGTACTTCCTTCCTGGAAAAGATAAGCGAAAGTCAACAAATAAATCTGGAAGCGACATATTTAGGACTAAAGCAACCACTACTGCTTAAAACTCACTTCATGGACGACTTTGCGTTCTCTGTCGACACATCCGCATTCCTCTTCCTTCAGGCAGACATCGTCGTGCAGGACGTAATCATCCGGACAGAAGCATTCATTCTCTTCCAAGCTCTCTCGTTCTGGACAATCCTCAGGACTCTGTCCACCTTCAGGATTCAGGCAGGTTCTGGGACATTCGGTTGGCTTTGACGGTCCACAAATCATTCTTGGATCCGGGCAGTAGCATGCTGTAAATAATCATACATCAAGTTATAACTATGGAGAAGAAATAACCTATTTAATTATAAATAGAAATAATAGTTATTGTTATTAAGTAAGTAGCTAAGCGATCCAATATACGTTTCTGTGTGACTCTAGGGAATGATTGTATTCCAGGTTGTCTCCAGCATTTTATTGAGATCATGATATCGACCAAGTGAAGGGCCGAGAGGGAACTGCAGATTCGTCTGACATTTGCCTCGCATTCGTCGACCATTTCTCTAATTGTCTCCTGGATGTCTTCGCTGCACATGCTGAAATAAGATATTAATTTGATATCTTCAATCGTAATTTCAATAATTTAGGAATGCACAAAGTGGCAAAATGCATGTAAGATGAAATTAAAAAAAAAGGTTTTAATTGGCTTGTTAATATGCGATGAATGTTCCAATTCATGTCAATGTTGACGTTGATCTTAAACGAAAGCAACAAATAAATAGTTATAATTATTATACTAATTATTATTTTTGCTAGTAATACAAATAATTCATTACCTGAACTCTTCCTTAGCTGCTCTGCATCTTTCCAGACCTTCTCGTATTTTCTCAGCGGATTCCTCAGAACATTCAGCGTTTTGTCCAACTTTACGTTTTCTGCATGAGTAGCTGCGGAGGTTAAAAATGAAATGTTATATCTTCCCAACAATAGATTTAAAACTAATTAGCCTGAAATTATAGAAACACACTCTTTCCATTCCGAGTCTATGAAGCTGTCTCCAATTTCTGAGCCGGCGTTGGGTCCATCAACCAATTTCCCCTCTTTAGTCATCAAATCGTCCTCCGGATTTTCATTGAAATTTCCGCAGAACCCGGTCACTTGGGACTTGAACTCCTCTGGCAAAACGATCCTGGCTTGCCAGTCACTGCTCAGTTCAACTTCAAGTCCAAAGGGAGTGGTCAGACGAACTGAAGATCTACTTCTTCGGATGTCAAAGATCGGAGAGATATCATGCGGTAGGTCGACAATCACGTTGTTTATCTAAAAAAAAAAGACAAATGTTCAAGTTAAGTTAAATAATTGACCACTTTAATAGGCACTGGAGTTAACATGGAACTTCTTAAGTTGAAATATTAGAAATGTGATGAACATCGCTGATATACCAAAACGGTTTAATCGAAATCGTCTCACATAAACTTCAACAGTTTCCTTCGGTGATGACTGTAGTTGCCTCAGACTGATTTCAAAATCCCCCAGCAGTACATCCAAGCGTCCTACGTAAGCCACTTTACCAGAATCAGCCTGAGGGACGTCGTCGAAGGAAGGCGCAAAGTTGACAGCCATGACTTTGAATCCAGGCAATGTTGAGCTGTGGTTCATTGCCAGAATGAATCGGCAAAGTCCCTGGTATTCAAGTTTCTGAGAGTCAAAAGTGTCGAAGTAAGGATATGCCAGGCCAGAGAACTTGCAAGTATCTGAAAAATAAAATAGTAATAAACCAAGAGCTGTAATAATTTAGAAATAATAAGGACAGCTCACTAAAACAGGTAAAATACGAAATAGGCATATTTACAATTACCATATCTTCGAGGTGTTTCTTTAGTCGTTAGTTTATCCTCAGTTGTACTATCATCCTCACATGTTGTTGTTTCTTCCTCGGTTGTAACATCTTCGGTTGTTGTCTCTTCGGTTGTTGTTTCTTCTTCGGTTGTCACATCTTCGGTTGTGGTATCATCCTCACATGTTGTCACATCTTCAGTTGTATTATCTTCCTCGGTTGTAGTATCATCCTCAGTTGTCACATCTTCGGTTGTAGTGTCATCCTCACATGTCGTCACATCTTCAGTTGTTGTTTCTTCCTCGG
Source organism: Whitmania pigra (assembly GCA_021613335.1). Lineage (NCBI taxonomy): Eukaryota > Metazoa > Annelida > Clitellata > Hirudinida > Haemopidae > Whitmania > Whitmania pigra. The sequence goes on along the minus strand of JAJTWR010000371.1, from coordinate 404,477 downwards.
TTGTCACATCTTCGGTTGTTGTCTCTTCGGTTGTAGTGTCATCCTCACATGTTGTCACATCTTCGGTTGTTGTTTCTTCCTCAGTTGTCACATCTTCGGTTGTAGTGTCATCCTCACATGTCGTGAAATCTTCAGTTGTTGTTTCTTCCTCAGTTGTCACATCTTCGGTTGTTGTCTCTTCGGTTGTAGTGTCTTCCTCAGTTGTCACATCTTCGGTTGTAGTGTCATCCTCACATGTCGTGAAATCTTCGGTTGTTGTTTCTTCCTCAGTTGTCACATCTTCGGTTGTAGTGTCATCCTCACATGTCGTGAAATCTTCAGTTGTTGTTTCTTCTTCGGTTGTCACATCTTCGGTTGTTGTCTCTTCGGTTGTAGTGTCATCCTCATATGTTGTCACATCTTCGGTTGTTGTTTCTTCCTCAGTTGTCACATCTTCGGTTGTAGTGTCATCCTCACATGTTGTCACATCTTCAGTTGTATTATCTTCCTCGGTTGTGGTGTCATCCTCACATGTCGTGAAATCTTCAGTTGTTGTTTCTTCCTCGGTTGTCACATCTTCGGTTGTTGTCACATCTTCGGTTGTTGTCTCTTCGGTAGTAGTGTCATCCTCACATGTTGTCACATCTTCGGTTGTTGTTTCTTCCTCAGTTGTCACATCTTCGGTTGTTGTCTCTTCGGTAGTAGTGTCATCCTCACATGTTGTCACATCTTCGGTTGTTGTTTCTTCCTCAGTTGTCACATCTTCGGTTGTAGTGTCATCCTCACATGTTGTCACATCTTCAGTTGTATTATCTTCCTCGGTTGTAGTATCATCCTCACATGTCGAGAAATCTTCAGTTGTTGTTTCTTCCTCGGTTGTCATTTCTTCGGTTGTTGTCTCTTCTCCCTCAGTACATTCTTCAACTGTTGTGGCTTCTTCAGTATCTGGCTCTTCTTCACTAACACATTCATAAATCTCTCCCTCATCTTCAGTTGTTGTATCCTGATAACTTTCATCATCTTCTTCGCTTATTCTATGATGATCGCAAATTCTAGTGGTCGTTTCAAGGCTGGGAATAAATTTGGGGTTCAAATCTGAAATCAATTAAAAATTACTTTAATTTTCTGAAAAAAAAACACAACTTTTTAAGAAATCAATTCGATTGTTAAAGTTGATGCGTAGTCCAGAATAATAGCTGCTATTAAAATAACAAATATTTTGAAATTCTAGTTATATTTATTATGACATTTAGCTAAATAATGAAACTACTTATTATATTTAACTTATTACTTATTGTGGATGCCTGTTTCTATCGATGCTGCAATATTAGCTTTTAAATAACCACCTCAGAAGGGATTACATTAAATGAGTACATTAATTGATTCCTCAATTGCCTCACCAGTTATGTCCACAGCATCTTCTGAGATTGGTCGTCGTTTTACTTTTGAAGTAAATTAATAAATAATATTATTATTAATTAATAATTAATAAGAATTAAAATATATATGTATATAAAGCACTTAAATACTGAACTGAAATTTGTTTCACTAAAGATCTACGCTTATAACAGTCATATTATTGTATTTCTACAATTAAATTATGCGTTCACTTAGTTGTCCAATTTTAAAGAACTTAAGAACTCTTAAGACAGACTTTACATTTTTCAGATCGTCAGTAGTAATTCATAATAAGTTTGTCTTTACCAGTATATGATACTAATGAATGAATAAGAGCTATAGCTACTAATAATTCCATCCTCAAATACTTCCTACTAGCTTATCAAGACATATTGATAACACTCTATTAATAAAGCTATACTAATAAAGTTAAATTAATACAGCTACACTAATAAAGATAAATTAATAAAGCTACACTAATAAAGATAAATTAATAAAGCTATACTAATAAAGATAAATTAATAAAGCTATACTAATAAAGATAAATTAATAAAGCTATACTAATAAAGATAAATTAATAAAGCTATACTAATAAAGATAAATTAATAAAGCTATACTAATAAAGATAAATTAATAAAGCTATACTAATAAAGATAAATTAATAAAGCTATAATAATAAAGATAAATTAATAAAGCTATACTAATAAAGATAAATTAATAAGTACCACACAAGCCGTCTCTGCATATCGTTCCTTCTTCACATCTGTGTTTCGATGACTCAACTTTTCCGTCGTTACAGGTGTACTTAATTCTGCAATGCCATTCGAGCCAGGTCGAGCCTTCCTGTCATTTTATTTAAAATTAAACTTTAAAATGCTTAAAAATTAAGTGAACTATTTTAACCCTTTCTTATAAATGTAGCGTGAATGTAATTATAAATGTTAAAGAAAAAAAAAGTAGTCTACTAACGTCGTAGATAGTGTTGAACCTGTCAATACATCCGCACTTTTCCTTTTCCACACAGGCACCGTTGAGTAAGACCAAGTCCTCGGGACATCTGCATTCTCCGGGGATGATCGGAGGATCGCTTCGACATATTTCTTTGGTTTGTTCCTCCTTTGGGTCGAGACAAGTCCTGCGACACTTCACCTCCTCTTTCGGTGGGTCACAGATCATCCTTGGGTCAGGGCAGATACAAGCTGCAATTGAATGATCGAAAAATTATAACGTTCATAAGCTTGAATTTTATATTAATTGTGTAACTTCTAGTCATGAAAATATTAATTTAATTAACGTATATAAAACAAACAAAGTTAGAGTCTTGAAACTTCCACTAACCAATGTTCAGTTCTTCTCTCCAAAAGGGCTCAGGCGGCGTTCGGAGTTCAGTGCAGATGGAGGCCAGCGTCAGGACAGCAATTTCTGCCGAGATGTTACTGCAGGTGGCGATTGCGTCGAATTGGCACAACCTTTGGAATGTTTCCGTCACAAGCTCCCTCTCATTACGGTCATTCTGAGATTCCAAACATCTCCTGCATAACAAAAGTTGAGGAAAATAAATTAATGTTGAAATAAATGAATATTTTAAATATATAGTAAAGAATATGGAAAATGTAATGAAATTCCTCTTCAGTTTCTAATTTATATTTCAGTCGCAAGCGGATCTGGCTATTAAGATTCAATTCGCATGGAAAACTAATTAGTGCCTGAGAATAAATTAAATAGAGGTAACACATTATAATAAAAGTTATCTCATAAATTATAAATAAATTATGTCTCAACTGAGAACAAAAAGCAAATTTTGTAAAACCTGAAAGACTTGGCCTCGTTCAGGCGTTTGCACATTTCGAGCGCTTGATTTCTCTCTCTACTGGAAGTTCCAGAAGAACATTCAGAAAGTGGGGATGAAATAGGTTTGTAGCATTCCGTGCTGAAATGATAAATGATTGTCTTTTAAATTCATATTCAATTCACATTTAAAGCAGAATACAGAAGAAGTTAAAATTATCTTTAATAATTATTTTAGCGCATTGCATCACATTGTAATACGTAATTATTTAATAATTAAAAACTTAAAATAATTATCTTTAATAATTTAGTAATTATTTTAGCGCATTGCGTCGTAATATAATATACAATAACATATTACTATATTAAATCATATCGTTTCTCAAACTTAATGTAACAAAAAAAGCTATTTTCTTATAATTTATATTGTCCTTGTCAAAACTTGTACTGCTCTTAATAATAATAATAATAATAATAATAATTACAAAAAACACACAACTTAACTCATCACAACTTAAATGTATATCAATCTAGCTGAAGAACAGAAATATCTTACGCCGTCTCAGAAACGTAGCTATTTCCAATCACGAGTCCAGGGTCCTCCAAGTGGCCAACATATTCTCCGTCGCTCGTCACCAGATCATCCTTTCTCTCTCCGTTGAAGTTTCCACAGAATCCTGTCAGGTTGAAGGTCTTCCTGATGCTGTAACCGCTGATGTTGACGGTGGCGTACCAGTTTCGAGTCAACTCGACTTCCAAACCCATGTTTGTGACCAGCCTGACCGATATGGGAGTGTTCAGTAGTTTAAAGTCTCGGCTCATGAATGGCAGGTTGACTCTGGCGCCCTGGAGCTGTGGTTAATGAATAATAATTAGTTAATTTTAATGTTTCTTCTCATAATTATGCAGTTTGCATATGTACGCAAAACAATATGCACGAATTTAGTAATCGAGAAAGATTAAAATTAAACTTTAAAATATTTATTAAAAAAAAAAAACTTACAAAAACTTCCACAGGTCCACTCGGGGATGTAGACATTTGTCTGATGCTGACGTTGTAGCCTGAAAACAGCACATCCAGTCGTCCCACGTAAGAGAACTTTCGATCAAAGGAAGGGAAAATGTTCGTTGCCCAGATTTGAAAGTCAGGTGCCTGTGCGTTCTTGTTTGCAACCATTAGAAAAGGACAGGTACCCTGGTAACTGATCTGCTGGTGGTCAAAGGTCACGCAGTGAGGGTCGCCAAAGCATCGACAGATGCCTGTATAGAGAGGAAAAAATATGATTACAGTCCATAAGAAAAATTATGACAT
>JAJTWR010000371.1:365000-385000 GCA_021613335.1 Whitmania pigra | reverse complement strand
TTAATTTATTATCAAAGACATTGTTATCTTAATTTAATACATATTTTAAGATGTTATTATTTCCGCGGCTACAATGATAAATCAGCATATCATATTTTCTCATCATGTTAATGTTTAAATACATTTTTAATAATAATTAAATAATTAAATTATTGTTGTTATTATTAACTTAAATTAATGTCAATAATTATTATTATTATTACAAAGGGTTATTAATAATAATAATAATAATTTTAATAAACTAAATAGTAATTATTATTATTATTATGATTAATATTGTTAAACGGATGTCGTTATCATAAACCAATGAGATGTCCTAATGATGGATCCTTGGGTCATTAAAGATGGCGGTGTTAACGATTAGGATGAACGACTTTTTAATTTCAGATATTATTTTTAATAGCCGAGAATATTGTAAATGAAAAACAGTGACCATTGTGTTTGTGACGATGATGACGACGGTGACGGCGATGATGATGATGATGACCTTGACCAAATGATGATGATGATGATGGTGGTTGTAACCTGATCAGGGCAATAACAGTGGCTATGGTGGTGATGAAGAGGTTATGATGATGATGGTAATGGTGATGGATGATGATGATGATGATGGTGGCCTTGATAAGGGCAATGACTGTGGCAACGGCCGCGGTGGAGATGATGATGATGACGATGACGGTAATGCCAAGAGATATCAAACGGTATATCCTTTGATATACGAGTGGATACTTTTGATGGATAGCACATGCTTGATACATGACACAGACTGCACTCAATAGCACGACAAAGAAATATAACTTAATTAGAATAGTATTTTGTATAATAATAATTAATAATAGTTTTAATAATAATAATAATAATAATAATAATAGCATAGCTATAATATAATAATAATAATATAACAATTTGGTAATTAATTACAATAATCTGAACATTAAATTATAAAAAGTTTATTTACAACAACATGAAGATCAAACAGATTATTATTAAGTAACTTAAGATTAAGTCATTGCAATATTTTCATCTATACTCTTAATTCGTAATGATGATAACGTTGACGATGATGTTGACGATGACGATGATGATGAGGATGATTAGTCATTGACGATAATTGGATTGATCTTATTAGCAGTAACAGATAAAAGATGACGACGATGATAATGACGATGACGATGGGGATGACGATGACGATGACGAAGAACTCGGTAATGATGATGAGTAGAAGATGATGGAACCCATCCTAATAAGAAGAAAGTGATTATTAGGACGTTTCGACTCGGCGCCAGAATTCTTACGTAAGAAAATGTTTTTGACGGACGACTTGAGGTCAATAAGAGCATTTATCAAAGGCGTTTGTCAGACGAGAATGTGAGAAATTACAGCGGAGGAGAGATAAAGAGAGAGTGAGAAATAAAGAGGGGAAATGTTCGATATTTGTGGTTGCAAGATGCAAGGACCTCGTTTTGCCAACGTTACGTTTGTAATATCACTAGTTGACTTATCATCCATCCATCCATCTGTACATTCATCCATCCATCCATCCATCCATCCATCTGTACATTCATCCATCCATCAATAAATCCATTCATTCAGGCATCCATCCATTCATCTCCTTATCCATATGCATTTCTGTAATCTGTGACGTGTATATGGAAGCGCAGATATCGATAATTACACAGAATGAAATGCACGAATTCATTGCGCACGAAACAATCCACTCGAACATGTTTATTTATAAAAACAATAAAAAACAGAAAGTATTTTAAATATTTTCCACTTATTAGAAGGGAGCATCGTATTACCTGTATAGCTCAAATTTGATGCGATGAAATATCTCCTAACATTCGGAAAAAATGGACGTCATTTGTTGAGGGGTGAAAGTACGTACCCCTGAATGGCGTTTCACCCCATCTCCCAATTGGTCCTTGGTGCTCCTCCTCTCCCCTTATACGATGACGTAATAATTTTAATATGATAACATAATAATTGTATGATGACAACATAATGACTTTAATAAGACGACACAATATTTTAACATGTTGACGCAATAAGGTCAACGTTCCAAATAGAGGATGCCGTTGTAAATATAACAGCGTTAAATATAACTGTGGAAGTTGAATATTATTTTGTTATTGGATCACTTGACCTTGAACTAAAAATAAAATAAAAAAAGTAATTCAACTTGGAAGACATGCGGGGCAGTTGTTTCAAAAGTTATTGAAGAGGTTTGTGTAGTATGCTGAATTTGTAATAAATTGATGAGCAATTAACTATAATAATAATTATTATTATTAATATTATTGTTATATTATTATTATTATTATTATTAATTATTATTATTATTATTATTAATTATTAATATTATTATTATTATTATTATTAACCCATTATGTGTTTTAATAACATTTTTAGAAAAATCCTCATCAGTTATCCACGATTCCTCTTCTTGTTTAAAATTCTGTCAATAAATACAATTAATTAAATGCCTTTTAAATTAAATGTAAAATCTTTTAAATGAAATGTTGAATCTTGTAAATTGTTAATTCGTTAATTTTTAAATGCTACGTTTTTCACATTGTTTACTTAAATTATTTGTACCCGTAAATGATAGATTAGTTCACATTTAATGTTTAATTCTCAAATAATCTTGAATTATGACCTTATCAATTTTTATTTTTTACAGTAAGTTCAAAGCTCTAATATAGAACTATTTATATCATCCGGAGCAGCGTTTAAATCTCGCTTAAATGAGGCCCTTCATTTTCCCCGACGTCGTAGTCGTCGTCATCATCATCACCACCACCACCACCATCATCATCATCATCATCATCATCACCACCACCACCATCATCACATCATCATCATCATCATCATCATCATCATCATCATCATCAATAACAACATCATCATCATCATCACTGGATTCGTAAGCACCTTCATCGTCGTCGTCATTGCTCATCACTATCATCCTCAATTCAAACAGGCTGCTGGCCAAGAATTTTTGTTGAGTTTGTCCAAAGATGATATTGAATGACCTGGTGATGATAACAACGATGACAATAAATAGAACTTTTTATTTAGTTACCTATATCAACGTTTTTCCTGAGTTAGAATTAAGGACTAAATAGCCAATTTCACTCACTCACTCACTCACTCGCTCGCTCACTCACTCACCACTCACTCACTCGCTCACTCACTCACTCACTCACTCACTCACTCACTCACTCACTCACTCACTCACTCACTCACTCACTCACTCACTCATTCGTTAGTTCATGTGCTTAAATTTGATTTGATGAGAGGTTAGGACTTGCTCATAAGAGATTTATAACCTCATGCATGGTAGGTGTCTGGTTCTTGTCAATATTCTATTATTTTCCACTCCTCTTAATGTGCTACTTCTTCCAGCCACTTTCTTTCCATCCTCGTCTTCGTATCGTCGTCTGTGAGGTTGTGAGTAGTTCTCAGTTTCTTCCTCATTGACAAGTCTTCTGATGCTGTCTTCCTTTTTCCTTCAATCGTTTTTTCCATCCATCCATCCATTCGTCCATCTATAATTCCAGTCTTTTCACCTTATTTATCACCGTCTTTTCCTCATTCCGTACAGGCTCACAATATCAGGGACACGTGCAATGGCTTCTTGTACTAATTGCTTCCCTAATTAAGTACACCAATTAAGTACATCAATTAAGTTATCTTTCAGTCAGTCTAAGAACTTCGTTCAAAGATTCAATTCATGTTCTATATTTAGACTGACAAACTTCTGAAAGAATAGAAAAAAAGAAAAAGCCAAAAATAATCTCCTTTTTTAAAATATATATCTTTAGTTATGACCTAACGGAATCAAGCTGGTTTCACGAATCCGGGTTCAAAGGTTTAAATGCAATTTTTGATTCCAATCAAAAGGTGTCCTCTTCAAAACCTGCTCAGTAATAGTACCCGTTCGAAAATCTCGCGCCACACAAGTCCTCCAACACAGACCCACCCCACGCTACCCGTCGAAGTGGATAGGGTCGTGGGAAGGTCTCCTGCCTGAGGAGTTCTCAAGGTCACCGACCTACTACACCAACTCCGTCGAAGGTTGCTCGCGTGCCTGTGATGAGTGTTGCTTAAATTGCTTTTTTAACCGCCAATTTGTGGTGTCTTTGTTAGCGTTCAACTCTCATCTTATTTTTTTTCCATTCCTCCTTCTTCTCTTCTTCTCTTCTTTCTTTTTTTTTTTCACTTCAATCAATCTCAGAGCCAACCCCCGTCTTGCAATTTAAGACATAAAAAGCACCATTACTTTGTTCTCTCGCGTCTTTGGTCTTGAAGCGTTTAAAAGTCATCATCGTCATCATCATCATCATCATAATCATAATCATCACCATAATCATAATCTCTCTCTCCCCCTCTCTCTCTCTGCTCATCGGTATCTCTCCTTTCAGTTTTCTTTCTTGTCTTTCTTGTTGTTATTTTTATCAATATTCTGAGGTGGAGTCGGAGGGCGAACTCCTCCTGGTGATGATGATGATGATGATGATGATGATGATGATAGAAGTGATGGTGATGATTATGATGATAATAGAAGTGATGGTGATGATTATGATGATGATGGTGGTGGTGATGATTATGATGATAGAGGTGGTTGTGGTGATGATAATGATGATGGTGATGCTGATGATGACAGAGGCGGTAGTTTCACTCAAAGTGGTTGGAATGGGCGGAATATGGTGCAGTCATTTATTAAGGAAGTGCTTTGCCAAAGCAATTATTCACTCAATCACTCACTTATTGTGGTATTTATAATTTCACTTTCAAATTACTTGATATTTTTCTGAAGTAAAAAAATATATTTATATGTTTAAGCAAGACTGATAATGATGGACAAAGAATATATTTCGAAGTATGCATAAAAAATATATATAGATAAATTTAAATATATATAAAACTATACTCGTACGTAATTAAGCATTTATATTATTTCCTGATTGTTAAAAACACAATTTTAAAATAATTGACATTAAAAATAATAACATTAATATTAATAGTAAATAATTATTAGTAATAATTAATATTGCGATGCAGTTATTATTATTATTTAACATTAACTAGTGATTAAAATTTATAAAAAAAATTACTAATTATTAAATTTAATATAAAAAAAAGTCAAGTCAACACTTGCCAGTTAAGCAGATAATAATTTGTGGGTTCCATTTGTTCATACATTCTCTGGCTGCATTCACTTGCAGTAGATGTGGTTGTTGTACTAGCTGTGGCTGTTGTGGTCGTTGTGGTTGTTGTGGTCGTTGTAGTTGTTGTGGTTGTTGTGGTCGTTGTAGTTGTTGTGGTTGTTGTGGTTGTTGTGGTACTGGCGACCTGAAGCAGCTAACGATGATTTAGAGTGGTTGGCAGAGTACCACGCCTCAGAAATAAAAACTCAAGGCGTCTCATTAACTCGTCGAGGTAACTTAACACGTGTCCCTATCGTGTGTTAAGCGGTGAGAGTGAGTGAGTGAGTGCATGAGTGAGTGAGTGAGTGAGTGAGTGAGTGAGTGAGTGAGTGAGTGAGTGAGTGAGTGAGTGAGTTGAGTGAGTGAGTGAGTGAGTGAGTGAGTGAGTGAGTGAGTGAGGAGTGAGTGAGTGAGTGAGTGATGATGATGATGATGATGATGATGATGATTGATGATGATGATGATGATGATGATGATTGATGATGATGATGATGATGATGATGATTGATGATGACGACGACGATGACGACGACGACGACGACGACGATGACGACGATGATGATGATGATGATGGTGATGATGATGATGATGATGATGATGATGATGATGACGACGATGGTGAAGATGATGATAATTGATCATGATGACGACGGCCAGACCACGATGAAAATGGTTTAAGATTGGTCATATTATCCACATCACTGCTCGGTGGTGGGCTTGGATTTATTTGATTTTGACGATTTAATTCTCCTGTTGAAATTATTTTGAAATTAAAATTTCAATATGAATAATGATTACGAAAACAAATATAAAAGATGAATGTTGATGAGCAAGCAATGTCTGTTGAAACATGCCAGTGAAACAGACATAAAAGATGACGTGTTTGCTAAAGTACATTCGATGATAACCAGTGATACTCAATGATACCAAAAGATATCCAACAATATCCAATGTCATCCATCGATACCTGATGATATTTAGTGATATCGTTACTATCCAATGATACCTGATGATACCGAATCATACCCAGCGGTAACCAATAATATACAATGATATCGAGTAATAACCGATGATACTGACGATGATCCTTAAGATGATACTCGGAAGATCAAAGAGACAATTTATTGAACCACTCGCCTGAACCTGATGACCTTCACATTTGATATTGATCCCCGATGTGCTGTCAACCCTAAACCACCGCCGCCTGTGGTTAAACATTGTAAACAATAATAATAGTAATAATAATAATAACTTATCGAAAATATTTATTGTTTTTATTATTATTATTATTATTATTATTATTATTATTATTATTATTATTATGTTATTGTTGTTATAAAAATAATAATTATTATTATCTGACTTTCACATTAACTCTGTCAAATTTCGATAAACATGACTTGTCCATTCATCACGCACAAATGAATGAGGGATGCAGTGGTAAAAAAATGAATAGGTAAATATATCGATGAATGGATGGATGGTTGGTTGGATTGTTAAGTGGATGGATGAATGGATTGGTAGATGGATTGACGGTGGAAGGATGAATGAAGTGATTGAATGATGAAATGATTGAATGAACGATGATGAATGGATGTTTGGAAAAAGTCGTGGTTGGAAATTAACCCGAGGCGATTGGTAACGTGAGCTTCAATCCGTAGACCTTCTTCCATCTCATCGTCGTCGTCTTCATCCTCCTCCCACGTCTCCAATTCGCACGAGGAGACAATATAAATCACACCGGGTCGTTTGCAGCGATCATGATGATGATGATGATGCTGAAGATGATGATTGTTGCTGTTGTTGTTGTTGTTGTTGTTGTTGTTATTGTTGTTGTTTTGTTGCGAGTATTTCTCTGATGAATTAGTTACGCTTTTAACTTGATATGGCTAGGTTAATATTATTTTTATTATTAATTATCGCTTCCATACTTTCATCCAGAGCCTGTATTATCTTGACCTGTCAGCTTCGCTTTATTTACAACGCCATCCTTACCGTTGGAAAAAACTATCATCATCATCATCATCACCGGCGTCATCGTCATCGCCAACGAAGTCGGCCTAAACAATAGATAATAAATTACTTTGAGTTGCGTGGAGATGACGACGACTACGACGATGATGAATGGATTTAGGTGTTGACTCTCCCGCAGCCATGGCAACCACTCAACCACCCACCAATCTACAACATGAGGCATCCACGCATCTTTCATCCAGATCAATTAGCAAGTGGTTCATCCATCCACCCATTAAACCACCCACTCCATTCATCATCTATCCATTCCATCCGTCCACCTATTATATCGATCACTTTTAAATCCATTCATTCATCCAGGATTCCATCCGTTCATCCGTCCGTCAATTCTTCCACCCATCAGAAGCACCTGGTGACCCTTGCTTCATTCATCCATTTAACTTATTTTTCATTTCATTCATCCATCCATAAATCAATCCATCCTCCCATTCATCCTCCCGTCCATCCACGTATCCATAGAGACAACCTTATATCGGTCGGAAACAACTGTTCCTATATTTATGGCGTATAGGTTTACTCAGCATAACTGGTGTCTCTCACTGAGTCAATCACTGTCTCCCTTTTATTTCACCTCTGCTGCGGTATTTCAGATAGGAATAATAATATATTAGCTTTCGTTGTTACATAATAACTTATTATCATATAATGAGTGACTGAATGAGTGAGTGAGTGATTAAACGATTGACAATTAATAGAATATCGATTCGCCTTCAGGTCCAGGAATGCAAATATGCCTGCGCTGGAATGACCGAAATTCTTTGAGAATCTTGAACGAGCATACTCAACATGTTTTCAGTTGTTGAATTATGAAGAAGACATAATTCATCATCATTCATTCTCAGATGAATGAGTGGAAGATTTTTATAAAGAAATAATTTTATTCAATGTCAGAATAATTATGTTTTTTGTCGAACAATGTTTGAAATTAAGTTGTGCAGATAAATTAGCCTAAAAAGACAAATGATGGATGGATAATTTTTCTGTACACAACAGTTTGCCAAACTGTAATTAACTGTAATTAACAAAACGCATTACCTAATTACGCACGTTTTAAGATTAATAAATAATAATTATTATTTATTTATTTATTCAAAAATCTTCGTCGTCTTCATCATCATTAACGCGAACCTGCCCGCTTCTTTAGACTGATTCACTCAATCGATATATACAACCGCATACCTGCAAACACCTGTAGCAGCAGGAAGGTGTCCATCAATCAAGCGACTCACCTGACCAATTATTTAGATGACGGATTTCATTTCGTTTCCAGATTGGTTTCAACGCCCAGGAGAGGCGGAGTCAAACGGCAGGTGTAAATTAGCCTGGAAAGGAGTTCTAGGCGAGCACCTGTACGAGAAAGAGGCTCTGATTGGTCAAAAGTTTACGAGCGGCGTTTCTAGTGGCTAGCACGTGCTGCAACATTGCAGACGTACTTGGGGAATATTTCGATGTCGGAATCGAGTCCAGAAATAATTAATGAGCTAATTTGCATAGCATACTCCACGACAACATCGACCGACTTAATGATCAATCTGTTCCAACACATCTTACCTCGATCACACAGAGAACGTACATGGAGTGTGTTATTACTGACGATTATGTCGATTATATAACATGCAGGACATCAACACCATTACCATTATTATTATTATTTTATTATTATTTTATTATCATTGTTATTATTATGTCATCATCATCATCATCATCATCATCATCGTCGTCGTCGTCGTCGTCGTCGTCGTCGTCGTCGTCATCGTCATCGTCATCATCATCATCATCATCGTCGTCGTCCACGACACCATGACAGTCGTTAGATGACGACGGTTCTGTAAAGAAAGCACGCCAAGGTAAGGAAAGACCATCACCACCACCATCATCATCATCACCATCGGAAGATGATTGGATGCTGGAAAAGTAGAGATGCTGCTATGAGAAAGAGAGAGAGAAAGAGAGGAAAGAGTCTGCAACAGTCTTTTATCTTAATTGCATCTCCATCCAGGCGTTCGACGCTCCGTGGAAAGTCTTTGCAATGAGTTCTCATTCTGCTTGTGACCATTTCACTGGAGCTGGAGACGCTAAATATTTGTTTACGCTCGTATTGTTATAATTATCGTTGTAATATATCGTGTTGTTGAAATTATTATTATGCATTATATGCATTATATCATTTCATTAGTATTATACCTAAGATAATGATCTATCCATTAGCAGGTAATGTATCCTCAGGCTCATATTCTGTCTAGTACATGATATCTCAGACATCTATCGTTCGATTATCACGCAATACTACTAATCATCCATCCATCCATCCATCAATTGATCCATCCACCTATCCATCCATCCATCCATCCATCCATCCATCCATCCACCCACATATCCATTCATCTATTCATCCATTCATCCACCCATCCACCCACCCATCCACCCATCAACTCATCCAGCCCCCTCTCTCCCCCCCCCTTAATTTTATTCTTCCGCATCTTTTGGTGGTGGTTCGTCTCCGTGAATAGAGCAAAACTGCGTGCTTTTAGTGGGTGCTTAGGACGTCGTTTTGTGGATGTTGATTCTAAAGTCGGAAGATGTTCGTCCCCATCAGAGAGATGTTCCAGTGTTGCCTAGTCTTTGCCGCTTTTAATTTTTTTATGTTTATCTTGTTTCTTCATTCATTCATTCATTCATTCGTTCGTTCGTTCATTCATTCATTCAACCAGCGTCGCGTTCCTTCATTTATTCATATATTCAATCGTTTAGCAATGTATTCCCTCATTCATTCGTGAGTTCAACCGTCAATTCGGAATTCAATGCATCCATTCATCAATTTATCCTCCCTGCAATGAATTAACTCCGCTCAATCTGCACGAGCGATGAGAGCAATTAACCGTGTGAATTTCCTTAATTCGAAGTCCGTGATGGCAACGGATGATGCCAAGTCAAATATGATTAAAATATTTCATCGATGAATTGAACCGAAGAATTAGTGGTCGATTGATGAATGAATCGATTGATGGATGGATGGATGAATGAAGAGGCGGATGAATAAATTGATGCATGATGGGAAGGTGCATGGGATGGATGGAAGTTAGATGGTCGATATACAGTTGATGGATGGAAATATAAATGGTGGATAGCCGGGTGGGTAGCCGGGTGGGTAGCCGGGTGGGTAGCCGGGTGGGTTGGATAGAAATAGATGGGCAAAGAAATTTACGGCCGCGTCTTCGTAAGAGTGAGCGAGAAATTGATAAATGAATTGAATGAAAGAAAAACAATTGAAAGAATGAAAGATATATTTCTTCGAAAGACTCTGGGCGTGGTTATGACCCTCAGATGAATTGGCTCCTTTTAGTGTTGATCAGAATCCGTACCCTCACTTTCTGACTCATCTTCTCACTTTTCCTCCTCATCCTCTTCATCATCATCGTCATCAAAGTCGTCGTCGTAGTCACTCTCATCCACGCTCGAGGAAACGGTATCTTTGTAAGTGTTGCTCTCTTTATTTGCGACATGTTTCAAGCTTTAGACCTTCCATCGAATTCATTCTGTCATCCGTACAACCATCCATCCATTCATCCACTCACCCATCCATCCATTCATCCACTCACCCATCCATCCATTCATCCACTCACCCATCCATTCATCCACCCATCCATCCAGCCATCCGTGACGTTCTCTCCTTATTAAGCCTCTCCTTATGCAGCAGTGAATATGACAGAATGATTATTAAGAGGAGGACATCAGCTGCTATGGAAAAGTTCAGATGGCATCGTGAGAGCGAAAGAAGAAGAAATAAAAGAGAGTTACTGGAGAGATATGGAGGTACTAAATGGAGAGGGGTCGGCACACGGACGGACTGTCAGAGGTAGCCAAAGGTACATCCGGACGGTGAAAACTGGAAAAACCAAAAGCAGGAAAAGTGAAGAAGGAAGGTTCTGTCGATTGGAACGAGTGCTTGATTGATCCAACTCACTCAGGCGATGTGTCCGTGTTGCTACACACGGCTATCATAATTATAGTCATCATCATCATCATCGTCATGATCATCGTCATGATCATCGTCATCCTTCAATGTCATCATCATCATCATCATCGTCGTCGTCACCATCGTCATGATCATCGTCATCCTTCAAGGTCATTATCACCATCATGGTCACCATCGTCATCCTTCAATGTCATCATCGTCGTCGTCGTCATCATCATCATCATCATCGCAACTTCTTTCTTCTTTTCTCCTCCGACCATCATTTCCCAATAAGCTCCTGGTGTCAATGGAATCGATTTTTGTCGTGATGGAATGAGTGACTGAGTAAATGAGTGGGTGGGTAACTGAGTTGCTGATTAACCGAGTGGGTGAATAAGAACAGCGCCGATGACGCAACGACATGCAACCGGCCGTGGCGTCATCATGATAATGATTATTGTCGTCATCATCATCATCATCACAACTATCATCGTCGTCGTCATCGTAGTCGTAAGAAGGCACACGTGACAGGAGTGGGAATTGGGATGGGTGCGCGCCGACGTCGCAGAAGATTCTCGAGGAAGATAGAACGGAAATGTCCTAGGTGCATTCGCTGATGAGCAGATGGGCTTCCCTAATCTGATGTATAGACGACTCAATGGGTGTTTTGGTGGGTAGGAAGGGTGGGTAAGATGGACGGATGGATGGATGGATGGATGGATGGACGGATGGATGATGGATGGATGGATGGATGATGGATGGATGGATGGATGGATGGATGGATGGATGGATGAATGGATGGATGAATGGATGGATGGATGGATGGATGGATGGATGGATGGATGGATGGATGGATGGATGGATGGATGGATGGATGGATGGATGGATGGATGGATGGATGGATGGATAAATTTATAGATAAATTTATGGATGAGTGGGATGGGTTTGGGGGGGGGGGTGATACGGTCGGGTAGGACGAGTTGGTAGATGAATGAGATGGATTGAATATCGTTAGGTTGGTGATATGTGATGAGTAGAATTGATTGATAAGCAAGTGATTGTTACAAAGCCATACATACCATGAAGCATTAATGATTTGGATACAAATGAAGGTAATATGTGACTATTGGTAAGTTATTTATAACTTGATGGTTGGTTACGCTTGATTGACTCTCGAAAATGACTGGAATGAATGGAAGGATTATTGAATGAGTGGAAATCGTTATCAAGGATAGATGGAATCAATGGTGGATGAGAATGGTGGATGACTTCCAAACCATGATTCATGAACAGGTGATTGGTCTTCCGTTCATGGTTAAATGACTCCACGGGTGATTGGATACGTCAAAAATTAATAATAAAAATAAATATATATATATACAAGTATTAATAGATCAATAATAATAATAATAATAATAATAATAATATAATAATAATAATAATAATAATAATAATAATAATAATAATAAATAATAATAATAATAATAATAATAATATAATAATAATAATATAATAATAATAATATAATAATAATAATAATAATAATAATAATAATAATAATAATAATAATAATAAATTAATAATAAACCACTGCTATTAATAACTAAACAATGCATATTTGATTAAACACATAATATTGATATTTGCGACGTAAATTATTATTATTGTCATAAAAATAAAATCAAATTCGACGAAAATAATAATCAATTCACGCATCACCAGTTATCATCGCCATGACGACGAGTTCTTCGGATCGATATTCAGATTGATTGATTGATTGGTCTGTTGACCTGTTGATTGATGAGTAGAGCTTTAATTAATTGACTTCTCGGCGTCACTTCCGGTTGATCCCTTAATTAAGGTTGACATCAATCAAAGTCTCTTCGACGACGACTTCAATAAAAAAAAAAACATTTTAGATAAAAATTCTAGAAGCTTCCAGAACTTTCCAGAAGCTCTGAGAACATTGCGGAAGACATCGCGTCTGCTCGTGCGACTAACGACTGCAGTTGCTGCGACAGATGGGCGAGCGAATGAGAAGTTGGTATCTCCCAACAAAGGGCGTACTCCCGAGCCCGCTATAATTGCATTTGTCCATTTGTCTGCGCGTGTCACGACGATCACGTGAGTAGCTCCGTTGCTATCTCGGAAGGTGTCGCCGACTGTCGCGGTAAATTCGAGGCCGGCGACTTGTAGCGACTGACGTCGGTGTAGCTGGTGTAATGACGTGTAATGAGTGTATAGGTGGAACCATGGTTGCAGGGGGATGCTTTATTGCAGAGGATAATTCGACATACGAAAAGGAAGTTCGTAATGCCGGGTAGTGTACTGATGTGTATTGTTCAGTACAGTGGCCGGTAAGTGACAGTACTTGAAGCCGAGTGAAAGATGGAATGAAAGATGACCTCTTTTGGCGGTTCAAATCAATTGTTTTTCTGTCAACATATCATGCATCCCCCACTATTTGCTCTCATCGGATGTTCGTGTAAGCAGAAATGGCAAGACGGTCTTACCACGAGCCTTCGCTTATTTTCCATCAACCACCTACGCATTCATCCATCTAGCCAGTCATTCACCTACCCAGTCATCCATGCATCCATCCATTCACCTACCCAGTCATTCATGCATCCATCCATCCATCCACCCAGTCATCCACATACCCATTTGTTCACCCACCTTCTCATCCAATCAGCAAATTTGTTCGACCAACCGTGACACTCATTTACCTCTCGTCTGGTACCATACCATTTGTTACACGAACCTGATTAGGTTTTCTGACGTAATCAACTAAATGACCATTAATAATTCATTAGTTACGGCTAAATTATGTTAATAAATATAATTAACATTCATTTATTTAGTGGAGGTTCGTGATGGCTGGCTATTTATTGGTGGATTATTATTATTCGCCTAAATGTGTGATGTAGCGGCTGCGACGAAAATGAACGTGGAATTAACCAGCATTTATCCCAATTGCGTCATAAAGCATTGGTGATACCGGTAATAGCGACAAATCGAGGTAACGGTCGCGCGGTTGGTTGTAAAATCACAGACGTTTTGTGCACGTGAGAGTAAAGGTGCTACCCATCTGAGCGTGAGACAACTTTGCAAGCTTAATCGGATTCAATTGGGCAGTGGTCCATTGAGTTCTCTCTGCGTCTCTCTTCCTGTCCTCCCCACTCAACCCACGCCGCGGGCACGTTCAAGTCACGTGGTGCGCTGGTACCTCGCAGCCGATTGGTCGGGGCTTCTTTATGGCCATTTTCTGCACAGCAGTATTACTTTTTAATTGAAAAAAATATTTGGAATGGCTTAGAATCGAAATGTGGAAATGTAAGATCATCAGTAAGACGAGAAGTCGGGAACCACGTGTTTAGAAGCAGTTGATGAGTTGATGAACAGTTGATTTGGGTTGAAATGGCATTCCTGACGAGAATTTGTCAAAGCAACCCGAACGAGAAATTGTCCAGAGTTTTGAAATTCACTAAACTATGTGATCCCAAGCTAGTCTGTAGAGTGGTTAATTAAGCTTGGCAATTTCTCAATAATAGCTTTGATGTGAAATTAGCTTATTATCATGTAATCATTTAATACTCATTTATAACAATATCATTAGTATAAGTAGTTAATGTCGGCCTTAAGCTGTATAACAAATCATGATGCGTGGAAACAATAAGAAGTGTACACGTTGCATCCGTCGAATCCCAAAAGAAACGGTGTTCGAATCCCAGCTTGCCTGCCATCAATACTCCTAGGATTGAGAGAAAACAGTTTAACAATGTTAGTGAGCCCAGGATTGTGTACAAGTTAAACTAAATGCGCACAATAATCAAATAGCACTATTTCTTAATAGTACATTTTATCGTCACTCAAGTACACGGTGACTCATTCAGTACTGAGAATCAGAAATGTTGACTGCATCACTCGGGAGACCGGTTGATATCCACACCGTGTTGAAGACAAATGACCGGACGATCTGGCGATATTCTTGCCGTTGGCGCCTTATAATCTTCGGCGTCTCGAGAAGATTGTATTTCTTTCTAGCCTCGTCTGTCTGTATGTCCGTCTGCCTCTTTTGTGACCTTTCTCCCTCTGCTTCGGCGTCTGCAGAGGGGATGACCGTCCCCTACCCTATCGGTGTTCCCATTCATTGTGCTTCGTATCTTCTCTTCCATCTCACTATTCATCCATTTCTCTGCGTTCACTTAATCACCCAGATCCGGTCGATCAGCTCGTGTGGTTTCGCCCATTCGACCGTCCACTAAACCCTCTCCCCCCTCACTGACCGGCCAACCAAACCCCCCAGTCGGACAACCATTCTCCCCATCGACCAATCAACCTCGCCCCCACAAAGGTGAGGAGGAAGGAGTGACTGAGTGAGGAGTGAAAGCTCGGAAACAATGACGCCATATTCTCCCTGGAGAATTGATGGCGCGCTTCCATCGTTACCAAGGCAACGTCTAGGCTCGTCCTAATGGTGATTCACGGACGCCGGACCCGAGTGTATCTCTCGGACCTCACGTCACGTGACGACGTCGAGAAGTTGTTGTTGTTTGTTTGTTGTTGTTGATGATGTTTTGATGACGTCACCGTGGATTTAAAGTGAATCGGTGGAAGTAACCGCCGCTATCCAATGTACTCGAATTCTGGTGACGACCTTCTTGATGAAGGTGCTGGAGTTGTGACGGAGATGATGATAATAGTAGCCGAGGCGATGACGATGATGACGATGATGCCTGAAACGTTGTCAGCGGCAAGGGATGATGGCGTGGGATGGGGATCGCTAAAGAACAGCGGTTACGGATGAGCGGACGATGACTTGGCCACGGTCGAGTGAACATGCCGAGATGAGAACGATGTGACGAGAAATGAGAGATGAGAAGATGGCTCTCGTGAAAAAGGTGAGCAAAAAAAATACGATGAAGGAAAAGATGGAGAAACTGGAAAAATGAAGAACAGAAACCAAAGTTATCTAGACGTGAGGAGAGATACTAAGGCGACGAAGTAGAGGAACTCAATGTTATGATTGGAAAACACGCTTGTTTGAATTGCGCGCAGCGAACCGTACAACGAACGGACAAACATTCGGACAAGAACACCGACGCTACAAGACGCTCCGGTGGACATGAGGCGTCTGTCACACGTGGATTTCAAGTGGACCCGAGGCGTTTTAATGTTCGTCTGAAGGAGATTATAGCGCTGTTTTTGTGTAGCAGGATTGTGCCGGATCGAGTGGACGGGAATCGGCAACGAATTGCCCGCCATTCTGGTAGTTGCAGTCGTCATTGCAGGATGGCACACCAGCGTTGTCGTTACATTCATCATCGCCATCACCATCATCATCGTCGTCTGTAGAGTTTATTAAATCACAAGCGTTTGAATCACTTGATCAGTTGCCAGCGAGTATTTTATCAGTTTGTTTATCTTAGTAAATGTAACTCATTAGCAGTTAACGGCCCTCTGTAAACGACGACAACAACATCAACAACAACATCAACAACAACATCAACAACAACAACAACAACAACATCCTCACCACAACGACCACAACAACCTACTGTTGCTTCGGCGGTCGAGTCCAAAATGTAGGCGAAGAAAAACCAACAACAACAACAACAAAAAGCGCCGAGTATCGATTTTTGACTCGACAACTTTGAACATTTGCACCTCCGTGACGTTTCATTTAGAAGGTCGTTCACTCCTCCCGTCACTCTTCCATCCATCTATGCGCCTGACACCCTTTCTTTTTTACTCCAGAAATATCATTCATTCATTCATTCATTCATTCATTCATTCATTCACTCGTCTACTCATTCATTCTTCCATTCAATCATTCGTTCACTTCAGTTACTCATTCACTCGTTCAATTATTTTGCCACCATAAACCTTCCTTTAGAATGACATTTTTTTGATATCAGAAACAGGTTTGTCGCGACTATTACCGACTCATTGTCAACGTCATCACCATCATAAACATCACTGCGATCATCATCATCACCATCATAAACATCACTGCGATCATCATCATCATCATCATCATCATCATCATCATCATCATCATCGTCCTCATCCTTCTCAACTCGGTCTTCTTCTTCGATTCCACTTTTCCGCGGGACGTGTGCACTCCTATCGACTTGTACGCGTCGTACACGCTTCAGTACACACTCAAGTACACACCTCGGCGTATAAAGGCAGCGCTTGGCACCGGTTTCAGGCGCTTGTGTCGTATCGAATGAGAGTTGAACTCATCTTCATCTTAGCATCTTCGCGTATAACGCGCACCAAGGTGGGTCCTCAATTCACGGAGCTATTTTTAGACTGTTAATATCGATTATTAACGTAGACGTGGATTGTAGTATTTATGGATAAATTAGGTTAAGCTGATTTGTTGATGATGATGATGACGATGATGGTGGATATTAATATTATTATTTATTATTTTTTTAGTTTTTATTATTGTAATCAAGTTTGTATTGTATTGTATTGTATTGTATTGTATTACGTGATGTTTTCTATTGATTATTGATGATAATAGCTGCTTCATTGCAGTGTTGTATTGTTTCAATTGTTGGTATACAATGAAGGCCATTCCTTTGCAATTATATGAACTCTAACTAATTAAACTGCTTATTAACTAACTAATTAAACTGCTTATTAACTAACTAATTAAACTGCTTATTAACTAATTAGTTACACTGATATCGTAGGTCATCTATTTGATGATGAAGATGATGATGATTACGATGACGTCGACGATGATGATGGTTATGATAATCATGACGACAAGTATAATATGATGATAATGATTTTGTTATTTGATGGTATGGTTCAAAATTGTTTGCTCTGGTTAGAATTGTCTGTTATATTTTAATACCATATTATATTTATACTCGTAATAGTTATTATTAATAATTACACACTCATAATTTTTCATAGTAAAACATTAAATATTACATTAAACAAAAATCATAAGATATTGTTGTTGTTGTTGTTGTGGCTAGTTAGTTAGTTCTTTATTAACGTCCATTTCATAATGTTGTTGTTGTTGTTGTTATCACATGGTAGCACAGTACTTGCACTTGCTTCTGAGATTGCTTTGATTAATGTGATTAATTATTACAACTTCAATATTTAATTGCTCGTGTAATCATCGTACCTGTTACTGTAATGTTGTTGTTGTTGTTGTCGTAATTGGCAAAATCATTAGTCAACCGTCAGCTGATTAATTAATTTATTATTATTATCATTATTATTATTACTTACGTAATTATATTGTGTCGATGCAACATTATTCATTACGACTAATATGATGACGATAATAATAATGATAATAATGTAATTACTATTATCATTAATATAACAAATAATTAATTAATTGTTTAAAATTAATGTTTACCAGTAAATGTCAATCTAAATCCCTAGTAAGGGTTCAACGAAGTCATTTGTTGCTGTAATTGTGGGCCACCTCAGTGATTTTACCCGAGATAATTAAAATAATAATTACAACAAGAATAATAATAATAATAATAATAATACACGTTCTACATTAATAATGTGAATAACAATGTCATTAAAATATAACATTAGAACAATATTAATAATTTTCGTTATTATTATTTTTATTTTTATTATTTTTTAAATTATTAAATCGATGATGATGATGATGATGATAATAAATAATAATTATTAATATTTTCTTTTTTTATTATTAAATCTTTGTCGACGACATTACAACTGGCACCGCCAGTTCACGATTGAACTCATCCCCTCGATCAGATGAATCATTTATTAAATTATTAATAATAACAATTTATCAATAATAATAATAATAGTCGTGGCATTATCATCATCAGTATCATAATCATCATCATAATCACCACCACTGCCATCATCATCGTCATCGTCATCATTATCGTCATCGTCATCATTATCATCATCATCATCATCATCATCAATAATTCAGGAAGCACACGACAACATTACGGCGACCTCTGATTCAACAGGTCTTTACAGGCATCTAATTACCGACATCGATGCAATTACAATTATCACCACCTATTTGCATTAGTAATTGTTAATAATAATATTAATAATAATAATAATAATAATGATGACAATAATTACTTTAATTATTATTATTATTATTTTTTTGTTCCAGTCGATTAAGTTGGTAAATTACACAATGAATCATCATACTAGTAGTATACTCTTGTTGTGAATCTATCGTAAACACGTGATTATGTCCTTGTTCCTGTTGTCAGTGTAGACTTTACAGTTTCTTGCTTCGTTAGAAGAAAATTATTTTTAAAGTTTTTAATAATCACATTAATTATAATGATAGCAATAAAAATTAAATGTTAATAATACTGATATTGCTATTGTTATTGTTATTGTTATTATTGTTATTTAAAAAATTATTATTATTACGTAACAATATTAATTCGCATTACTAATAAACTCATTAAACGTCTTTCTAGGACACGCGCTGAGCACCGAAAATCACTTTCCAATAGACGCCGAACCGCACAAGGATCGCTTCCCTAGCAACGGCGTCCTTAGAAACCTGAAGCGTAAACAATCCAACGACGATGCTGATGACGATTGCGATGACGACGACGACGACGTAGCGATGACGTTGACGGAAAAACGAGCCATGATTGGTGGATTCAACTGCACAGCCTCGGAAACGGCATTGTTCGGTAGCTCGGCGGCTAGAAACCAGCTCTATCCGTTGCTAGGCGACGGTTGCCAGGGACGCTTAAACGGATTCGAGGACGCCAAGAGGACGCCAGAAGACG
>JAJTWR010000371.1:317500-350000 GCA_021613335.1 Whitmania pigra | reverse complement strand
TGATTACCTTTTAATAAAGTTTACATTAATATTTTTATGAGTTTTATTTTTCAATTACAACATGAAATATCATTAGTATGTATCATTATTTAATTACACAATTATATTCCTATCTTCCTTTGCTTAAAAAGTTATTAGAAAGTAAAAGCATTTTTAGTGAATTGGCCAAAAAAAGAACAAAATATTCAAAATAAAACATACTCCAAATTATCTTCAGTCCGTAAAAGACTTTTCGAACTCTTCCATCGATGAATCACTTTTTTAATCGTCAAATGCAAAAATTTAAAAGTGAAATTCTCGTCGAAATATTTAAAAAAATAATTTTTCAAACAATGACAAGGATGCGGAATGTGAAGTGGATGGAGTTTGAAATTTCATAACGTATAGGATCGATAGCGAATTGATTGAAATTATGAAGGATTAAATAATAATAATAATAATAATTATCATCATCATCATCATTATCATTATCATCATTATCATTATCATCATTATAATAATAATTATTATAATAATAATAATAATAATAATAGTACCATGATTGGAATCATCATAAGAACTTGATATTTTTACCCTTAAAAAAACTCTTAACCGATTAGCACAAAAATATCTTAAAACGGAAATAAATCTAAATTAAATATTAATTAAATGATTATACTTGGATTTTAACTTTTAAAATTAAATTTTTTAGACGAAACGAAACAAGTTGATCAAGAAAACTCAGACAAGACGGCTGTCTCAATACTACAACAACAACAACAACAACAATCTGCTTCTTTCCTGTTGAACTACGACACATCATCAGCTGAACAGCATCAAAATACCGTCAGGATCCAACACAACGGACACCCAACTCCAAAGAAGGTACAAGAAAAACAGCACTACCAATTCCAACAACAGCATCAACAACAGCAACAAGATCAACAAAAGCAACTTCAAACCAGCAACTTGTTGCTCAGCCAACTGCAGCATTCCTCGACTTCAACTTCAGCGGCTTCACAGGCCGCCAACGCGCCAACCGCCCTTCAGTCCTGCCACGTCTGCTTCAAGACTTTTGCCAACGTCTATCGACTTCAGAGGCACCTCATATCCCACGAAGAGAGCCAGGAGTTGAGAAAGTTTAAGTGCAGCGAGTGCTCGAAAGCTTTTAAGTTCAAGCACCACCTGAAGGAACACGCACGCATTCACTCAGGAGAGAAGCCTTTCAGCTGTCCGAACTGTCGCAAGAGGTTCAGCCACTCCGGAAGTTACAGCAGTCACATGACCTCGAAGAAGTGCTGGAACACAAACAACTCGAGCGGAGCGAACAACGGCATTTCTTCGGTCGACTCGAGCAGTGGAACTTTGAAAAAGTACTCCAAAGCTACCACGGTCAACAGCACCATCCCGGTTTCGAATCCCGGAGGCATCGTCAAACCGGTTTCCTGTCAAAATCTCGCCGGCGGCACTGGATGCTTGTATCCGGGGCTGAGTGGATTGCAGCACATTTTCCCCACGGTCAACCATCAGCTCTTCATGGGCCTTCAGAATCAGGTCAGCAGTCAGCACAACTATCTTGCCAAGTGGAACGCATCTAGAACGGCGTTCAATGGCTCACAAATTATCGGCCACAACAGAAACGAGTCGAGCGAATCGAACGCAGTAGCCTCGGCGGGTTACGGCTACAATCAGAGTTGGTTGAACTACATGCACCAGCTGTTTAAATCCTACAACAGCCAGATGAACTCGGACGGCACTACCCTGGATTCGAATCAAAAGTCGACGAGCAGCGAGATTCCTGAAGACAGCAAAGCTTTTGATGTCAAAGATGACGAGAGACCCAGTCAGGATGACGATAAGATTGGCTTGGTTGTCTCTGGAGCGGATGGAAATGAAAGGATTCCATGCGAAGCAAAACCACCGATTGACACGAATTTCAATGAAGTCGAAGGAACTAATCACAAAACAAGCGAAGATGATGGATTGTTTCCAGTTATTTCCAGTCTTCCGGTAGAAGGAATTCAATGCACGAGTGTTACGTTCGCAGAGGCGAATGAAAAGAAAGACGGAGACAAATCCAGCAGCAGCAGCAGTAGCAGCAGTCAACAAACCAAAACCGAGGATCATCCGACGGTTGATGTCGGTGATGCGAAAGACGTCTGCAAGGAGATTTCGCTTTCCGGCCGAGATCAGATTGGAAGCACAAAAGTCGCCGAAAATCCGGACGAAGCCACCGAGAGAGAGACATCGGTTGAACACGTCAAATCGATGCTCAGCATTTCATCAAACGAATCTGACAACTCGATGACTTCAGACGAGGAAGATGACGAAGACGAGGACGACGAGGAAGAAGATGACGAAGACGAAGAAGAAGATGATGACGATGAAGATGAAGACAGCTCGTCTACGTTGGAAAGGAACTCTGTAACTTCATCAAACGCGGGGCGTACCTGCGACGCGACGGCAAACAACTGCCCGGAAGTCTGTCATCACGCATCCGGTTGTCAGGGCGATGACGACAGAAAGGAATATGCCGGGAAGCATGATGCTGATGAGAATAAAAAGGATCGAATCCACGAGACGGGCGAGGAGTGTGCAGACGAGTCTGACGTCTTTCCAGGAAGAAATAGAATGACAGATAGCGACAAGTCAATTCCAGACGAGGACGAGAGCGGAAACAGAGGGTATCGAGTGAGGTCGATGATAGCGGGGACTCAGCAGCTTATACTGAAAGCCTACTACAAGGAGAACCCTAGACCGACCGGTCAAGAACTCGAGCAGCTGGCAGCCAAGGTATGCTTTTCGAAGAGGGTCGTCCAGGTTTGGTTTCAGAACATGAGGGCGCGAGACAGGCGTAAAAGCGGCAAAACCCCAGACGCGATCACCTCTCCGTCCTCGCCGCAAATCCATTCCAGCATCACGTCTGCGGGTGCCTTCGGCGGCGTGGATTACCCGGTTGATTCCAATCCTCCAGTGACTGGAATGTTCTACTCTTCCCCTTGCAACGTCAGTCTCAGCTCTCCGCAGGTGCAGATGGCACAGGCGCCTATGATATCGGGTATACCGGCGACAGTGAATGAGTTGCATAACAGTCTCCTCTTGAACACACCACCTTACTCACTTCATCAGCTACTGCGCCAACAACTACAAAGCAACATCAATGCCTCTTATTTGGCGGAAAAGCTGAGAGGTCGAGTTGGTTTTCTAAATGTTGACGACGATTCTCAAAGATATGCAGAACAGCTTTCTCAAAGTTCTCAACCGACATGTTTTGACACGTCTTCCGGTTGTTCGAAGAAGGAGAGAAAAGTCATTCCTGAAACAAACTCCACCGCTCTCATGCAGAACAAACTGTCGTCTGGATATCTGTCCCACTACCAGAGCGATCACGGAGACTCTCTCTACGGGTCGAATTGGATGTTCAGGTCTTCCGGTCTGGGCTTCCACGGTCGTCACTCTTTCTATGCATTCACAAATGAGGAACCTTTAGATCTTTCAAAGCATTCGCTGTCTGCGACGTCATGCGAGGTAGAGAAGATCAAGCCTGACACAGTCGAGTCAAATGAGATTCTGGATTTGAGAATGTCAAAATCGAACTCCACTCAATCTCCTTCTATCAGTCAGTCTGTCGTTGACGAAGAGAGCTGCGAAATGGATGAGAAACCTTCAGAATCTTTGGCAGTCAAAGAATCCCTGGCAACCAGTCCGTCGAACATCAGGACAATTGAATTGATGGAAGACAAGCAACTGGTTGGCTCATCAAACGATAAGTCGTCACACCAGGTCCACTCTCAATCGCATGCAATTTATCCGGAAACTGGTAAGGACTTCGGTCAGAATTGCCCCTTCGGTCTCAACGGAACTCCCCTCGAACAATACTTTACCACCACGGGTCCACACTACCACCACTTGGCCAGCTACTCCTCTTACCCTCTCATGTTGAGTGCCGCTATGAAATCAGGCCAGCTACCTCGATCAATTCATCTGGCGAACATCTCGCCCAACAAAGACTGGGACTTTGCCTCTCTGGCACTGGACAAAATGCAGCAGATAAGGATTAGGGACCTCATAGAACACACGAAAAATTCTACCGCATCCGAGGAGTCTCTGAGAATAAGGAAAACTTCGAAAAAGGTAGCATTAGCATTTTTATGGAATCTCTTGAAAATCTTTTAAATTTCATCTCATATTTTATTTATTTTATATATTTTATTTGGCATGCAAGTTGGCCGAATGGGTTACGTGCCTGCATAAGGCGGCAACAGTCGTAATTTGTCATGTTCGAAACCCAGCCTGCACTGCCACAAGCGCCCTTGGGGATTGGCGCTATATAAATGGTTTTAAGGAGCGCCTCTGATGCTATGATATGGCGCTATATAAATGAAGTACAATTACAATTACAATTATTCGAGTCGTGTCCTTTCAATCGAAGCTGTACAAAGGAGTAAGACATACTTAATTCTTAAAAAAAAAAAAATAAAAGTGGAAAAACAAGCAGAATTAATGAACAAAGGGCGAAACGCAAAAAACAAAAGAATGTCGGTATCACAAAAACAGCAACCAATCAAGTCATTTTTTGTTTAAAAAAATCAGCTTAACTAAGATCACTGGTTCAGTAATTGAAGAGCACAATGTTACTCAAATCATTCTACGTGTCACGTGTGCCGTTATTCTTTTATATTATTTATACTTCGATTATAAACCCACTCCATCATTCCATTTAAAGTAGTGTGAATCTTGATTTTTAATGTGAACAATACTCGGACAGCTGTTTCGAATGCGGAAAAATATCTTTAACCTTTTTCAGATGTTCGAAATTTTTCGTCGACGGTTTTCTTAGAATTGAGATGTTTCTAATCGACGTAGTGCAGCATCAATGTGATGATTCAATTTATTGACACCCAACATGTGAGCAGTCTGAATCCATCAGAGGAAATTAAATAAGATACCTTTGGAATGCGACAAAAATGGTTTTGAGACTTGTGACTGGGAGATATAAGACATAATTTTTATTTTTGAAAAAAAAAGCAACAAAATTAACTCCAGGGACTTTTAAAACGACTCCCTGGAGAATGCAGACGCATTAGCATATTTATAGGACATGTCGAATTAAATGTATTATTTTTCAACTTTTAAACAGCTCAAAGACATGAACTCCACATCTACAAGCACTGGAAGCAATAGATCGTCTTCTGCCTCGTCAGAAGTACAGATGGAATCTTCCTCTGGAGTGGCAAAAGCAGAATCGGAGCAGATGTTCACCTGCGACCAGTGCGACAAAACCTTCGGCAAGCAAAGCAGCTTGGCCAGACACAAATACGAGCATTCAGGTCCGTCCATCCGTTCGTTCGTTTACTTAACTGCACTTAATCGAGAGAATTGATGAATCGCTTTTGATAAAACAGAACGAACAAACGAGAAAAATCGCCAAACCCAACTAGCCGAAAATGCAATCCCATTAAGATGATAAGACAAATCTGATTCGAGTTATCGGACTCGCTAATCGAATTTCGTCCTGAATTTTCAGGTCAAAGACCATTCAAGTGCGAGATGTGTCCTAAGGCGTTCAAGCACAAGCATCACCTGACCGAACACAGGAGGCTCCACAGCGGAGAGAAGCCGTTCAGGTGCTCAAAATGTGGAAAGACCTTCAGCCACTCCGGCTCGTACAGTCAGCACATGAACCACCGCTACAAATACTGCAGGCCAATAGGTACCTCATCTCTCGCTTCTGAATCGCAGAGCATTGGAATCGGCACTTCCAGTCCTCTCATCAACGCTTCCAACTTTCTGACCGCCGGCATAACCAATCTCACGGAAGCCATTTCCTCCGGAAACTTCGGCAGCCTCGACGCGTCGCCTTTGCCAAACCTTGGCACCGGATTGTTATCCAATAAATGCACGGATCAACTCGTTTCCAAGCCAGATGATTTATCTTCGACACCTCCTGTCATGTAGTGGCGAGCGACCACCTAGCTTGTTTTTAATACCCATAAAAGCAATAATTTTGTTGAACAGTTTGAAACATCTCTTCAAAATATCTGGCTCGCTCAAAGATCAGCTAAGCTAGGCCACAACTGTCCCGAAATACTTTTAGGAAATAGTTGAACTATCACTCTTTCATCTGTTTTTCTTTCGTCCTTCAAACTATAATCAGTATTGAGATGATTACCTTGCAGATTTCAAAATCAGTATTCAACATTTGTATACATACGTATTATACCAACACACTCGACAAGTTAACAATCAAAACTAACGAACATTTATTTGTTTTCTGCGGACAGCTTTGCTTTTTTTTCAGTTGCTGTTCGAAAATTTCATTTTTAATGTTTGTTTGTTGTTCTTCACTTTTAGTCTGTTTACCATGACGTGCAATGGAGGAATGAGATGCAGTATTATTGTACACAACCAGTAGAATTAGTTTTCGCGTTAGTTTACGTATAGCATTGCATTATTTACGTTGAAAAGTTTCATTTTCCGAAAGTCTCTTGACAGAAACCTCGCTATCATTAATAACCTATTTTCTACGCCACCACTTAAGCCACCGAGATAATGGATTATCTTGAAAGAATCAGTTCACAGAAAGTTTATCTTGTTCAAAGTTTCTGACGCTTAGTACTCGCAAGCCTTTTTACCATCAATAATTTTTCGAGCGTTCGACGAATTTCACTTACCAGGTTTGGAGACGAAGTTTGTATGCATTTTTCATTATTGTATAAGCGTGCCTCTTTCGCCAACTTTCACACGATGACGATGACCAGAGCGTCTAACAATCTATTAAGCCTTACTCAGACCAATTTTGTCTTTTGCTTTTTGCGTTACTTTCGTCTTTTCGAATTCTCTTCTTCAAGTTATTTTTTTTTCATGAAATCGCATTAATTTTTTTTTATTGCTCTTACATTTCCGAAAGTATTTGTTCAAATTTATTTTTTAAGGATCACTTTTTCCAGTATTATCCTTAATTAGTCTACGTTTAGACTTACGCGGAAAATTACCCGCTCGTTACTTTTTTGGACGGCAAACCTTTCACACGGTTAACTAAATGATGCATTTTTTCTGAAAAATTGTAACCTATTCTAACAATTTATCCTTTAATTCGGACGTGAAATTTCAATGCAAACGTTATTTAATATTGTAATTTATCTTTTGCCGGGATAGATCGGATGACAATTTCTCCACTAAGCATCAATCACGAATTTCTTGATATCAGGCAATTTGCAGTACTTGAATAATTTAGCAGGCTGTTTTATGTTTGATTACAAACCTCAACCCGGGCTGGTTTCACTCTTTCGACCGTTGCTGAAGTATTTCACAAGACATTCATTAGTTTTAGTCGTTCGTCGTAAGCTCCTCACACACACACACACACACACACATATATATTTTACGTTAATCCACGTTCAAGGCATGTTTCACAGAAATTAAGCTCTTTTATCTTGCAGTATTTTATAATTTTCGTTCCTGATCAGAACGTTTGCATTATCAGTTCAATTTTTGTCTTTTTGTGCATAAATCGTCTCGAGAAATTTGTAAAGAAAAATCCTTTTTAGCTTCGACATAGCATTTAGGATCGCGTTAGACGAACGAGACAAGGAGACGGGCCACGCGTGTGACATTATCCAGCATAGTAATGAAATTGGTCATCTTCTTGTTAGTCACCGAGACTGTTTAGCTATCGTAAACGTCATGTCGATACGAACTCCTTTAGTTTTTCATTAACTTTCTGTCCTCTTTCTTTTCGGCTACTATTTATATGCAATATAGATTTTGAAATAGCCAATCACGTGTTATTGATCTTTAGGTACAGCTCGTCAGTGCCCACGACGATTAAATTGACGCCAGTATTGCTGGGTAATTAGGACGAAACTTTTTAAAGTTTTGATATGCAAATTCTACGAATTAATACCATAATTAATTTGAAAGAACAAATAGGTATTAAACGAAACTTATTCCCTCGCTAAACTTAAAAATAAATTACGTTGTTCTGAAAACCCCATAGAATCACAAAAGCGCCAAGAAACAAAAAATGATTTCAACTTTATTCAGCAGATGCGCAAAGGAATAAATAGAAAAAATGTTTAATAAAATAAAATTTAAAAAATGTTTTACATGAGCAGTGTTGTGCTCCATCCTGAATTATGCCTATCAGATTCAGAAGTACCCCAACTGACTTCTTTACAAGAGGCTTGCACCATCCTGTCGTTAAGTGTTCCCCTGAGTAAGTTCAGTTGTCGCTGGAACTCACTTCCACTGTTCTTTTTAGAATGTTTGTCTTCCTGATCCTGTTGCAACGAACCTGTAGCATCATCTGCATTGTTTACGGAGCCAAAAATTTTCTTGGTGGAATTTGCCTTAGCTTTGATGCTCGCCTTGTACAGACTCTCTCTGGCAGCGGACCCACTCTCGACAGCAATCCTGTCCCATAACTGATAGAGATTTTCGCAACACAAGCGTCGATCGCCGTCTCGACTTAGAACGCAGATCTTGCCCTCTGCATCGAAAGCTTCCATTCGGCATGGACGACCAGTCAGGTACACGCATTCAGTGTCGTTCTCGAACTTCTCCGACTCGTAGAAAGGCTTGTTGTCGCTCAAAAACCGAAGGCAAACTTCACCTCCGTCCATTTCGAATCCTTCCGTTGTCTTACGGAGTTCTGACTTGGTCTGCTCAACCGTTATGTCCAGCCTCGCTTGGGATTCTTGTTTATCGCGCATAGCTCCTTTACCCATCTTACCCTCCAAGATTCTCTTGTAAGGACACTTTTTAAAGAGATTTTCTCCTACCATGCAGTGGTGATCTCGATAATGCCTCGGCTTCTCCGGATACGGGAAAAGCCTCTGCATCATTTGTATGCGCGGAGGTGTTGAATTGCCGATTTGAGGATGCTGGAAAGGATTGAACCTGGACATCATCGGATCGTCGATGAGATCGTAAATGGTGTAGTGCTCCAGAGGTAGAGGCTCTGGAGGAGTGCGGATGCAGTTATCAGGAACCTGAATACCGCGGTGGATTAATTTCTGGAACTCTGAATTCGGAATCAGAAGAGGCACCGGATTGTCGACGTCCAGAAGCCACGGTGGTACTACCTTCCTCGTAACGACGCCTGCACGGCAATGCGCATACCGCCTATGGAGTTGAAAATAAAATGCAGGATCAGCGCGAATCTTAAACGAAACTTGCAATTGTTCTACTCACGTTTCTTGCCGGCTGGGATCGATATCTTCTCCGACAGAAAAGAAACTGTTGGAATCGGGCTGTTGATCCACAGTAAACTGATCGATGCCGAGGTGTGCGGGATGGAATGGCGGACGGTAACAATAAAGTTTGGTGATGTGCTGTAAAGTAGCGAGAAGATCGTCTACATCGACGTTTAGTTCGGCTAGTATTTGCTCGTAGAACGGCTGGAAAAGGAAAGGTTGTTCAATCATAAGCATGAAATCCAGATGACTGTTTCTCTTCTGCTCTCTCTTCTTTGGCTTGTGAGTTCTGACCTCCATTAGGAGCTGGAAATCCGGCTCGTAGTCGATCGACTGCTTAATGATAATGTCGGGTACGAACTCGAGCTCCGGTTTTTCTGGAAGCATTTGGAATAGAGGTTCAAGACTCGCAAACTGCTCTAATTCCAGAAGTAACGGACTCTGTTCATCGATTTCCTCAAAAGATTCTTCCTCTTCGAGAGACTCGGCACTGAGGACCACCTCGGCGGCTATCGAGAGGGCAGTAGAGGCTTGTTCGTCGAGTTTCTTAGAAGCGCTAATTTCGCTCGCACTTTCTTGAACCTCAGAGACGATACTGGTCTTTATGAAGGATTCGGACATTTTTGGGGAAAATCCCATTTCCTCGAATTCGAACTCTTCTTCTTCGTCCTCCTCCATGTCGATCCAAGGCGGAATCTTGTTCTCGTCTGATATGCGTCTTTTGAGATCAAGGTACTTCATCTTCAACCGAAGCATTTCTTCTCTCCATTCCAAGTATTTCTCAATCGTCGGAATGCGAAGGAGAAGCCTTATGGTAGGTATGTATTCGTTATATTCGAAGACGCTCTTGTAATAAGCCTGACATCTTTATGAAGAACAAATGAGCTTCATCAATGCTTGGTAATAGTGTTGGACAGAATATCTTTCAGCGTTGAAATTTCAAATCAGTCATTATGGTGATAATGATCATCATCAGTAGTCAGTAGGAACAACACCGACACCACCATCAATACCCCTAACATTATCATCATCAGCATCATTTAAAATTAAATTGGCGACTGGAAATTCCAAGCAACCTCACTGCCTCCTCGAACAAGGTGACTTCTTGTTGCCGGTACATGCAACGAAGAAGGCGACAAATGTTGGACGAGTTCAACTCGAGGGCTGGTCCCTCCCTGTTAGCGCTGGGTCCGAACCGAAAATAGAAGTCCGATTCGTTGGTCACGATAACAGGCCTACTGGTCTTAAGTTTGGCAGCCCGCGGTCCACAAGTGGAGGAGGGCACAAGACAGCCGCTCTTATGAGATTCTTTGCATTTCGTGATGAGATTGTCGTAGGTGGAACTATTCACCACATCCATTTTTACCTAGTTAATAAATTAATTAATTAGTACGTCTGCGTTAAAAGTCAATGAAGCATTACAGTAATGCTAACTTGTTTAAATGTTACATTATCTTTTTGCGGCCTTTATCGAATCGATG
This sequence comes from Whitmania pigra, assembly GCA_021613335.1. Taxonomy (NCBI): domain Eukaryota; kingdom Metazoa; phylum Annelida; class Clitellata; order Hirudinida; family Haemopidae; genus Whitmania; species Whitmania pigra. The sequence goes on along the minus strand of JAJTWR010000371.1, from coordinate 339,343 downwards.
AATGATGCTTACATTATTAGTCGTTACTTAATCAGTATCTCATACTAATTAATGAAATGATTTAAAATTATGCATAAAATTAACTATTGAACGAAAAATATACACTTGAATAGCAATATCGAAACACTAATACATCGAACCATAATCTAATTTGCGGTGTCTTTTCATAAAATACGTTCAGTTAATTAACCCTTAGCAGACAACAATTAACAAGGAACAGACTCTAACAACAACTTCCGAAAAAACATACTTAACTATTTTAAAAAGAAATGTCAAAATTCGCCCGTCAACGCGAAAGACACCAGTGAGTGAGTTTATAGTAATTAATAAATAAATAATCAAAAAAACTGATAACAATAACTCAAACACCTTTGCAAGCAGCCTTCATTCGACTGCACAGCATTTAGCTAGGTGATATTAAATCGGTCATGATTTGAGTCAAATCGTTGTCATTGGTATCGAAATTTATTTCCTGAATATTTACAAACCCTAATCATCCTCAGCTTCCTATACCTCTCCAACTTTTCACTTAAACCGACAAGTGGTGTCATACTGTTCAGTCCTTCATTTATCCAGGGATGGGCAAGTGCCTCTTGGGCAGTCATCCTTTTCTTCACATCCAGATGTACCAAGTGTTCTATGAAATCCTTATTAATTATATATGATTATTATAATGCAATTGATTAATAATTCACGAAACCATAGTTAATCGCACGGTCAGAAATTATTATAATGAAATAATAATAATATTTAAAAGTGTCTAAATTGTGCCGCAACTTATTAGGGAAATTCGGAAATTGATCGAAACACTACTCTCGTCGTCAGAGACAATTTGGCAATCTTATCCAACTGCAGCTTGGCAGAGAAGAGCTTGACCAAAGTGTCCTTAGGATTGTGGCTTGCAAACGGAAGTTCTCCTGAAAGACTGTCACGTACAATTTTTATTTAAACGATTTAATTTTTTTTCAATTCTTTGATCTCAACTTTAATTAATAATTATTAATTATTCATGGCTTTCAGTTTTTATCTTCGATATTTATTTATTCATATAATTATCTGATTAAAGTCCGTTGCGTAACCAATTAAGTTTATAAGTTAATAAGATGATCACGACAAATAGGAATAAAATGACACTGACAGGAAGTACACGATGACGCCTATCGACCAGAGATCTGCAGCAAACTCCTCCTTTCTACTTCTCAGGATTTCAGGAGCTGTTTCGAAATTTTTTTTATTGTATTTTATTTATTTTTATTTATTTTTAAAGCAATATTTTCATCTTTTTTTTTTAAATTTTCACAGAAATAAAATCTCAATCGGATAATTATTTTCCTTACAAAAGTATTCCCAGAAAGCTCTGCTTTACAGAAATATCAGTTATTGCCTCATGGCAACTGGAGATGTTGTCTCACAAGTCAATGCAAGACAATAAAGCAATATTTCCAGTAAAACAAGGTATTTCCGAGTGCACAAATCAAAAATTTGAAAATGCAACTTACCAGCAAAGGCAAGATTGGTGGTTGATAAGCTGTTCTGAACTTCATCAGTAACCAATGTTCCCAGGAAACAATTATCTGTTCAACAGACGTTTTATCTAACTCGACTTAATATCTCGCCATATGTGACATGATACTGTTTTCTTCAATTTACTAAATGAACAGCTATTTCATAAACTGATCATTATTTGGGTCAATGTTTAATACTAAAAATGTAATGCTGATTCAGTAGGTTGTTTATAATTGTTAATTATGGAATGGCTTTGACATGTCAATTTGAAAATCAACATTTTAAAATTAATATTATCTAATTCACAATGATAATGTTATTCTCAACATAAATAATCCTTGAAACCATAAAATACATAAAAAAAAAATCTTTCTTAATTCGAGCTAAAACATAAACTGAAACAATTTTGGCTTTGACTAAACATCTTTTCCATTCAATGCTGGCCACATCTTTATGTCTAGATTTGGTTTAACATAAGGTATGTCGCAATATTTGGAAGCAATTTCACAAAATGAGTTCACAATGACACGAAGTAAAAATATCCCACCGAGCTTCACCACAAACTCTCCATATTCGACGGTCACCACTATGCTTTCTGGCTGAATGAAGAGAGTTTGGATTTATTCACATGTCAAGTTGCATTAAGATGACGTCTATTTATAATACAAAATAACATCAAATCAAAAGTAAATGCTTTAAATAACTTAATTTTATTACCAAGGAAATTCACAATTGAATTTAAATTTATAAAGTTATCCACAACACAATATTGCATAATGTCTTATCGGTTCTGTTGGAGCGGATGATAATAATGTTAACGAGAATGAATCCAATGGACCAACCAACATTTATAAATCTGTGAAAGATCTTCCTATCATGAAGATGCTGTAAACAGGAAAGATTGTGATGACGCCATCTTATTACACGACCTCCATACATATTAGTAACTAATTAGCTAACTAATCAGTTGATGCCTTCATCATTATTAGTGCCATTAAAGAAAGTTAACGTGACAAGATATGGAATGCTAATCTCATTTTTTTAAAATTCATTCATTTCATTTGTCAATTACATAATAAAATCATAGAGTTGTAGTAATGTAATGGTGTGACCATGGCAACTGATTATACAATAAACTAAAAGTATTTCAGTAATACAGTTTTAACTTTAAGAGACTACCATGACTACCATTTTAGATTACTCCTTACCACCAATCCTCTCAAGACACTTTTCATTGCAGTGGCCACCTCCCTTTCATTGAAGATTTTCTTCTCGATGAAGCTAACATGAGCAAATTGTTTACTTGTTAATTTGTTATTCAAGTCACAGATTGTTCAATTTATGTGAAATATAAATTTAGATGCAGAGATTTGACATAAAAACAACTGAAATAACTGAAGTGTTTCTTAACGGCTATTCAGGAAAAACCTGATTTTCTATTTTGTTAACTGAATTAGGTTATAAACTTAAGTCGTATTAATCACTTCCTTAATTAAAAACCAAGTCTGAAAATTTCAAAACCTCATTGTATTAATAAATAACAGTTAATTTTAAAAGTTAAGAACTGATGAGCCACGAATAACCAACTTGTCGAGTATGTTCATCGTGTGCATCTCACTCACCACGTAAATGTTCTCTTCGGACTCGTATATTTCCTTGATTTTCACCTATAATTTAACATCACTCCTGAGATATTCATCCTGACTGTGATATTATTAAAGGCTGTTTAATATTTTCAAGCTATAAATAAATAATTATCATAAAATACCAACTTAAGACATTTATTTTACATTAAACTCCATATTAATCTTTTGCCATTTTGAATAAAAAGTCAAATGTAGCTAACACTTAGATCTTTACAATTATGGGCTAGCATGCTAGGAGCAAAGCAACTGTGCAAAAACTTTTGAAATTAAATCCAACAATAATGGCAAAAATCCATATGCGAGGTTATTGTGCTGGTTGCAATAAAACCAACACAGACAGAATTTAAAGTTTCGTGATTGGTCTTACCAGGTTTGGATGATCAAAAATCAAAAATTTGTTGACTTCCATCTTTGTTCTGGGCTCAAGAACCTCAAATGAAAATGAAAATTCTGTGTCTTATTAACAAATATAGAAGTTCAATTAGATTTTTTTTTTAGTTATATCATAATAATCCGTTAATTTGGAGCAGAGTTAAACAATAACTATAGTAAATAATTCTGAATATTTATATTCACCAATTTTAGGATGATCTTTATAAAAAACATTCTTTCTGTAGATTTCTCCATGCACTGGAAGGTTCGGTAGAAATGTTGACGATAGAAGCAAACTAGATCGCTAAAATAGTAAGTTTCGATGAAGGCGACTAATTTAAATAAATATTATAAATATAAGTCTGACCATTTAAATATGTGGAAATTTATTATGGTCATACTTCACCTTAAAAGCAATTAATTATCAATTACCTTCCAATCTCTGATAAAAACCAATAATCTGATTCAACACTGGTCTTTTTAATGCTATCTTTAAACCAGTAGCAATTCGGTCTCGGCATTTTCTTTGTTAAATATCGAAAACGAAACAATACAATTTGGCCATATTTGAATTGTTGAACCAGGGATACAATATGCCTTACATCTGCTTGTAGGATTAACAAATCAGTCAAATATTACTTTAAAGAACACTAGAAGAAGTTCTAACCAAATCAGACTAATGATGTCATTTTTCAAAAAAGGCGCTTCCACGGAGCTTTAAGATAACGCCATTAATATAAAATACAACCTAGAAATGTATCAACATTTTTAATAAAGTCATGTCAAATAAAAAAATTTATTAGCAGTTAAAAAATATAGTCGATCGAGGGAGCAAAATTCAAAAAAGCAAAAATGAAATAATAAACTTTAGACTAAATAATTAAAAATAAATAAAAAAAACTGCTTTTGCTTTTGAGATACAAATTTATTAAATATAATTTTGGTTCTTAAAATGTCCTCTAAGGGCTAACTAGGTCATATATATTTACGATAAGTGGCCGGCTCCGCATCAGATATTTTGTCTCAAGGTGAAAAAGATGGCGCTCTCGACTCTTAGGTACGTGTTCATCGTTTAAACGACCAATTCAGTTGTGGCTAGTTCTGTCTTTGTTTGGAATTATTAATTGGCCATTCTTTGGTGCTTGGGCATTCGGCTAAAAATGGCAGCCGTTACTTTTGTGTTAAAGAATAGGTAGGCCTCTATCGGTATCTTCAGCTTGCATCACTGGTTTAATTGTGTTACCTAATGGCTTAAATTAATGGTTTTGTTTAATTTTCAGACCGAAACTTTTCAGTGGGATCTTCATGCGCCATACGTATTTGGTCTCAGCGATGTTAGTTTTTGCACTGGCATTGATTTTAGGTCTAAGTAAATCTCTTTGATTATTACCGATGAATTTTATTAATTGTGAAGTAGTACTGGATAGAAGTTACTGTGGTTCAACTTGTTTGGTTCTTGGATGGTTTGACATTGTCTGACCCTGTCATATATTTCAAAGCAGGAAGTAGATTTAGTTTGCAAATGATTACATTTCAATTTGTGTTTTGTATTATCTGTTTCCTGTTTCATTAGATGCAAAAAAATATTGAATTAGAATTAAAGCAAAGCATACATTGCTGCTGGAATATTGTGAAAGTTGGTAGATGGTTGGTCGATAATTAATCATCATTATAATTATAAATCCGATGAAATCTTAGGGCAACCAAAGTTCCAATAATTGAGAACAATACGACCAAATCGGCCTACAAGGAGATGCAGAGTTTTTGGGACAAGAATCTTGCCCTTGGGCGTCCCAACTCTCCGTGGATCATTTACAAGCCCCATCTCCCTATGCTGACCTCTTTCTGCCACAGGGTCACTGGCATTTCCATGGGTGTAGGTGGGTGATCTGATTTCTTGAATGATTCATTTTTTTAAAGAAATGTTTAGCCTCTTGTGTACTTATAAGTGAACATTTCAAAAAGCTGAGAATGTACTCTAGGTAGTTTATTGAGTGTATGTTGAACTGAATGAACTTAAAGCCTGAAAAGTAACTTCACTCAGTATTAAACGGTGTCCTTATTAATGTTTATTATTCTTCATCAAATTTTAGAATTTTGATAATGGACATCTCATCACTTTAAATGTGATATACTGCATATGAGTGACTCACACATCATGTTTAATCCCTGGTCTCAGTGTGATTAATAATTATTAATATTTATGATAATGATAATAATTAAGTTACATTATTATGCTGAACGTTATCGCTCGTCTGACAGAAACTATGACTTTTCAGTTTTCTATGCTTTTTCGATTGCCACCTTCGTGGCTCCCGGAGATTTTCCAAGTTACGTTGAGTTCATCAAGAACCTCCAGCTGCCGATGGCCTTGCTCTTCCCTGCCAAGACCGTCATGGCATTCCCACTGGTTTACCATTACATTAATGGGATTAGACACTTGGTAAGTGGGAGTGCTTTGTAAGCCTTGTGTGCATTTATTATTCAGTCACTTTGTTTATTTGTATTTTGTCATCAACCTACTTTTAAATCTCTGTATCGCAGTTTGCAGCACATATTGTTTTTAACCACTGTTTAATTACGATGAAATGGAGATTTAGTTTACCTAAAGTGAAATGAATTCTAATGAAAGTGGTGAACCATTCTCAAATAATCATTTGATCCGGCTAGATGATGATTCCTACATTAATAAGATGTTTCTTGTGCATTCTTGTCATGCCAATTCCATTGCGGATCATGTAATTGCATTACATTGGTCATCTGCTTGTTATGCAAGCTTAATATATTATTGTGTCTGCAGACATGGGATGCTGGCCATGGATTTGAACTAGGCACTCAGTACAAGAGTGGTGCCATCATCACAACCACTTCCATCCTCATCTCTGCTCTCCTTGCCTCCATTGCTTATTGGTGAATGCAGGGGCAACGGATGACACCCTACAGTGCAAGGGTAGAATTCAAGAGGGTGTCCGGAGATAGCTAGAAAAGCGTTGCTAGGACGATGAAGTCTTATTGTTGTGTTTATACTTTTTGACAAGTGAAGTAACCTATTGTTTGTTGTCTGGTCTTTATTATTAATAGTTCTGAGTGGGTCTCACACAATGGTAAGCTTTAACTTTTCGAAGGTTTGCATACTTAGTTTGTGGTTCGAACTTGTTCTTCACGAATCTCCACGCTAAAGTATCTCCTTGCTTGATGCAACGTGGCCGAATCACAGGTAAACTCTCTAAACTTGCAATCACACTTCTGGATGCTGCTGCTGCTCTGCTTTTCTCGATCATTTGACGTTGGAATGAACATCTTTTAGTTGGTTGTAGAAGTTGAGGTCGTCTAATAATAAATTAAGCTTTGTTGTGCATTCGATGGCGCTCTGCCTAAAGGGTTCACAAACTTCAACATTTGGGATTAGATAGCAGGTAGCAACAGATGCGGTAATTGTCGGTACAACGGACTTAGAGCTAGTGAGTGTCGAATTGACAGCCACGATGAAAGGAGCTCGAGCTTGTAAGGATTACCTCGGTATTCGGGTTTTAGGCTCATCGCTGCTGTATTGCTTTTTGGGTGCAACAAAACAGATGATGGTGTTTCTGTCTCGTCAAAACGTTGTCGCACCTTGTGAGGTTGCCTGGGCGCATCAATTTCAAACTAGTATGGCTAATTTATTCGTGATAAATGTTTTAAAATAAATTAAAACTAATTCAGTTCTATGTACAAAAATGAGCGATAGCAGGAAAGTGAGAAGAGAATTGGAAGTTTGAATCGGTTCTTCGCGTTCAAAGCTGCATGCACTTGCAGACGACAAAGGCACTTTTCTCGATCGTGACATGCGCGGACACGCAAAGGGTCTCGAACTGCGGTTCTCACCCTCCTGAGGAATTAGAGCGGTAAGAGCTCAGACGATGACGCCTCTAAAAATAGTGACAGACTTTCAAGTAGACACAAACAGTGGAGGACAGGGGACTGAAGCAAGATCGGAAAGAATTCATAAGAAGAAAGCACGGGTCACAACGTAATTTGGGTCTGCAAAAATGCGGCTCCCTGAAGAGAGTTTCCTCCTGATTTCTTGGCGCATTCGTTTACCAACCGATTGAGCTCGGCGGCTGAATATCCGAGCAACGTTCTCAAGTCGCAAACGTACTTGTAAGTGAACCTTTTCCCATGCACCTGTAAGGTAACGAGAAAACATTAATATGTTATATATATAAATATATAATGGTAATCAATTGTTAATTATTATTGTTATCATTATCACCGTGAGTGATATAATCACTTTAAAAATGTAATCCATTTCATAGTAATCAATTTAATAATGTAATAGTAAAGTTGCGAGAGCCTGTTGAATGCTTTTTAAAGCTTGCATTATTGGAGCTTTACTATTAATTATATTGTTACAATAGTTTGACTACAACAGATCATTGAAGTTGACAAGTTGGCATCATGAGACTCACCTTGGCGATCATGTCTCCGTCGTAGTAGTACCTAAGAGCCCTGCTCAATTTCTCGTAGTTCATGTTCACCTTGTTCTTCCTCCTGCCCCAAAGCTGGGCGATGTACTCGGGGTTGACGAGCTTGAACTCCCCATTGTCCCCCACCCACTGGATGTGGCTCCTGTACTCCTTGTCGGTCAACAGCTCCAGGAGGAACTGCCAGAGTTGGATTTGCCCATTATTGCCTGTTTTTTTATTTTCAGTTTCTTTTTATTTTGGTTTATAATCGAATGAGTTTGAAAATTAAATACCATTTTGTTATGAATGAATATTCAGAAAGTTTTCAGAGCCAGAACAATGGAGGAACAACTGTCCCACAAAAAACCAAGTATTATGCTGATATCACTGAAGTGGTTTAGACAAGAAACATTTATAATGATTAGATGTGATTAGTATGTTTAGCGATGCATCTAGCTATTGGCTATGTAACATCAAGTCTAAGAATTACAACAATAACCAAATAAATATGCAAGATTCTTTGCAGCCAGACTCGACATCACATATATTGAAGCACAAACAATGTAGTAGCTGTAAAGCTAAGCAAGTATTTTAAAAATGACAATAAAGTCACTCCAATGACAAGCTAAACAATGTTCTATTGTTAGATAAAAATCATTTGCCATGCAGCAATGAATGAATGCATTATGTTTACAAAATTACTTTGTAGTATCTGTGATTATAAGCATTCCATGAATTATTACTAAATACGGCTATTATTATTATCGTTATCGACGTCGTCGTCATCATGTTTAGCAAAATGACGTACCAAAACGACTGATGGTTGTTTTGTCTCCTCCACCAGTAGATGATAATCGTAAGTTTCGCGTCCTGTTGTGGACCCTGTTTGATCGAGATGTCGTGTTGTTGCCAGTGTTGCTGGACGTGGTCTCCTCGTTATGCATGACAGCTGGTAAATAATTGCATTAGGAAATGTATAAGGTAGTAAGTGTTGCTATAAACATCGTCAGTGCCACTCTCTCAATCAATTTGACAAATCCTTGTTATAATTAATTGAGAAACAAACAATGACGACGACAACAACAATGCAGCAGTTCTAAATCATCTGCAGACCAGAGCAACAACAAAACACTTCTATAACTGAAATCAATAATAACATCAGCCACAGCTACGTACTTAAATGAGAGATTATGTACTTTAAATTTTACAAGTGTCATAAGATAGGAAGTATTGTAATATTAATATAAGGTAGGAAAGAAGACAAGACTCACCCACAAACTTGCACTTTCTCAGCAGCTCGAGGTGAGTCCAAAAAACATCCCCCGGATCGTTGGGGAAGATCTGAGCAAAGCTGTCATGGGTGAGGGAGATGAGTTGCGCACCGTCGATGCTGTCAAGGAGGTAGCTGTTTACGGATTCGAGGTTGAACTTTTTTACGGCCCATCTGAGCCAGAATTTGACGTGCTCAACAGTCCACAGAGCAGGATCTGAAGATCGAGTTGAATGACTTCAAAATATGATGTGCCAGGAGTGAGATATAAAAAATGCAACATCAAGCTTTATCTGATTAATGAACCAAGTATTTGTGCCAAATAACTAATCACAGGAATGAGAATGATTCAAATTATTTAGTGCAATCCAAGAGGCACTCAACGATTTACAAACTACATCTCATCAAAGCCTGCCTGCTGATGAGGCAAGTTAGCTGTGATCATAAATGATTATTTCTTGCACATTATTTCGAGAGGGTTTGTCGAATGGGTTGCGTTCCTGCATAGGGCATAAATGGCAACAGTCGTGATATGTCATATTCGAAACCCAGCCTACACTACCACAAGCTCCCTTGGTTCCTAGAAGAGCTGACACTATGTATATGGTGCTATCTAAATCAAGTACCATTACAATCATACCAACTAACATTTGGTGAACCCATTACATTCAGTCATGCATCGTCATCATCTTCAATCTCACCTACTGTATCGCCATGAACTTCAAATTATCACCATGACAACAAACCTCTTGGCATTTTCAATTTCTCCTGCTCAGTACAAAACCAGCTGTCGACCATCCACTTTGTGACGCAGGTCGTGGTTGATGAAGTCGACGACGTCATCCCATTGATGATGACTTGCTCATCTGGAGGGAAAGTTCAAGATCATCAAAACTATGTTAATCATGTGATGCCAAAGAAACAATTTGAACAATCAAACGAGAGATTATCACAATGAGAGCAACAAAAAACTACAACGCTGCTTTAGTAACATTCTCAACTGAGACTCATCCATCCCTCTCCTTACTTGAAATCTGATTGTTGTTGTCGTCATCATCGTCTTGAACAACTTCCTCGTCTTCTTCCTCCTCATCTTCATCGACGGGCTTCAGGACGTCGACGATGTTCAACCTCGGGTTCTGCCCGTCCATGGACTGATCGAGTTAAGAAATAAGAACATTAATAAGAAATAAGAGCATGTTAGGAAAATGATTACGTATGCAAATGAAAAACTCTGCATATCCATCCTCACACAAATAATGCTGTCGAGAATTTGTGTCACGTCCGGCCGTTTATAAAACGTCGCGCAACGTTTATACACAGAAAAATGCGCACAGGAAGTTCACACAAGCTGGGGAACATTCGAAAGCAAGCTTTTGTTGGACTGAAGTAAGTGGAATGAGAGACAACGAGGACGTTCGACGAATTAATTCCTTCATTCCATCGTCATTCGAGCATTAAATACACCCACCTTGATCTCCACGTTGATCTGAACGACACCTGTTCCTTCTAAGCACTGACTGACCAAGTTCTTGTTTTGATCCAACTGAAATGTTGGATTAATAACTGTAACGTAATGTTGTTATGTTATGTTGGATTAATAACTGTTATGTAATGTTCTTACGTTATGAAGTGCAAAATTGATGGAGACCACAAAATCAATGCAATAACCATCACTTTGCTACTTTAAAAATAACATTTAAAATTTCTCAATGATTAAAAGATTACTAAAGTAAGAATTAATAATATTAAGCCATTTTGTTTCTAAAGAATTAATAATATTAAGCCATTTTGTTTCTAAAGAATTAATAATATTAAGCCATTTTGTTTCTAAAGGTAAGCAAGAGCATATGACTCTCGAGGACATTTCCAGAATGAATTACAAACTACAATCAGTCAGAGGAAGCAAATGCTGGAGGCTCATGTTTTTAAATGCTCACGATATGAAAAGCAATGAAGCCATGAGTCATGATGGATTCCGCTCGTTGTAAACTCGTAATAAATTCAATGGAAACTCATTGTAAATTCAATGTAAACTCACTAAGTCGAGAGCTTAATTTGTTCCTAAGACCAGAGCAAGTGCAATCAAACAGTGCAATTGGAATCACAATTGCAAAATTACAATTGGAATAAAAAAACACAATAATATCATTATAACTAATGTAATAATAATAATAATAATAATAATAATAATATAATAATAATAATAATAAATAGTTGAAAATATAAACAGTTAGAAAAATAAAAGCGATTAATGACAAGGATGCACCTTCAGCGAGTCTTGAAGCCAAATCTCGTGGGTCTTCAAACTGAAGCCGAATCTTTCCTCGAGAAGATTCTTAAGCGTCGACAGAGGTTCCGTGATATCCATGGCCTGCTCTATAATGCTGTCCTCCATGCAAGAGTCTGTCTGGAAAGTGTCTGTTATGTCTGGCAGTTCTACCTGTAGCAAAGGATTGACAAGGATTTTTTATGTTAAGACGGTTTCGATGAGAATGTAGAAAAAAAACGAGTTATGAAGATCTTAATATAAAATAATAAACATTAAGAACACCAATCAAATGACGACCAGTAAAAACACAGATGATACAAAAGCAATCACACCAACCAATAAATTAATTGGTTAAACAGTATCATCACTTTTCAAGTCATCACCAATCGTTCTTTAATAAATTACCAGTTGAAATAATAACCTTGATGACTCCATCGGTGAACACCCCATTGCCAATGAGTTCGAGAGCTTCGGTCGTGCCCCCGTCAAAGTGAGGCATGAAAGGGTTCGACTCGTGGCGTGACTCTTCGTCGTCGTCGTGGTTTTGATGGTTGTCACGTGTCTAAACGAGTATAATTTTATAATGGCAGCAGTGATCTAGACACGTGATGCTCATGTAATTAATATAAAAACGTATCGGCGTTGTCAACTGACATTCAACCGACGGAGAGATTTATTTGCACGAATAAGTTATTTATTTTACTTTATTTGTATTTCAAACCACAAATGAAGTGCTCACCTCGTGGGAAAGGCAAAATGAAGCTGCAGAAGAACCGTGGAAAGCCTCCGCATCAACTACCCCATCTGATACCACGTCCTCGTTCATCATTTCCACCGTCTCACAATCCAGTTCCACTACCAGGTCAGCCCCAGTGGAAAAGCAGCTCTTGGAGCCATCCACCACTTCTCCGTCGAAGATGTTCGACATGTCCGCTGTGATCTCCGACGATACGACTTCATTGATGGCACTCTTTGATTCCTCGTCCGATTTGGTCAGAAATGTCAAGCCCTGCACGAACTTGCTCGTGTCAAAGGGCACTACTGCATCGGAAGCAGATCCAACAGGCTTTTGGCTGAAATGAAAAAAGCTGAGTGATTCATTTGTTAGTTGAAGAGCTAGTTCTATGACCACTTGTCGGCTTTCTTAACCCATTTCTGAACATTACAAATGTATTCATTCATTCTCTCAAACCCACCTGACCCGTATTATCCTGAATCTTTTGGCCTGTGGACCAATCGTATCTATACCTGCCCTCTTTAGCATTGGAGTTCTGTAGACAAAAAATTAAAATTGTGAGAATAAAGGTCTTGAAATTGAGAACATAAGTTCACAATCAAACAAGACAAAAAAAGTCAACAATTCAATAACTAACTGAAACAAGTAAAAACTTCACAACGCAAATTAATATCTTAATAATATTAATTATTATACTTTAAATTTAAGATCACTTCTTGTCTGCTGTAACCTAAAATAATCAACTCAGAATGTTTCAATAAAATATTGCAGTGCCTAACGCCGCTTTTACTTGTGTCATGTTTAGACTTTATTTCACAGTAACTTAGCAAAACGCCTAAATAATGACCAGGAGTACCCGCTTACATCCATAATTACAGGCTACATGTCCCTGTACAGTTTCAGTCTAAGCCTAATCGACTAGCAGCCATTTTGATCTCAACTTGCAAATTCGACATTTTTTGATAACAGAGTCATCAAATGAGTTAATAAATAAGATGAAATGTGGATTTTGTCTGGCAGGAAGTCCAGGTAACGTAAACTTCCTGTCCGGATACGTTAAAAGCAAAATGGTACTGTTAAATGAGACAAAAACAATCAAACTTCCGGGACGAAACAGACATCGAATTCCGGTTTTAAAACGGAGCTGAAATACAAAACCTACTTGGAATTGATGAAAAACTTATCCTGTCGGCAATTATAAATACTTTTAATAGTTAGTATGGCTGGACTTCGGAATAATATTATTTACGAACGATGCACAATCGGCATGAGTAACGTGAGACTCAAAGATACGAATTGTTCTGAAATACTCAGTTGGGCTTCCAAACACCTTGACAAAGAGATTTTAAAATTTACTTTTGGAAATAGAATAACTTACTGAAATAAAAACTTTATTTTTAATTGATTTTGATTCAAACCGACTGTAAAGGGTCATATTTGAGCGTCGAATTGCACAGGTAATACGTCCGCCAAAAAATTGAAGGACACATTCCATAGGTTGATTTTCTAACCTATAAATGTAACAATTTGTTATAGAAACACTTTAATTACTAACATTTTAGAGAAATAAGAGTATTCAACACATTGTGAAAGTAAAATTTTTTCCATCAAACTGAAGTGTCACAGATGTGTATGCCAATCCAAATAAACAATTAATGGACCAGAAAATAACGCGATACAGATTCTTCGATGAATAATATTATTATGCAAAAATTTAATCCGCAATTTGTTGACAAGATGTTTGCTAGCCAATCGTAGAGATATTGAATTTGAAGCATGAAAGAATCGCCGAGCCGACGATTTCTCAGGATGCAGAAAATGCCAGTGTTTGATTATGCGGCAGTGATGATAATGATCGCAGGTATTCGTAGAATAGCATGAACATAAATAAATGACGAATTTCATTTATAAAGTGAAACCCCAACCATTAAAATGTTCATAGAATTCGTTCATGCTTCTAGATTCGCAGATTCAGAGGAAGAAGGCATGAAAGATGATAGTTATGATCCTCAAAGTCATGGATATGAGCTTCCGGATTACTTCAGACGGCTTCAATGATTTTTAAAGTTATCAATTGTAGATTTATCTCTATAATGTAAATTATTTCGGTAACGCTTCTTTCGTGACAATATTGCTGCTGTTACAAGCTAGTATTTATAATATATTCATAAATTTGTAATAGATTCGTGTTGTATATCATATCAATTACTCCCTACAGATTCGGGACGCGATTTCGACATTATATTTGCTGTAAAGTCCATATAAAGATATCAGAAATAGTCAACGTCCAAATGCTTTGTGATGGTGTGCCAAAATATTTCTCTAAACAAAATACATAAGCAGACAAGATCTAAAAAAAAACAAAAAACAACAAAAAACAAAACTGATCTTCCACGAAATAAATGGGAAAAGGTGATTATAAAACTGTTTGTTACTCAAATAACGCCTGACAAGTTGTCAAAATAAATGAACATATTTGCCAACATGGCAGCTTTCCAGTGACTATATAAAAGAAATCTAGCCACACTTTGTTATGGCATTCCTGTTTGCATTTCTAGTGCTAAATAAAGTGCTAACTAAATGGTTAAAAGTCTCTGTATGTGGCACAACACGAACAAAACCATTCCTTCAGTTTTTGAGCATTTTGAGCTCGGAAATAACTTTCTAGCGTAACTTTTTAAAGAATGTCAAAAATTTAAGTCAAAATCCTCTTTTAATGAACGACCACTTAATCATCATAACGCCAATTGATCAATCAACAATTATTTTTGTCTTTTTCAATTGATTTATCAAATAACATATAAACATTAAATACTATCTTTGATTAGATAGAGGGCTTTTCAGTCAATAAAATGAGTCGAGCTCGAGTAAATGTACGTTTCTTTGACTTGCAAACATTTCAGTGAAGTCGGCCTATCTTGTAAACAAATAATGATTATTTCAAATAATTATTTTGAAAGAATTATTTTTTGAAGATGGCGAAATAGTCGAAGACATCAACGATAATGACGAATAGAATTGACTTGTCAATAGCAGATTCTATAATACAAAATGCTAACTTTACTGATGAGGCTTTAAATTTTTCCGGTGACAATATTTTCGAGAGTAACAGTCAATCCAACCAAAAAAATTGAAATCCAAATAATGACGACTAGAGTTGATGCTTTAAAAATTCAAATTTCGTTGATAATAAAGCAAGCTTAAATTTACTATTTAATAAGCAAAATCATTAGGTATTGAGTAAGTGCAATAAATTAAGAACTGTAATAAACTAACTGCAAACGACATCTGCCAACCAACAACAATAAAAATATTGAAGAAAGCGTGCATTTTTAAGTTTAGTTAGTAAATTACTTATTTGCGACTAATGTCATCAAAAAAGTAATTATTAACACAAAATCCTAAAATAATCCAAAGAAACACAAAATGTACAACATTTGCTCTAGTTTTAACAAAGTTACAACATTGCTTTATTGAAATAAAGAGCATCTGAGCATACTTAAAAAGCTCATTGCAAATTAAAAACAAGATCATACAATTCTTAAAAAGTTAATGCAACCGGGTGTTGAAGATGGACTAGCTACATCGATAAATCACAAGAAGTCGTGAACATACATTCTTTAGAACATATAAATGCATGATCAAAAAATAATGAAGCATGCGCACCTTCACTAATACTTATTTTACCATTCCATGTGTTCTTCCTAAAACTCCCGTTTATTAAATTCTGAGCTGTACACGTACAGAGAAATACGCCATATTCGGAATAAAAGAGAATCGAATCAGTGACATTCCATTTACCACCAGAACAATTCCAAAAATGTTCCGCTGCAGGATAAGCATCCGACAAGCAATTGATGGCTCTGTTAATCTTATAGCTAGCTTTGTCAGGACGAACATTAATTGGAGGACCTAGATTTATTTTAATTATTAACGTCTTTGTCGTACACTAAAGAACAAAAGTTCATCACTTACTGTAGACTGTTATGCTGAGATTCTTTTCGAGAGTTCGTTTAAACGAATAGTCATCGTCCGATGCACCGAATGTCCAAGAGCAGTAAAATGGAGTTATGCCTCTCGTATTTATTTTAAATGTGGCGTCATTAGTATGCTTATACTTTTGATTACTAAATGTGACATTCGTTGTGGTCTTAAATTTTTTTTTTAAATCATAAATTACTAAAGTCGACGTCATTTTTTGCAAATGAGAAACGATTGATAAACCACAGCTGAATTTCACTATGTCTCCGGAGAAAAATTCCTTGGAAGGTTCGGTGTTTTGATGCTTAGATTCGAAGGTCAATTCTTCATCTGGAATATCATCTGGATAATTAGCACTCATAAGATGATCTTAAACAGTAAAACTTCAGACCTACTGCAAATAGATAGATCAACTGATGAGAAGATGTACACATGTAGAAGTTAACACTTTCTTTTACCATTATGAATTTTTTGACCTGATCTTTATAATCTTTCAACCAAGATTCACAGAGCAAAATATCTTCTAAGTTGACCTCTTGATTTAATTTTTGAAAATAAATATGTCTGCTTTCTAAAATTAAAAAAAAAGGAAAAAAAATTATTATATTCCGTAGAATATAAATAAAACATAAATATATGAACAGCCGTTGATTGTCAATAGTAACAAATTGCCGTGTCTTGAAGTCTGAACAAACTAAAAAATCTCACCTTGGGAATTACTTACAATTGTTCCAGAAATAAACAAGAAATACACTTTCAAATATCTAAAACGCATTAGCAATATCGTGTCAATATTCATGATATTCAAAGCTCCGAACGATCGCTTCCATTACGGCTTATTTTAAATTGAAAGCCGTTGGTGAAAGTCTGGTTCAAAAATAAAATTGAGGTAAAATCATGAAAACATTCGTTTTTGAAAATTAATAAAATAAAAAATAGACATTATCAGAAAAATTAAAATTCAATATTTTTAGAAATGAGCTGCTAAAAAAATATTTCAAGTTGGCCGATTCGACAAAATTCGAGAATTAAATTACTAGACCATCTCATCTCATGCAAAAGGTAATCAATGCAATTTATTCGCACATTTGTTACTGAAGCAACAATTCGCAGGTTTCAGAATTAATTGAACTCAACAAAGCGGAAACAATGCGCCATTTCCACGCTGTTTTCAAGCAAGGTCTTTAAATTCATAACCAAAATTTAAGAAGTAATTAACGATTTATTCTTCGCCAAATTCGCTTAAATCTTAATTACTTTGACAACATGTAAAAGACTTTTTGAGCCAGCGAAGTAAAATGAAAAGATGATTTTTTTAACCTCGCTCTCCTTTTCGGCTACTTATTTGACGGGTTTGAGTCGCGATTGAATCGGTACCGGCGATCTGTGGCCGTGGATGTTCGGGCCGAACATAGGGCTGCATTCATCTGTAAAACGTTCACGAATTTATGAAACCGAGAAACTAAAAAATATTTAAACTCTCTTGGTGATTGCGACGGAAATTTCAGAAACCAAAACTTTTCAAGAATTTTATAAGTGACTGCACTTCCCTATTATCACGTCGTCTTTATTTTGCTGTGTTCTCCGCGACCTGCCACCGCGGTCCGGCCAAAACTGTAATTAATTCATTATACAAATAAAATGATCTGTCGTAATCCGTGCTGTCCAGTAAACAACAAATGAGTCAAGAAAGGAGACAAAATACAACTTCAAAACTACAACTTTAAAATTACAACTTTAGACCAACTTACAAAACAAATAGATGACATTTTAGAAGTGTATTTTCAGAGCGGCTCAACTAAATCAGTAACATTGTGACTCTCCATAAATACCTCTGGACATGATATTCTTAGCTTTTTTTTTCTAGAGTTAACATCTTAACCCAAACACACCACATTCAAATTGAAATTAGATTTAAATGCAGAAATTACTTAGGTGAGATATTATATTATATCATATTATGAAAACGACTTAAAAAATATCGTTTTAGAGATGGATGAGCTCAAAAAGCTCCAGAAATTTCGTAAAGCGCGACACAACTGATGCCAAAATTTGCTGCGATGCGTGTCTCAAAGTATGCAGGTGTATTTTGCTAAAAGTGGGAACTAAAACAAATTTTATTAATAAACTGCTTCATTGATTCAATTAATTGGTCAGTAAATTCAAGTAAGCAAATAATCTTCATTTAGCTCAACCAAAAACGTCAGTCAAAGCGGCGACTATAAAACAGCCAAAAAATGAACGCCTGAGATATGACGTCATTTGTATAAAGAAATTTGAAATAACATCGTTAAAAAAAAGAGTAACACCAAATTGTGAAAATAAAAATCTTATAAAATCCATTGAACATTGGCTCGCAAGGACCAACCCTGTTGATGGATATCTGAAGGGCATACTGGGTTAAGACCGCAATAAGAGAAAGGCTTGAGCTTGGAACAAGATCAATTTCTAAAAGGCAATTCTAATTTTTGTTTGTAGACTTTTTATATTATTTAGACTTTAAATAACATCGATTAAGAATTTAATGCCACTTTCACTTAATTGAAGTCTGTTTGGGCATTTTTGGGATCAAAGTTGCCAATGTACGCGGGTGCATGACTTGGTTATTAAGCATCAAGTGCTTTTCATACAGAAGAGAAGTTGAGTAACATTTTAAGAGAAGATGGCTGCTACACAATCGCCAGGTAATTTCTCTGAAGTATTAAAATTCAATAGAAGTCGTTTAAATTGATTACCTTTTAGTTTGGATATTGAGTAATCTTTGGTTAATCTAGAAGTGAATTTGCCCGTTCTGCTGAGCTGCGTGACATGTGGATTGAACTTCAACTCAATGACCGACCTCGATCACCATTTGGATTCTCACCATGGTGAATCATTTTCACTTAATTATCATTTACGTACTTTTCAATTAGAATTTATATTATATTTTCGTTATATTAAAAAAATTCCTCGACAAAAAACTTATAATTCGTTAAATAAATAAAAAACAAAAAACTAGTTGATTGATTAGGATTGAATTTTATTTTCAGCATCGAAACAAAAGTGTCGGAAGAGTCAATCATTCACCAGTCACATCCATAAAACGCGTAAACATCTGTGCTCACTAATTAATTATGCATTAACACATTCGTTTACATATTCAATTAGTCAATTGTCATTCAAACTTCACGGCCAAGTTATTAATGATAATATTCTACTTTTCAGTAAAACTTGAATGCCTAACCTGCCGCCAGGGGTTTTGTAACTTTCCCGAACTGCAGCAACATCTGGGAGAACATTCAAAGGGTATTTAGTGATTTTATAAATTGTAATTTATTTTATTATTTAAATCATATTTACAGCATTCAAATGCTCTGCTTGTTTTTTTTTTCGTATTAAAATCTTTTTTTACTCTCAACAAATCTTTTTAAAATTCAACACAAACAGGGGAGTTCAAGTGCGAAATCTGCGAGCAAGTGTTTCTAAACTCAGACGATTTTGGAGGTCACATGATGGCAGCTCATCCAAAATGTTGATGAATGTTAATGTGAGGAAAATAACATTTGGCTGAAGTTATCTATTGTTGTTGCGATGACAGCTGCTGTTGTTGTAAATAAACTGAATTCAAAAACAAAAACTGAACCAAAAACAAACTTAAAATGGTCAACCGTTTTCTTTTTAAAATTAATTCAAACAATTCGTGGGTGGCCACATTAAGATATTTAAATAAAAAGTATCGGAAGTTGTTGCTATTAAATTACGGATATAATACGATGATAACAACTTGAATAAATTAATTAACGAGATTTTCTTCGAAGCATCAAGGACCACTTTATATCGCAAGTGGAGATTTTTTAGGAAAATTTTGAATCTCAAATCTGCTTAGAAAACAAAAATTTCAAGCAAACGAACTCATTTTAGTTGTTAAAATTATGGACGACAACCAGATCGAATCGCATTCAGTGATTTTTAAACATAGATTTTTTAACAACGATAAAATAAATTAAAATTAATTTTAATACAAAAAAGTTTAAAAACCTTCAGTTAAAATGGTGATTTGCATAGCCTTAAAAATTGTTTAAATCAAATAATCCGGTCAGGAAATGTGCACCCGTAGCATTACATTTAAACAGTATTTGAAATGAGATTCTTTTACATGAAACTAACCAATATAATCCTCACATAACGTGATGGACAATCAAGGCATACGTAAAGAAAGAAGAAAGACAAAAAAAAGATTCTTATTTGTTAAGATGCCAAATTTGATGAGTCGTAATCGTCGTCGTCGTCATCATCATCATCGTCATCATCATCATCATCAACGTCATCGTCGTCGTCGTCATCGTCATCGTCATCGTCATCATCGTCATCATCGTCATCATCAGCATCATCATCATCATCATCATTCATCATCATCACCACCGTCATCATCATCATCATCATCATCGCATCATCATCATCATCATCATCATCAGCATCATCGTCATCATCGTCATCGTCATCATCATCATCATCGTCATCGTCATCATCATCATCATCATCATCATCCATCATCATCATCATCATCATCATCATCATCGTCATCATCATCATCATCATCATCGCATCATCATCATCATCATCATCATCATCATCATCATCATCATCATCATCATCATCATCGCATCATCATCATCATCATCATCATCATCATCCATCATCATCAGCATCATCATCATCAATCATCATCATCATCATCCATCATCATCATCATCATCATTCATCATCATCATCATCATCATCATCATCATCATCATCATCATCATCATCATCATCATCATCATCATCATCATCATCATCATCATCATCATCATCATCATTTATTCATCATCATCATCATCATCGCCTTCATCTTCTGCGTGGAACATGGGGCGATTAGATTCTGCCAAATATCGATGAAAACAGTACAATGCTATCATTGTTATAGTTTTTGTTGTTATTATTATTATTATTATTATTATTATTATTATTATTATTATTATTATTATTATTATTATTATTATTATTATTATTATTATTTTAATTTGGTAATGAACAAACAAAACCAGATTTTTAAACCCGTGCGAGTCCTAGGCATGTCCTGGGCACTGGTGCCATGAAGCCATGGGGTAGGCAAAATCTTTTTTTTTTATAAATTCGATGTCAAATACCTCTATCGATGCCAATGGTAAGATAATTTAAGAAAAATTTAAACAAATCTTGACAAGATGGAAGATACTTTGAAGGTAAACAAATGGAATCTATCGCGTGATTTCATCGACCCACAACTCGACAATACATCAACAATGGTAGAATTGTTGGGGTCGCTATTTGAATGAAGACAATGTAAAGGTCTAGGATCTATTTATTCATTGCCTCATGTTTTTAAAATTACAAATAAGCCGTAATCGTTTAAAATATCATCGTCAAAGTAAGTTCAGGCCGACACGGTTATAGTATCCGTCTCCTTATTCAGTGTTTATCAGCAGTTTTCAGACGGTTAGCCTCTCACTGACCTCTGCATTATCTCTTCTTTCTTGTGCAATTGCATAAAATTGCTCTAAAAGTTCTCTTTAAGTTTTTCTTTCCGACGACTGTTCTGCTTGTTATTTATCGAC